>OZ024833.1:53267278-53862278 GCA_964016985.1 Anodontia alba
ATATATATATATATATATATATATATATATATATATATATATATATATATATATATATATATATATATATATATATATATATATATATATATATAATATATATATATATATATATATATAATATATATATATATATATATATATATATATATATATATATATATATATATATATATATATATATATAATATATATATATATATATATATATATATATATATATATATATATATATATATATATATATATATATATATACACACATACACACACACATACACACACACACACACACATACATATATATATATATATATATATATATATATATATATATATATATATATATATATATATATATATTTGAGAAAATCCTCAACAACTTTTGATGTGTTCAGCGTACTTTATGATAAAGAGACCGTCCGGATCAAAAACGTTTAGATTTGATGATAAATTCCTGCACTGCCAAAAATATTTTTTCATTCTCATCGTTTGTCAAATTTTCACTACCATGCAGTAAATTATCGAGATTCGGCTGGCAAATAAAAGAAACAGTATCGATAAGTTCCTGTCGTATCAGCCTGAATTGCTCACACTCAAGAAGGAAATGCTTATTATCTTCGACAGCCCCACATTCGCAAAAAGGATTGTCTAAAACATTTTTTAAAAAGAGATGATGCCTCAGCGAACTACAATTTAATCTTAATCTGGCATGGTATACTTGGCCTAACCTTTTCCCAGCATTAAAGTAGGCTGGCGGGTTTTTTGTAGTACCCTGGAGTTTATGTTTAAATGCTGCGACCGACGTTGAGTCTTTTATATTTTCTGACAGCTCGTTCCAACTACGCGTCACAGATGGAAGGAATGAGTTATAATATAATTGGGAATTAGCGGAAATAGTTCTTAAATCAGAATCGTTCCTCAGATTGTATACTGCCGTACTACAACAGTTGGTGGTACCAAAGAAGACAAGTAATCAGGTACAAGGTCATTTTGCATTTTATAATAGAGAATGAGCTTGTGATTTTCTCTTCGGGATGAAAGGGATTCCCAGCCAACGTCAGAGAGGAGAGCATGTATAGCGACTAGCTTTGTTGCCCGTTACAATGCGAGCAGCCTCGTTTTGGATTTTTTCTAATTCATTTGCTTCATACTGGGTGCAGTTGTTCCAGACAACATCAGCGTATTCGAGGACCGGCCGGATAAAAGAAATGTATATTGTTTGAAGTGACTTTCTGTCAAGGACAAATTTAAGTTTGCGCATTATATTGATCCGGTACCATGCCTTCGCTTTAATGTATTCTAAGTGGTCATGCCAAGTACAGTTACTGGAGAAGATGAGGCCTAAATGTTTATGCAAATTTACCTGGCTTATCTGGTGTTGGTCCATGGTAATAGGGGGATGGTAGGGTTTATTTTGCTTTCGAGAGAAAAATGACTGACTCGGTTTTAGTAGGGTTAAATGCTACAAGCCATTCAGTTGCCCACAAGTTTATTTTAGCTAAATCAGCGTTAAGGTGCTCGGCTGCGGTTATCGGATTTTCTACAATGATGTATAGACTTGTATCATCGGCAAAAAGCCGTATTGTAGAATGTATGTCTTCAACTATGTCATTTATGTAAATGAGAAATAAAAGGGGGCCTAAAATGGAACCTTGAGGGACACCGGCCTTTAGATCTACCCACGAAGAGGCAGCTCCGGGTAGTACTACCCTCTGTTTTCTATTGTCTAAGTAGTCCTTGAACCACAATAGAAGCGAGCCAGAAATACCAATTAATTGAAGTTTGTAAAGAAGACCTTGGTGCCACACCCTGTCAAACGTTTTACTTACGTCACAAGAAAACCGCACGAACCTCCTTCCCATCGTCTAAAGCTTTACAAAATGTGTTAAAGATATCAACTAGTTGGTTAACAGTAGAGTCCCCGGGTATAAAACCTGATTGCAAAGACGTAAGTATTTCATGGTCACGAGTGAAGTTAAAATGGTTTTTATGAACGATTTTTTTCTAAGACTTTCCCAATTGTACTAAGAAGAGCAATAGGTCTGTAGTTTTTTTGAAATCATGGATGGATCATCCTTCTTAAAGATCGGAGTTACATTTGCTTCTTTCCATATATTTGGGACTTTACCTTTACATAGAGAAAGATTAAAAAGATCAGCTAGAGGGACCGAAATAGGAAGAGCCAGTTCCTTCAGTATTCGATTATTCACTGCGTCAGGACCGGCTGCCTTTCCTAGTTTCAGTGATTTTTGAATTAATTCCACTTCTTGTGGTGTAGTTACTACCTGGTTTAGAACATTCTGAGGGAGGGGAACAGTAGCTGGTATGAAAGCATTGTCATCATTCAGTATGGTTTGGTTTACAAAAAATTCATTCAAAATATAGGCCTGCTCCTTACTATCTGGATAAACAACACCATCTTTATACAGAGGCGGAAGTGATGATGATTGTTCAGGTTTAATAAATTGTTTAAGTGTTCTCCACCAGTCTCTTTGACCAATGTCATCAGTTTTTAATTTATCTGCTAATTTGTCAACTTGTAATTGTTTAGATTTACGAACCTCCGCTATAACTTTATTTCTTATGCGCTTATAATTTTCAAAGTCCAAATTGCATTTTGTTATTTTGTATGTATTATAAATACGGATTCGTTTACGAATCATTTTTTAATTTCATTTGTTAACCATGGGGGGTCTGACTGACGTACTTTTACCATTTTATTCGGGATGTGTTTATCAGCTAAATTCGTTATTTGCTCTGTTACTCTTTCTGCATATGCATCTATATCATTACTCTTAAATGCATCCCAATCGGTTGCTTGGATGTCACGTGAGAAGGATTGATAATCTCAACGATCAAAAAGCCAAATATGTCGATAGAACGCGGGAGATGGGGTTTTGTTAAATGTTAGTACGAAATATACCGGACAATGGTACCTTACATTTTGGTCGAGAAAAGGGTCGCCTACACCACTAAGAAGTATATTAATTTTATTAGAAGTGAAAATCAGATCTATTAAAGAAGACGAGTGCTCAGTTATGTGTGTTGGTTCGGTTATAAGCTGCACCATGTTAAAGTGCTGGCATATGTCATGTACTTTTTGATTTGACGAATGCTTTAAGGTATCAAGATTGAAATCTCCTGTTACGAAAATATTGTTTATATTAGTATCAAATGCCAGGCTTATTGAGTCTTCTATGGATGTCAAAATTCCCGCAGGAGAGTTAGGAGGCCTGTAGAAGGTTCCTAGGAGAAATTTTCTATGGTGGCATACAATTTCAAGCGAAATACATTCTATATCCGGGAGTTCGAGGTCCGACCTACGACGGGAATATACGTTACTTTTGATATAGACACATATCCCAACATGACTATCGCCTCTACTGTCGCGACATAGATTGTGGGTACTCGTTAGGTGAGGCGGTTCTAAGGAGTACCCACAATCTAAGATTTTTAGCAGAAATAAGAAAAATAATGTATACCCCTGTAAACCCCAGTTTTACTAAGTAAAAGTGGGGTTTAAGAGGGTCAAAATTATAAAGGTGTGTTTTCGTGATGTTATTTGAATTGCTTCGACGTCGTGGCATTTCAAATGAGTAACAGCAACACGTTTTTATAAGGAAAGTCAGAAAAATATTCCGTAAGTATCATTTAACACGCCCCGCTTTCCCCCTCCCTCCCCCATCCCCCTCCCCCCCCCCCCCCCCACGCCCCTAATTACGTTGTCTGCTGATCTTTCTTTAAAGTGTACCTGTATTAGGAGATTTTACTACGAGTTTTTCTTGTGATTTTTTATAAAAATAATCTAAGCACACAGTGCGGTAATTAGGTCAAATACGGTAATCAATATGACGAAACAAAGGGCCCATGGCAAATACCTTAGACACTGACAGCCAGAACTATAAAAGACATTAGTTAAGCCATGGAGGGCCGAACAAATCCTGCACAATGTGATACGACTGGTTTCAGGTCTAATAAAACGATAGAAAAATTGGGCCTCTGTCTTGTTTTTTCAGTTACTTAGAAACCATCACGAGAACACGCCTGTATAATGTTGACCCCCTTAAACCCCATTTTATATAGTAAAACTGGGGTTTATAGGGGTATGTATTATTTTTTTTATTTCTGTTCAAAACATCGATTGTGTGTACTCGTTAGAACCGCCTAGCCGAGGCAGTTCTAACGAATACCTACAATGTATATTTTGAGTAGAAATATGAAAAATATCAGAATTTTTATCTGAAAATGTTCATTTGTTTGTTGGTAAAATTTTCAGTATATTTGAATAGGCATGTTTTCGTAATGATTTGTCAGCGAGTTTTAATTGCGCAAAAGTAAATCAGATATACTATTTCAGCCTTTTATTTTTGAAATATGATAAATATCAGTGAAATACCCAGGAAATGTCTCAATCAAAACGCACAATCTCTCAGAGGAACTTAACCAATTTATGCCGAATGGATTCTTCTACCTTAACTCTTTAGACCGGTCAATTTGTAGTAATAGGGCTGTCTCGTTAGTTTTTATTATTATCGGTTTTTACAGAAAGCAAACAGTGTAGACCCTGATCAGATGCCATTTATGGGCCGCTAGGCATAAACGGGTTAAAAGAAGGAGAGATAAGGAACAAACGATGTCAAAAAAAGGTAAGAGAAAAAAGTCCAGGGAGTGCCACAATCACAAACCGCAGCCCTTCCCAGACACCAAGAGGAAGAGGAAACCGACAAATCCAAACAAGCACAAATCGAACAAACGTACGAAAAGCACTAAGATTAGCTGTCTCTTCCTCAAGCGAGGTAATAGCAATGCTAAAAGGGCTGAAAAACACAAGAACAAAATGACACAAGGTAAGAAATAAAACAAATCGCCTCGTAAAATAAACCACAAAGCAACAAAGAGTAAGACTAACACCGGGACCACCGCCTTAGAATGGTCAGTAGAGTAAACAACCGGGGGGAAGGAGTTAAAACACTTTTACAGCTAGCCAACATCACACTGGGTCCCGATGCTACTCTTAATACAGAAATACACAAGAAAACACTGATGCAAAGCATCAATGCGCCGGGAAACTAATCTATCATGTATTACTTAGCTCCCTATAGATCGTAGTATAGTGAAAAAATGTTATTGTTTATGAAAGGTTGTAATTATATAAATTATCGCAATACTCAACGATAAAAACATTATATACGTTATCAGAGCTTTGTAAAAAAATCAACTATGATCGTCTATTTTCTAGACCGCATACATAATTACATGTCGCCATCCATAGCCTAGGCCGAACATACTATATCCGAAATCATCTATAAGGGGGAATTGGGGGGATACTCTAATTTTGACTGCTACATAGACTGGGCCCTATTTTTATTTTTTATTTATTTATTTATACAATATTTCAAGAGGTTAGCACATTTAGCTGTCAAGCCATTTTACCATGTGGCCCTCTGTAAAAATTAGATACGTAAAACAAACACATACATTATATACAGAATATATAAAATTTACAAATGTGGTCAGCATACATGTACCTCTAAAATTCAACCAAAAATGACAATACACATAAAATGGTGTTATTTAAGAAAACTATTTCGCTAGACTATAAAATTTCAGTCCGTTCTTATGATTATAAAACTGAATAAAACACGGTTGTTAAACAACGTTGAAATTTCCTTAATCACAGTACGGTAGCTATCACAGTCTGTCGTGTACATGTATGGTGACAAAGAAAAGGTCACATCAACCACGAATTTTGTTCTCTTATCACTAGAATCGCCGCATGCTGTCACATGATACAGGCAAACCAAGAGTGTTCACCAGGGTATTAGGATATTATTAGGGAAAGTCTACATGCATGACACTAGGGACAAAACAGAAAATAGATAAAGTTGGCAAATTAAATATAAGTATCATTTAGTATTAGAAAGATCTGCGAAATAAAATGTTTCAAAACGTGGCTGTTCTAAATAACCATTCATTTGAGTCTAAAAAAGAGCAGTCCATCAAACTAATGGCATCTACAGACGATACTATTTTGAAATCCATTGGATTATTTGTAAGCATAGCATGTCATTAAGGCCATATACATTTTCTTTCTCTTTTTTCAATCAAATGGTGATAATATTACCTTCATATCATTTTATAATGTATTATGTCATGTTTGTATTTGCTTGCTTTTAACCCTTATAGGGTATTGTTGTGCAGTAAATAAAATACTATTCTATTCTATTCTGTTCTATGTAGCAGTGTTTCGTTCTTTTCTCCACTCATAACGTTTTCTTTCGGCCCAAATCTTTCCATGCTTGAATATCAAATTAAACTGTATTATTAAACAAGCTTATAATCCGTTCGATTAGAGAATGCATAGTTCCAATCGTAAACAAAGAAAAGTACCTTTGTTTCTTCTTCGTAGTACGACGAAAAAAACGAAATGAATAAATTCAAACGTGTACGAATATTGACAGCAACAAGCTCTTTTCAGGTCGAATGGTCAAATTGGGGCTCCTACGGGAAAACTGCTCATTTCTCTTTTAAATGAGCAAAACCCACATTGATACATCTATTCTACACAGTACTTCCTATTTTTCTATTTCACTATGTTACCAATAGCATAGTTCTCTGCTGCAAAAATTTGACTTTGAATAATAATAAAAAAATGGGTGTGTATGGGGGGGGAGGGGGGGCGGGGGTTGAATAGTTATATATAACCCCACTTAAAACCCCATAAAACTGGAAGAAACCCGATGTTCTCCGAATGCATACACATTTTACAAAAACAACCTCAAATAGACACGCCCGGTGTAAATAATTCGGTTTGCATAAAGGCTCCCAACTCAGTCAATGCATCAAAGCGAAAACATAAAAATCAAAACAAACGTCACATATGAATAAACCTCAAAAAGATTACCTTTGGAAACAAAGAACACTACGGATTAGAAAACGGGAGTCTCGGTTTTATTGAGACTCTTCATAAGCAGTAATGAAGTTTGCAACACTGCTTACGCCCTCTAGCGTATACATGAGCAGAACTCCATTTTTCAATATACCACAATAGGCCCATAAAGGAAATAAAATATAATCTGCATTATGTTAATGTACTGTGAGACGTTCTTCATCCGCCACACGGCACTAACACCAGCTTCAGTGTAGTAAAATAAACGTCAGAAAGATTGCCTTACACACTACGGACGAATAAAGACAACTGACGCACGAATAGAGAACTGCAACAGAGAAACCACCTACTACAGAGAACCTAGCCTACCAACGACACCACGAGGAAGTGCAAATAAACCAAGACAGGCAGTTTACAAGACACAAACCAAAGGAGAGCTATTACACAGAGCTATCACTGCAACTTAGATAGCCTCCCAGCAAACACACAACACCGTAACAACGTTGTAACAACGTCGCTGCAACGTCGTTACGTTGAAGCGACGTTGTAACGAACAACGTTCCTACGACATTATGGGTATGCTAGGCTATTTCACCTATTAATTTCGATACAGGTTCCAAAATGTCTTTTAAACAAGTACTAGCTGCGTTTCTCTAGCTTGAGACATTTATCTAGTCAGAAACAGAATGAAGACTACATACAGGGAATCTACTTTTGTATCCATGGGCGCGTGCACTCATTCTAGCGGCCTATTACAAATGGGACCGCACGGTGTTTGATAAACTTATAACCTCCGAATCTGTCTTACCTGTGTAATAAAGAATACAGAATAGAATACACGTCGCTCATTTCGTCACCTCAGCATTTTTTTCCAAAATGACTACAGAACTATTAGCGGCATTTGAAATACTAAGAAGATCGTCCATCTAGGACTTAGTTGATCATGTTTGCACCTGTGCTAGCCCAGCTAGCATTCTACGTAAATCTACATCGGGCCGTCATCGGCCCGTCAGCTACCCTGACGGGCCGATGACGGCCCGATATAGATTTACGTAGAATGCTGACTGGGAGGTCGTTTTCGCTAGACCATTTGGTATATAGTAGGAAACAACAAAATATTTGAAGAAGTTCAGACAATCTAATCTTTTCATTCTGCGTCCCATCTTGTATATATTACAAGCTTTTTTCCCCCTTATAAACAATAAATTATCTATTATTTTGTTCATACATCACGAAAACATGCCTATATAATTTTGACCCCCTTAAACCCCACTTTTATATAGGCGGTTCTTACGAGTACCCATAATCTATGTTTTGAGCAGATATATGAAAATTATCAGTTTTTTATCTGAAAATTTTCAGTTTTTGGAGGTGAAATTTTCTATATATTTGAATAGGCGAGTTTTCGTAATGGAAATGAAGGCTTGATATTAGACGAAATATATATATATATATATACCTAATGACTGGTAACGTTTAAGAATTGAACTTTAAAATCTCTCAAATGTGCTTTGCGCAAAGTTAGACTCCGTCTCTTTTCACTGGACGATCAAATACAACTGTTTCCTAAATAAATTTGGAGGTATCAAACACAAATATAAGAACACATGAGGACATGGCCAGTCCCAGCTTCCAACACCGATGGATACTTGAACCCAGGACGAAAGTACAATTAAGGTGAAATGTACAAACTTTAAGGCAAATCCTAGTTGAGAACAAATCTGCAAAATTAATGTGTTGTAATTCTGTATGTATGCAAGACAGCGTTACTGCAGTAACTGTTGTTTTTTGTAAACCGGTTTGCATCTTGGTGGCAAGGGTAAGTAGATCCAAACATTATGAAATAATAAAGAGACATAATTTGGCTGCGGTAGAATGCGGGTCTGGAGAGTAGGCGGTATGGGGAGAGAAGGACTGAATGATGGATTTCCTTTAGTGTCCTCTATCACTGTGTTTTTATTTGAACTGAATACCTTAAATAGTTCTTGATTCATATATATGGCAAATAAACTTAAACTGTAAAAGGAAGATAACAGCAAAATAGGGTAAGACAGAATTATGGTACAAGGACACTGAACATCCACTGAATGTCCTCTACCTTTGTATGCATTTTGAATTCCCATCAGCGCTACAAGTCAAGTCAAGTACAAGAAAATTGAATAAGTGAAATAATTCAAAGAGTCAGCAAGGCAGAGCAAAGGTTCTTGTATACTGCACTTTATCTCAACATCGTTTATAATTTCCTGAACTTGCAACAAAACCCCTTCAATAGTTTTGGAGTTATGCCCGCTACAAAGAGTTTTATAAAGGAAAATAATTAAAATAAAACAAGACAGAGTTCTGGTTCTTGTGTATTGCACTTTATCTCAACATATTTTATCATTTAAAGAAGTCCCAACAAAATCTCTCCAAAAGATTTAGAGTTTTGTCCTGAACTAGGAAATTTAATAAAGGGAAATAATTCAAAAAGAAAGTAAGGTAGAATTAAGATTCTTGTATACTGCATTGCCTCTCAATGTTTTTTCTATCATTTTATGAAGTTTCAATAAAATCCCTTGCATAGATTTGAAGTTAGGACAATACAACTTAAAGGAAAGTAATTAAATAATGAGCAAAGTAGAGTCATGGTTTTTGTACATTTCAATCTCTCTCCTTTATCATTTTATGAAGATGCAACAAAATCCATTGAATAATTTCAAAGTTATACCCTGGAAAAGATAATTTAATAAAGGAAAATAATTAAAATAGTGAGCAAGATAGAGTTATGATTCTTAAATATTGCACTTCCTCTTAATGTCCTTTATAACTTTATGAAATTTCAACAAATCCCTTAGATAGTTTTTGAGTTATTCCCTGGACAACAAATTTATAAAAGGGAAATAATTAAAAAAAGTAAGCAAGGAAGAGTTATGATTCTTGTACATTGCCCTTTCTCTCAATATTTTTATCTCTAAATGAAGAAGAAAATTTAATAAAGGGAAATAAAAAAGTGAGGAAGGTAATATTACGGTTTTTGTACACTGCACTTTCTCTTAAAGTCCTTTTATCATTTTATGAAATTTCAACAAAATCCCTTCAATATTTTTAGAGTTATCTTCTGAACAAGAAAATTTAGTAAAGGGAAATAATTTAAAAAGTATGGAAGGCAAAGTTATGATCGTCGTACATTGCACTTACCCTTAATATCATTTATCACTATATCACGTTCAAACCAAATCCCTTGTATAGTTTTGGAGTTATGCCCCGAACAAGAAAATTAAATAAGGAGATCGTTCAAAAGTAAGCAAGGTAGAGTTATTGTTCCCATATTCCCGTGGGGAAAACAATGGACGCTTCATTGATTTAGAATGCAGTATAATCCCCATTTTACACCTTATGTACTAAAAAAAAGGAATCAGGGATGGGTCGACCAGACAATAGGAAGATGGCCACATGACGGCGAACACAATGGTGGTCAGATTTTACTTGTAGACACGTCTTCTGTGTCAACCACGCATAAGGTAAAATCATTAACTGAAAATCTAAAGAAGTAGAAGAACCAAAACCATATAGAAAAGAATTTTATTTTTGTGGATGTTATCAATGTTTGTCACCCCTACTTTTCTCATAATTTCAAATGATAATAGAAGAACATTTTGATGCACTCCGGAACTGAATGCCTCCATGTTTAAACTGTTCCTACTGTTATATGCTGTTGTAATACATGTAGTTGCAAATAGTGCAGAAGAATTACAGCATAGACTTGATTCATTAGCATATTATTTCAGAAAGCGAAAATTAAAAGTAAACGTGAAAAAAAAAACACAACTAAAGTCATGGTAATTAGAAAGGGAAGTATCTTACCCGAGAACCTAATATTCTATGATGATGGGTTGGGGGGGGGGGGGGGGGCGGGTGAGGCACGTTCAGATTATCAAGAATTTTAATCCTTGTCCTGCTGAATAAATTAAGATGTCACGCCCATTTCTTATTTTTGTTGATATAAATTCACATACTTAATGGCAAAAAGTGCAGATCCAGATCAGCTGACTTCTTCATAAGCCAGGTGATCTGGATCTACACTGTTTGCAAAGGAGGGTATGTCCGGGTTCAGCAGGACAAGGGTTAAATGTTTAGAAATTGTTTTAACTCTTGGGGCTTCTTTTGCAGAAGCGCAAAGTGCACATGTAGGGCAAGCTTAGAAAGAGGGTATGTTACCCTAAATACAGTAGACTCTCGTTATCTCGACCCCGCTTATCTCGAATATCCGCTTATCTCGAAGTGAAAATCTGGTCCCTGTTCGTACATAGAAATCTAACAACAGGTATCAAAATATTGTGGAAAAGAGGAGAAATTGCTCCTAAGGAGCAACTTCTCCTCTTTTCCACAATATTTTCAATATATCTCTTAACTTCAGGAGTCAGATTACATATTCATTTATTAAATGTGGTTGTTCGATTTATTGTTTTCCTCAATTCCGCAAATCTGATATGTAGAGGTACGGATATCTCGAAGTATTCCAGAGAGTCCCTTGGACTTCGAGATAACAGGAGTAGACTGTACATATATTTTGATAATTTACATTTATTCCACCGAAACATAATCTGGAATTATTTGATGAATCAATAATGCCTATTTTAAACTATGGTAGTGAAGTGTGGGGTGTCTGTCAGTCAGACACAGTTGAAAGATTTATCGAAGTATAAATGCCGTTTTTGAATTTGCTGGTGATTCAATTAACTAAGTTATAATAATTTTGTTTACTAGACTGCTAACACGTGCATGGCGGGGCTCACCTCATTTGCAACCAACGTTATGTAGGTTTCAGCGTCTTCTTCTGCAGCAGGGACATTTCCAGGATTCAAGTTGTAGAATCTGTAATCGAAAACATTACGTTAATATACTTATGTAACATGTTTACAGCTGTTCTGTTTCCGTTTCGTTGTTTTTGGTCTCTCCATTTATTAATTCATTCATAGCGACGTGTTGTTTTCTATTGTCAGTCTATGTACTTAAACCCCTGTCCGGTGCCTTAGGTCGTGCTTCATGACTGGCCTTTTCTGAGTATGTTTTCATTTTCGTCGTTAAAGTGCATGACATTATATTGCAATTCTTTTAAACCCATTTATACCCAATGGTCTCTTCCACCTTAACCATTTGGACTGGTCAATTTCCATTGTAAGGGTAGCTTCTTAGTAATAAATTGTAATTCAAACAGTGCAGACCCTGGTCAGACGCCGCATTCTGCGGCGTCTGATCAGGTTCTACACAGTTTGCCAATGTCCCTTTTAAGGGACGCTAAGTTTAAATGGGTTAAGGAAAACCACTGGTTACGTAACAGACACTGGCAACTGATAAAAAGACACTGACATTAACATATACAAAAATAACGTGCATTATACATATAAAAACGTAACTTATGGCTCAGCAGTTCTACCATACACAAATGATCAAGCCATGAAGACATTTAAAGTTAAAAGGCATCTTAGTTCGAATTTTAACTTCAAATTGGTCATGAACCGACCATATCCTATGATGAAATAATATATACAGAGAGCTTGAGAAAGAGACAGAAAGAAGGGGGAGAGACAGACAGAGAAAGAGAGAAGGAGTGAGAGACACAAACATATCTATCTATTTATCTATCTATCTGTCTGTCTGTCTGTTTATGTAATGTTTTACCTTTCCATCAACCTTTGATCCAAGAAGAAAGCAACTTGTACAACACTAACGCCCCTGGCAGGTGTTTCGATGCCACTGTTTTGTGGTACCTGGTAATTCATCATAGATTCTGTTCTGTTCCCCGGATATGGTACAGTTGGAGCTGTAGACAAAGTAAACTGGTATCAGTATAATGGATTAAACACTGGCTTCACATAATTTACACGGAAATAAGAGACCTTATGCTTTTTTCGGTTTGTGGTCATTCAAATGCGCGTGCGCAATCCCCTGTTGGGTCTACAGACATGCGGTTATTGCCTCAACCTTTCTCGAGGTCCCCGATACATGCCTGCAAACAGCAAAGGCTCTGGCGGGACTGCGCTTATGCGAAGTGTCGCCTGAGCCGTTGCTGGTCGTACATTATAAGTGCCCCAGTCTCTGAGCCGTTGCTGGTCGTACATTATAAGTTCCCCAGTCTCTGAGCCGTTGCTGGTCGTACATTATAAGTGCCCCAGTCTCATATGCTGGCTCATATTCAGCCTCAATCAAAACAATTTTATTAAACTTGGTTGGCATACGCTGATGGTCCAGTGACCAGAGCTACATATGTTTTGCTTTATTGCAGTTTCTGTATCAAAACATATTAAATAAATGACAATGCTTATTCAGTAGAGAATGGAGCCATTCACTTACATGAAAAAAATTTCCAAATCTGGATCAATGTCATTTTTCTAAATATGTTATCCCACCCTCCTACTGAAATAAAATACAGCTTCAGTATACAAGTATTTACAATTTGGCTACTTCTGCTGCTTTATAGAACACGTGTCTTCCTAAAAACACCAAATAGATTACCTATGTTACCGTCAGAGGTCCATCACGAAAACATGCCTATACAATTTTGACCCCTTAAACCCCACTTTTATAAAGTAAAACTGGGGTTTACAGGGGTATACATTATTTTTTCTTATTTCTGCTAAAAACATAGATTGTGGGTACTTGTTAGAACCACATTCTCGAGGCGGTTCTAACGAGTACCCACAATCTATGTTTTGATCAGAAATATGTTAAATATAGGAATTTTTATCTGAAAATTTTCCGTTTTTGGTGGTAAAATTTTCAATATATTTGAATAGGCGTGTTTTCGTAATGCCTTGCAAATAGAGACACCTAGAAAATGCCAGAATCACGAAGCACAGCCTTCCCGAGACACAAAAATAGATGAGACAAGGAACAAATAATGACAGAACAATCACAACGTATGAAACAAAATAGATGAGACAAGGAACAAATAATGACAGAACAAACACAACGTATGAAACAAAACGTACACAAATAAAATTAAATTGCAACAGAAGAACCGCATTGGGAAAGATCAGCAGTAAAACTTTTGGAATAGTGTTTTAATGCAGAGTTAGAAAACAGTGAATTCCCGTTACAGCAACAACATCTGTTCCCAAAGATGTTGCCTTTATAATGAATTTGCTGTTGTAACCAAAAACTAGATGAGGGATTTGATATGTAAGAAAGCTCTTGTTTTATTCTTATTTCCTCACAGAACACATGCTTTGGATATTTGTTAGAATCGCCTCATTCTAAGAAATATCCAAATCACGTATTTCTATAAAGTATTAAATACATTATTCTTGCATAATTTGTTATTAATTGTTACCTGCTAAGAGAAGGTTTCACGACAGTCAAATTGTTATTATAACGAATTTTGTCCCTGTATCGAGTGTCGGTTTAAAGAGGATTGTCTGTACATAGTTTTCGCTCTTAGTAGGCATTTATTCCAATAAGAACAATATTTCAGTTTCGGCTTATTAGATTTTGTCTCTTCTACTCGTAACACTTTAAGTTGATATACATAATTTATATGAAAATTTAAATAATGTCTTATAAAAGTTTTCCCCTTTATTCAAATATATTTCAAAGCAAATTCAAAATATGTTCTTCTATATGAAATGATTTTTGCTCAAAACAAAATCATTTTTTTATTTATTTTTTTTTTTGTTTTTCGCTTCTTATTTTTAAATATAGTTCACATTTTATGATCACATTTCATAATGCTGATAGATTTGAGAAGGTCAAACATTAAAGACTGTGGCACTACAGAAAATACCGTCTCAAACTGACCTGGGCCCAGTTGTTCAAAGCCTCGTTAGCTTAACGAGCTCGTTAAGGGTCATTTCGTT
This sequence comes from Anodontia alba, assembly GCA_964016985.1. Classification (NCBI taxonomy): domain Eukaryota; kingdom Metazoa; phylum Mollusca; class Bivalvia; order Lucinida; family Lucinidae; genus Anodontia; species Anodontia alba. Next base: position 53,282,006 of record OZ024833.1, read on the forward strand.
AACTGTTTTAGTGGATTCAATACACAATATTCTGATATTTTTGCTGAAAAAATGTGAGTAGCTTTTGCACTGCTGCAAAAGCTACTCACATTTTTTCAGCAAAAAATTTCAGTATATTTGCGCATCACTCTATGTAAATTTAAACGAATCGTTAACTAACGATGTCGTTAGCTTTGAACAAATGGGCCCTGGCTATTTATTTCCGAATGATGTTTGAAAATTTTGTATTCTTTATGAAAGTAAGTTGGACATTATCCTTTCAAAGATAAAACATATACATGCGATGCTATAGATAACTGAGACAAATTGTCTTGCACTGACTTTTACAGAATATAGTGTTAGTCAAAAATACCTTTCTTTGTGATCACAGAAACCGTTGTATTATACATAAAGAACTTTTCTAATATAAACGCATTTCAAACCCAGCTAGCATTCTACGTAAATCCGGATATTTGAGCCATCTCATCAGCCTCTTCACTGTTTGCAAAAGTACCTGGGTTGGTCTACAGAGCTGAAATTGTTAACTGCCTCAACTTTTCTGAACCCCGCGATTTCCCCTAAGTGGAATAGGAGGATGTGGCTTTCTGAATAAATGAAACGTTTCATGTCTTGGTATGTTAAAAGTCTTAGAAAAAGTTAATAGTTTTTTTTTTTTCACGATTATTAAACTTTTCACTTCGGGAGAGTTTGAAAGTTAAACTTAATTTCATAATCAGATTCAGAAAATGCAAACATTGTACTCTATGACTATCAGTTTGGTTTCCTATACATAAAGCCTTTTTGATAAGGGGCCATTCTAAAAGGAAAATTTGCTGCCACGGGCAATTTTAAATTTTCTCCCTTGAAAGAGTATCACTTAAACTCTCAGAAATGACGTAGGAAACGGTAACACTCCTGTTTACTAAACTACTCATTTTGGACTTGCACATTAGAGAGTTTGACAGTTTAGTTTACCGCATAATTAGATTTATGGAAAGCTAATCTGCTTAACTGAATGAACTTCGATTGAACTTGGCCTGTAATGAGAAACGAGCTTTTTGCACGTCGGAGGAGCACAGATACATGTTTAACTTATGGTCATATAAAACTGTGAAGCCCAAACTCATCTTTTTGACAATACATTTATTGGCGTAAAAAGTATTTTATTCAATAAACTGCTCATATAAAACAAGTAAATTCATAAACATTATTTGATGCATTCGAAAGAGTATTTTATGTAATACAGAAGCAAGTCCTCTCTCTCCCAAAATACATTGTCATTTGAGTATACAAGCAGCTAATCTTGCTTTTATGTTCAAGTTGATATTTTACAGGGTATTAATTTGCAATAAATGTTCTAGACAACTTGTGACTGTGACTATTCCAATGGAACTAATTGGGTTCAACTTATTGCGTTTTTATTTTTATTGTGTTATGAAATAGACTTTATGTTGTACCTGTCTTACGGTTTTCAAGCTCATGTTATTTATTTTTAATTCTGCTTCTAGATACCTAGATCATTTGCTTGATATTGATAACATTTAGTTTGAACAAATAGCTGATCACAGCTATCCCACTGAATAAACATAACTCGTGCACTTCTCTTTATTTGACTATCGATATCAAAAAGTATCATCCCGGCAGGCACATGACGTAAATACAACGTCGCCTCAACGTCGATGCAACGTCATGACGTTGCATCGACGTTGAGGCGACGTTGTATTTACGTCATGTGCCCGCTGGGATATATTCAACACATTACGGCAAACTCGATGTTGATTTTGGAATTGTGTATTGTCCTTTTTAGATGGTGATATTTCTCGACATCCCTCGGGTATTTCCTCATGTAAATCATGTAAACAATCGAAATGTAGTCCTGACTGTTAAAACCTTTATACGAGGCTAGTGGTATCATAAACTCCGTATTTTTTTTTCTTTCTTAAAAATTGCTTCGAACTGCTTGGAAAATTTAAAGAAAGATTGAAAACGCTCCTGAAGCAACGTACATCGGAGCCAGAGATTTACGGCTACCTACTTTTAATTTAAATTTGGGAGACTTGTTAGGAAATCCATCTGTAGAACGAATAAAACATACATTGTTACCCAGTATAAAAGAATATGATACATCGACGGGGTTATGCGACATAGTGCATGCCTAGCTTCCGGACATCAACTCTTGGTGTGATTGGTAGGCTATGTTCAGTGATTGTGGCTCTTCTTACATAACAAGTTTGGTACTATTGGTAGGCTATGTTCTATGATTGTGGCTCGTAGTCCAATAGATAGACTGATTTCACATAATGACACATTTTAACCGGCTAGCGCATATTTAACCCCAGCCCTTTTTAGTAGGTGTATAAACAAACTGATTGCTTAATGATTTCTGGTATTCTTATAACAAATATATTTCAGTGTCAAATATAACATCACGAAAACATGCCTATATAATTTTGACCCCCTTAAACCCCATTTTTATATAGTAAAACTGGGGTTTATAGGGGTATACATTATTTTTCTTATTTCTGCTCAAAAACATAGATTGTGGGTACTCGTTAGAACCGCCTCACCGAGGCGGTTCTAACGAGTACCCACAATCTGTGTTTTGAGCAGAAATTTGAAAAAATATCAGACTTTTTATCCGAAAATTTTCAGTTTTTGGAGGTGAAATTTTCTATATATTTGTATAGGCGTGTTTTCATAATGATTCTCTAACTATTATCAGCTGTATCAATCGGCTCAATACTGTTACAAAGGTATTTGTCATGGTCTGCACAAATGAGATGGGCGCACTAAAATAGGGTAATATAATGCACTGTATTCTACATAGTTACCGCACTATGCCCTTAGTTTTTTTCAAAATTACACGAACACTTCTTAACCCTTTTAACCCTGCATTTCTAAAGTAGGCCTTTCCGTCTTAGTACTTGGATACATGTATGTCCATTTATACAAATGGGGATTTTAGTCATAAATCTAGAATAGAATGGCAAACAGTCTAGATCTAGATGAGATGGCTCATAATGACCGTTTCATCTGGATCTACACTGTTTGTATAAGTATTTGGTTAAGTCTGTGGGGATAAAAGAGTTAATAGCATATCAGCCTATTAAGGAAACACTTAAAAGAAAGATCAGCAGGGATTTCATGATGTTTATTCAATTCTTTTCCTGATTTTCTGTATAAAGGTCTATGCTGTTGGCACTCACCTGCAATTTAAATGAATACCCACAAAATATGTTATTGTTGCTTAAAGAAGCGTATAAAAGAACACGTGTTGTACCCTGAAGATTCGGAAATTGCTTGACCGTGCGTTTATAGTGATATGTGCGGTAATTACGTGGAATACGGTATTTACCACTTTCCACCGGAACTTCATAAGCCTCTGTTGTTCCCTCAGGAATATCAGCGCAATGAGCCTGGCCGTCCTTGATAAAACATGACTGTTTGTCATCATGAACGAGGCCTATCTGTAAGATTTAGCAAATATTTCATGCAAAACGAGAGAATATGCATCTAACGAGGTCTCTGACCTACTTGTGCATCCATAAAGTCTTCATTTTCCTGCTGGAAATAAAACTTAACCATTCTTTAGCAAACCAGCAATGTTAGTATACTTGTACACAAACTATTGGACTCGAGTCTACTCATCTAGCCCCAACCGAAAACTCTGACAAGACAGTGCGGTTGACTTGACTGATCTGGATCGTCAGGGGGTGTACATCAAATTAGGTACGTTGTCTTGTTTGGCAACATGTTACCCTAGTAAAATCGGCACAGCAGGCACACAATTTGAAACTACGTCGATGCAACGTTGATTCAACGTCAAGACGTTGAATCAACGTTGAATCGATGTCGTTTCAACCCTTTTGTCCCACTTAGAGGCTTTGTAGAAATCCAACAACGGTCTGCTCTAATAAACAAACACTCCTATCAAAGCGTTTTTTTTTTTTGTTTTTTGGTTTTTTTTTTTTTTTTTTTTGTTTTTTTTTTTTTGGTTTTTTGTTTTTCTTGCAATTTTGAATAGTTATGTAGCATTAAACATTTCAAAGAAAAGTTTCACTAAATACAATGCACACCCAAATATATTCAACCTTAAACAACAAGAAGCTTGACGCAAATTGGATCAAAATCGGTCAAGAAATAAGAAATATATTGTAAATTAGACGTACAGGAAAATAGGGGTTTTGAAATCAACGACCGGCTCGTTCTATTTCATGTTGTCTTATTACCGTCATATTACAGAATAGATACTTTCGCAGTCTTAAAATAAAATTCACCGTTAAAAGGAACCACCATTCTAGATAATATCCCCAATAGTTCCAGTTGGTCAAATTTAAACCAGCTCAGCTACGTCACTTTATTATATTATATACCATTTAGCCAAGCTGCTATCAAACATTCACGTTTTTTCAGTCTGTTCCGAAAAGCCGGATCAGATAAAAAGTATCCTTATCGCACCCCGGGCTTTCAAGGACTCTGAAACGAGGCGTCATCACGGTTTTGCCTCTCCCTTGAAGCGTATCTAGTCCCCTTATACTGCACCAAATGGTCATCATTTGGTGAATGTTTTTTTTTTTTTTCCCGAGACAATTAGATTTTACATTTTAAGTTACATCTTCCCAGAATAATATAATATCGTCTGTGGCGTTTTAGGACAAATTATTAAAGGTACAGTAGACTCTCGTTATCTCGAAGTCCAAAGGACTCTCTCATATATTTCGAGATATCCGTACATGTACCAGATTTGCAAAATTGAGGAAAAATAAATCAAACAACCACATTTCACATGTGAATGAATATGTTATTTGACTACTAAAGTTAGAGCTATATTGAAAATATTGTGGAAAAAAGGAGAAATTGCTCGTCTTTTCCACTTTTTGTTTTGTTACCTGTTGTTAGAATTTCGTGTTAAAAAAGGGACCAGAATTTTACTTCGATGTAAGCAGTCGACTGTATAAATAAAGGTATATAACAAACGCATCATTACTACATTGACGCGCTCAGATGTTCCGTATCACGTCTCGTGGATGCTCCTAAATCTGATACAGGGCTTCAGATCATTTTTTGTGGTAAAATGCGACCAGATTAACCTTTCGCTTTGACCTCTACTTTTAATATGCATTAGGATACGTCTTTAGACATATCAGTAAGAAAATCCTGCATTTCACCAGAAACATCTATTTGTTCACCTATACCGGTACTACCTGTGTGCGTGATTAACATATACAGTCGAATTTCAATGGCTTGAACATCTTTGGGACCATGGAAATATGTTCGAGATATGGGTAGTTCGAGCCACTGAGGTTTAATCATGGTGCCAGGTCAGGAAGCAAATGGCGATAACTTAGGGAAACCTTTTCGATCTTCTACACAATAATGATATGTATAGTGTACTCATTAAAATCGCTTGTTGAGGCATTTCTAATGAATACACACAGCATAAATTTCATAACAAAATACGAATTTCCCTAAATATTCGTTTTCTTGGGCTTTCAGAAGAATTTCGTAGGGACTCAAAAACAACTTCGATTTAGCCATGGTAAACGAACCATCGGTGTTCGAGATATTTGCGTGCGACTGTATTTATAAATATTATAATCAAAAGCTAAAACAGACAGGTCAATTCGGTCAGACTATAACGATGTGTATTTCTAAATATTCGGACATGACAAGTCATTATCGTTATTACCCTAAACATTAATTGGTCCGCTTGAACAAGTTATGTGTGCAACAAGTGCTGGATGAATGGCAAACAGAAGGGGTGGATCTAAGATTATTTAATCGGGGTTCAAAATTTCCGCGGAAGTTCGATGTAATTAAAATACCATATTTACCGTACGTTATAGGACGAACAGGCGGAGAAAACAGTACATGTCCTGATCAGATGCCGGTAATCAGTGTTCACACTGTTTGCCACTCGTCCAGCAATTTTAAACACATCCACAGGTAATAACATGGACTCGTTCACATATTTACTTTGTTCAAACAAGAAGGAGTTCGTAGTAGATATTAAAACGTGCGAATAATTGGGATAAATACGGTATTCAAAATCCCATGAAAATGAAATGTTGAACCCCTCTGGACCCAGTCTTAAACACGTTGTAGACTCTGATAAGACTCCCGTTCTGCTGCATCTAGGATTGGCCTACAACGTTTCATTTGGCATATCTATACCTTTATTTAGGGAATATTTAGGATGTGGCCTGTAAAAAAAAAAAGAATCTTACGGCAAATTTTGACAATTTGCTACTTTTATATATTATGACTAATGGGTCCATATAGAATCATTTCTGAAAAAAATCAACGAAATATCATAAAACGTTACAGATATATGTACTCTAGCTGCAATAGTTTTCTAAATTTAAAACCTCATACAATATTCCCTACATAATTTTCGAGACGAAACCTGTACAAAGTCACAACTTTAATATATGGATTGCTTTATGGTTCCTTTATAAATATGGCTAATTAGTTCTGCTATTTGCTTCACGGAAACATACCTATATAATTTTGACCCCTTAAACCCCACTTTTATATCGTAAAACTGGGGTTTACAGGGGTATACATTATTTTTCTTATTTCTGTTCAAAAACATAGATTGTGGGTACTCGTTAGAACCGCCTCGGCAAGGCGGTTCTAACGCATATCCACAATCTATGTTTTGAGCAGAAATAAGAAAAATATCAGAATTATTATCTGAAAATTTTCAGTTTTTGGTGGTGAAATTTTCAATATATTTGAATAGGTTCGTTTTCGTAATGGAATATGAATAAAAGCTGTTGCTATGTAGCTTTGTTTCTAAGGCAACACAAACATTGTATGAATATGGTATATCACTGAAGAAAGTGTCCTCAAATTTAGGAGAAAGGATATGCTGCTGTGCATTGCTCATAAACAAATATTTCAAAAACATATATAGTTCGAAACACTGCAGAATGTTGTAAGGTCCCATTTAAGAAACGGACAATATGTTTGCAGTTCATTGACTAGAACGCATTGAGTAACGAGCATAGTGAGTGCGTAAGCTGTGCATATAACCCGATACGTGTGCTGATGACTCAATGAACTGCAAAACTGCTGATCAGGGGTTTGAATATGCAGTGACAACATATTTAACTCGCTCGGAACGTTATCTGGCGCGCGAACAGGGTGTTAGAGGAATGTAACATTAATTCTGTTAATTAAATGATGTTCAGTCAACAGTCTTCTAGCGTGCAGTAAAATCCATTGCGTTCGTGAAATGAGGAACACACTCGAAAGCGTGTCAGTTAATCTAAAGGGCTCGCATTGAAAATGTATAGATATTACATCAACAATAGTTTACTTACCAAATCACAATGGAATTTGCCGTTTCTTCTTTTAGGCTTGCAAGCATAAGATCCATCGATGCTAGTGTAATACTCAATCTCCTGGAAAAAAACAAAAAAACAAAAAAAAAAAAAAAAAAAAAACACATCCAGTGATAAAACATAAAACTCATATTAACCATGGTAATGGTTAACTCGTTAATACCTATTATTGCATAAAAAGCAGCGTCGCACATTATTAATAGCCGTGCATTAACCGGCGAAAAGCCGTGTATTAACAAGGCAATTCACGCGCTGTTAATGCACGGCTACGTAACTTTCAATATGATCGTACCGGGCCCACAGATTTGCTGCCGTTACGAGATGTGTACAGCCCGGTCCTAGAACGAGCATAGTTCGCGGAAACATCGGTGAAAAGGCGAAACAAAATAGTGCAATAAAATAACGCGAAATGGAGCAAATGTTTTCAGTTTTTTATGCAATAATAGCGTTCGAACATGGTTTTTCAATACATTAATATTCGCCAGGTCCCTTAGGAGGTGTTGAAAACCGCGGCCCTCAGCCTCGGTTTTCAACACCTCCCACGGGACCTAGCGAATGATAATGCATGAAACACCATGTTTGATTCCTATAGTGGACCCTTCTACTTCACTCTTTGGACAGGCCCTGAAAATAATACGTCACTGCCATATGAAGAGTGCCAATGAAACTGAGATTTCGATTTTTGTACGTTTATGTGTTTACTGTTTCCAAGGGCAACCTTTATAGATGTAATTTAACTTCACTCCAGCTGGTGTTTAATGCCACGTGGCGGCTGTAAAAAGTCACCCAGTATTTTCCTCGTATCATTGAGGCCATTCTGAAATTAAATGATTTTGGCACTATACTGTTCCTCATTTTCTAACATGAAACTTTAAAACCCACACTTGATAGTTTTGTTAAGAAACAGAGAATGTTTACTGTTTCCAAGGGCGACCTTTATAGATGTAATTTAACTTCACTCCAGCTGGTGTTTAATGCCACGTGGCGGCTGTAAAAAGTCACCCAGTATTTTCCTCGTATCATTGAGGCCATTCTGAAATTAAATGATTTTGGCACTAAACTGTTCCTCATTTTCTAACATGAAAACTTGAAAACCCACACTTGATAGTTTTGTTCAGAAACAGAGAATTTAGAACTAAACGAAGTGGCCATTTGCATCTGCTCGGGTGACAATGAAGACTACCGACGTATTCCGAAACGAGAGATGAAAATAACATCTACTTGTTATTTTTCACTTGTGAAAATATTATATTCTTTCACTTGTGAAATTACCACTTTTATTTATTTTAGATATGCACTAATTTCACTGCTTAGTATAAAATAAATAACGATCTCCTCCTGGCCGTTTCCAGACAATCGTAATCTGCTGGCTATTCTTGAACCTTAAGGTGAACCAATAGATGGGATAAAGTTTCCTCCAGTTTTGACATGGGAGACACTGGCTGTCACTTACTGTTGAATTTCCTGGGCCAAGTTGTTCAAAACTAACGATGTCGTTAGTTAACGTATCGTTAAAACTTTGATCATTAAATATGGTATATACGCTTATACTTTTGCTGAAACAAAGTGAGTAGCTTTTGCATTTGCAAACGCTACTCACATTTTCAGCAAAAATACATGTGATATTGTACTTACTAGAACAGTTAACATTTTGACCACTAACGAGCTCGTTAAGCTAACGACGCTTTGAACAACCGGGCCAAGTACTCTAATGCAAATAACAAGAGAGGTACTCTTGGGAGCAAATTATTTTCTTTTTACAGTTGGACCCTTTTCAAAAGGCAGCAAAAACAATTTGACGGAGTTTTCTGTCTTGTAAGAGAATAAATTCTCATTAATCAAATGTTCAATCACATCACATAAACCATTCCACACTTTTATCATGAAAACACGCCTATACAATATTGACCCCCGTAAACCCCATTTTTATATAGTAAAACTGGGGTTTATATTATACATTATTTTTCTTATTTCTGCTCAAAAATATAGATTGTGGGTACTCGTTAGAACCGCCTCGGTGAGGCGGTTCTAACGACTACCCACAATCTATGTTTGAGCAGGAATATGAAAAAAATATCAGAATTTTTTGTCTGAAAATTTTCCTTTTATTGTTGTAACGTTTTCAATATACTTGAATAGGTGTGTTTTCCTAATGTCTCGCATGATTTGATGCACACTCTGGGGGTTTATAATACACATAATATAAGCCAGCGCAAGACAAAACCTACAATAAGGCTTAATTTGTAGCCAGTATGGCAAGGGTCAGGTTTAGCACTCTTTGGATCGCCCGAAGGCTGTAGAAGGCACATGCGATCAGCGAAGACTCTGATCAGACTGCGCAAACACGTAGGCTGATCTGACTCTTCGTTGGTCGCACAAGTCTTATAGAAGGTTTTGTCGTGCGCTGGCTTAATATTGGGATTACCAGATCTGGACAAAAAGTCTAGATCCCGATCAGAAGCTACGGAACAAGGCGTGGCATGGTTTACCTAGCTCTAGATAAGAATGATGTCTAGATACATGTATATATTTCTTTCTTATGACTACACTAAAACATAGGATGTAGTTCTCAGTAGAGTCTCGCGGGAGAGCTTTTACTTAGTACCTACAACGTATGTTTTCGTCGAAAGAGAAGATCAAAGCACTGGTAGGTCGATTGTTCCTGAGTGTAGGCTGGGAAAATAGTCCCCAATGAGGGCAAAAGACTGTTTCGTTTAGTCTTTTACTTCCTGTAATTTAAGCAAACAGAGCCGACCCAAATCAGACGCTGTGTTCCGCGGCGTCTGGTCAGGGTTTGCACTGTTTGTCAATATCCCAGCCCAGGTTTTACAGATAACCCTCTTTACACTGCAAACCGACATCAAAGCGAGAAGACCAACGCGGATATAAATAACCTTTACCTGAATTCGTACAATGCGCAGTTTGATTAATTGCAAAATATTGCTCGCCATTTTTCATACTTTTGTAACATCAAGAAAAAGGATGCCTGTTACAATTTAGCACAGAAAGAATAGATCATAGACTAACCCGCTGCTTTTGCTCATTTCTACTACTTGGTTGTGTCCTACTACTTGGTTGTGGTCCATTCCCCATTTTCATTACTGTTGGATTTTTGTTTGCACCTCTGTCTTTTTTGGCCAGAATATGTTTCGTTCCCATGCCATCAATATCTAGTGTGTATTCAATATCATCCGGGAACTCAAATCCTCCATTTCCACTTAGCCTTATATCTGCTTTCTCTGTCATCACTTTCATTCTCATTCCTTTACCTGCAGAAGTAATATAAGCCGAAAAGTGAAAACATGTACCGTCTGACAATATCATGTGCGCCCAGCGAGGACTCTGAATCTTAGCTGGGCGCACATGTCTGTGGAGACGTTTACTGACGTTGCGGCTCAAAAATATAAATCAAAGTACTGACTGCACTGAGGGGTCCTTTGCATCTGAATGTAGGCTGGGAAAATCTTCCTGAACGGGGACTTTTGACTTTTTCATTTAATCCTTAACTTCCTGTAAATTAGCAAACAGTGTAGGCCCTGATCAGACGCCGCGTTCTGCGGCGTCTGATCTGTGTTAGCACTGTTTGCCAATGTAAAATATGTCCCAGTCCAAGTTTTACTGATAACCCGCTATCAACAGCACTCTGACTTCACAGGACAAGAAAAGCGCGGCTACAAATAACAGTTACCTGGATTTTGTATAACGCACGCATTTAATGACATTGGTCAGTGATGATCACCCTTGGGAGATTTTATGACTTGACCCAATAAATGGCATACCTAGTACAAAAGGCCACACCCGCAAAGCCCAGCTTCCCGAGGCAGCGTAGGAGAAAAAGTAACGGAACGGTGACAAGACACAACGGCACAGTTGCTATAACCGACCGACAAAAAAAAACTACAACAGAGGAATAAAATGGGAAAGGTCAACAGAAACGAAGGCTTTAACTAGTTTTACACGATCGAAACCTTGCCCTTAACTATGATGCAGCAAATAAATACAAATCTGTATTCAGTTCTCATAATGTCCTGTATCTCTTCAGTGAAACATCACGTTAAAACGCAAATAATCACAAAAAGTACAATGAAACAAAGTAGAGTTATCAATGACAATCCGAAACCAGAACAAAAGAAAACCACAAGGTGGATCATGAAAAGTCCGACCACATATAGCAAATGTCAGTCGACAACCGTCTGAAACAGGTTGAAGAAGGCGCTGCCATTCATTCTGATAAAAGAATTAGAAAATAACAAGACAGAAATAAAAACTTAGAAGAAGAAGTTAGATTTAAGAAGGTGGAAGTAAAATAAAAGACCTTAGAAATAACGCTAGATATAAGAAGGTGGAAGTAAGATGTAAGAACTTAGAAGTAACAACTGAAAATTTAGAAGTTAGAATTTAGAATAATCTATCTATCTATCTATCTATCTATCTATCTATGTCTCTCTGACTATTAGTCTGTCTGTCTGTCTGCTTCTCTGTCTGCATGTCTGGTTCTCTGCCTTCGTGGTTTCGTTTTGAAAAATATGTATTTTCTTCACGCCTTTATTCGTTTCCATGGATGTATTTTGGTCTCTGTTTCGTTGTTTGTTTGTGTATTTGTCTGTTTGCTTGACTGCGTGCATTTCTTAGTTATTTGAAAACATAATATACAAGCATCACTCTATCTTATCTGCCTGTATGTCGTGTTGTCTGTGTTGTCGGTCTGTCTGCCTTTATGTTTCTTTATCAAAACTTTATCAGAGCTAAGATTGGTCTCATCAGCCATCTTAGAACACACAAATAATAACACATCACACAGTTGATTAGGATTGGTCATTGTCAGTAATGACAGACGAACCAGGATCAAAACTATTTGTTTTTGACGTTTTATGTATTTCTGTCCATTACAATAACAAGTCTATGCTGTGTGTCTCCCAGGGTACACTATTATGTAAGATAATCTAAGCACTGATAGCACTGGTGGGTCAATTCACTGTGAGTGTATGCTGAGAAAATGGTCCTGAACGGAGAATTAAGACTTAAGCAAACAGTGCTAACCCTGATCTGATACCGCATTCTGCAGCGTCTGATCTGGGTCTGCACTGTTTGTCAATGTCCCAAATGTCCCAGTCCAGGTTTTACAGATACGTCTCTATCAACAGCTCTCTAACGTCACAGTGACTAGATTAGAGCGGCTTTAATAATCGTTACCTTGATTTCGTACCAACGTGCAGTTTGAATTTCATTGGTCAAAGTTTGGTCACGTGAACAGCTACCTTCAGGAAATCTTTGTGTTCGCATACAATGGCTCGATTGTAAACTATCTACCTAAAAACAGGGAAAGGCAGGGGTATACTTTCTTTAGGTAATTGTCAGGTAATTGTTAGGTAAAACTGCAAACATTGATAAACTGCAAACATTGATAAACAGTGCAGACCCAGATCAGACGCCACAGTCTGATCAGAGTTTGCACTGTTTGTTTAAGTTACCGGAATTTAAGGGTTTATTTGACTATGGTTCCGTTATTTGGGGTTCATCCTCTTTGGCAAACATTGAACGACTAACAAAACTACAGAAGCGAATTACAGAAGCGAGCTGCGTGAATAATACTTTACGCCGAATTCGTCGCCCCGTCTTCTCGCATGTTTCAGAAACTTGACTGGCTTCCTATGGGGAGTAGAATCAAATACAATAAAGTATTAAACAATATGATTCATGAATACAGTACTAAATTACTAACACCCATGTCGCAGACTCACTCTTTAAACCGGAGATCCGGAGAAAATGGCACACTATACGTACCTCTGTCACCAGGTTATGGAATTCTCTGCCTCCTATGCAACCAGAAACACAGTCATTAAACATTTTTTAAGAAAAGTATAAAACCCCTATGTTAGGCATGAATAGAAAATGGCAGCTGTGTTCTTTATTACCCTTGTTGACAAATGAGCATTTTTTCGATGATGTAGATGTCGGTGGTCGATCCTGCACACTTTCGAGTACCTTCAACCGCGGACCGTTCCCCCAGGGATGAGCCGTAATGCGTGGGAAATCAGATGACTAGTTCATTCACCGTGCTCCATTTGTGTGTATGACTGGTGCCGTGTTATCCGTATTGCATCTTCGAGCAGGGTTACCTTGCCTAGACTTAATATTCTATGATGAATGCTGTGATAGCCTTGTTCCCTGTCCTGAACTATATATAGCTTGTCCGACTTTTAAATCATGTATATTAAAAATTGCCTTTGATATACTTTTCTGTGCCCTTTGAGGCATTTTAATGGTTTGACAGCTGACACACATTCCATACTTTTTCTATATTTACAGTTTAGCCGGTCTTTTTAAGACATTTTAAATTTTAAGCTGGAATCGTTTATCAGGAGTCCCAATTTTAAGAGTTCTCTATCTCATAATGATTTAATATCTGAATTGTTACTGTATATATGTGTAGATATGGTGACTGTTTCCTTTTTTTCTTATTATTTGTATTTTTAGTTTTTACAGAGAGCCACAAGGTGGACTAGCTATTATAGCTAATTGTGTTACCATTTTTTTATTTTTTTTTTTTAATTGAAATAAATAAATAAATAAATAAATTTCAGTCTGTTTCTATTTCTAACGAACCTTTGATATGCATAAATTTAGTCTTAATATGCTATAGCCATTAATCAGATCTTCCCTTTTTCGCACTATTATATAGTGAAAATGTCATAGCTCAACCAAGAGTATATTCAGGTAATATGCTTTGCTATTCTTTCCATGAAAACATATTTTGCGGGTAGTCATCGGATGCGCCTCCTCTACAGCGGAGGCACTTGCGATGAATACCCGCAAGGTTTGTTTTCATGGATTAATAACAAAAATATCATTATCTTTTTGTTTACTCGGCATTAGATGCGCCTCTCTGTGGCGATTCTAATGAATATCCACAACGTATGTTTTTGTTGAGAGATACGAACACTATTTATAATGACTACTTGTACTCGTATGTATCTGGAACTGTATAAGCCAAGGAATTCCACTATAAAACATAGGAAATTGGGAATACAGTAAAATTCCTCTATTAAAACCACTCAAAATTAAACCCACTCCGTTATTAAAACTAGCTTTTGCCATTCAAAAAATGTGTTGTTGTTTTGTTATTTTTTATTATTATTATTATTATTATTATTATCATTATTATACTAGGACGAAAAAGAAACGCCGGATTACCTTTACGAAAAAGAAACGCCGGGTAACTTTTACAGATAGTTTTAAAGTATTTAATGTAATGTTACATTCATTTATTATTATTATTATTATTGTATAACCTTTTATCCTTATTGAACAAGTTGACAAAGCTTTATTCGATTTTCAGTAACGATTATGAGAAAAAATACACCTTTTGACAGTACCCCCATTTGTATTTGTTGCATATTCTATGTACCCGGCGTTTCGTTTTCGTCATAGTATACATAGCTCTAGATAAGAGTGGATATCCCCATAATATTTTACTTACTTCTCCATAAAACATATGTTGTGGGTACTCATTAGAAGCGCCTCAACGAGGCGCTTCTAATGAGTACACAACATATTTTTTTTTTGTGGAGAAATAAGAAAAACATCAATGGTTTTTGGTAGAAAAAAAAAACTTATCTGGAGCTCTGTTCTACATTCAATATGAAGACCGCCTCGGTGATAAGATCACTTTTAGAGGTGTGGTTTTCATTACGAAAACACGCATATTCAAATATATAGAAAATTTTACCTCCAAAAACTGAAAATGTTCAGATACAAAAACTCTGATATTTTTCATATTTCTGCTCAAAGCATAGATTGTGGGTACTCGTTAGAACCGCCTCGGCGAGGGCGAGGCGGTTCTAACGAGTACCCACAATCTATGTTTTAGCAGAGAATAACAAAAATTATGTACACCCCTGCAAACCCCAGTTTTACTATATAAGAGTGGGGTTTAAGGGGGTCAAAATTATATAGGAATGTTTTCGTGATGTATAGCGGAATTTTAGTATTTTATTAGTAAGCGAATCAAGACTGTAAAAAGGTAGGTAGAAGTACAAAACACATTGTTGAAACTGTAAAAACGCCTAATAATGTAAGCCTCATATATAACACTGTTTTATGGTCTATTGAAGTGTCCATGTGGCCGAATGGCCAGACGTAACGTCAGCTGTTACTAGCGTAACGTCCTAAATGCGACAATGATGCTAAGAATGATATTCGGTGCCACATGTAAATTGTAAACGTGCGAACAGCACCACTGTTCAGATCAACAAGCACATCTTCTCAGAATGACTAGTGTCTCTCCACTTGTCGATATGATCTACAGGGCCAATATATATATATATATATATATATCCTAAGTGTTCGGACAAACAGGCCTCATCAAATAGTATAGACCCGGATCAGATGCCACAGAAAGAGATGTCGGATACATGTATGTATAACCTGCTGCGGTTGGTTGGTTTAAATTAATAACGATATTGTTCTTATTGATACATTTTATATTTATTTTCCGGAATTTTAATGAGTTTTCCAGTTTTTTGTGGGGAAACAGACAATACTTTATTCAAATTCCCCTAAAGTAGCTTTTCGAGTTTACCACCTTTTAATAGATTACGTGCACAGTGTAAATAAATTGGACGTCATCTGAGCACAGACGGCCGTATTTGTATGACTGAACCATCACGAAAACACACCTATATAGTTTTGACCCCCTTAAACCCTACTTTAATATAGTAAAACTGGGTTTGGTTTTACAGGTGTATATATTATTTTTCTTATTTCTGTTCAAAAACATAGATTGTGGTACTCGTTAGGACCGCCTCGGCGAGGTGGTTCTAACGAGTACCCACAATCTATGTTTTGAGCAGAAATAAGAAAAATATCAGGGTTTTTATTTGAAAATTTTCAGTTTTTGAAGGTGAAAGTTTCAATATATTTGAATAGGCGTGTTTTCGTAATGGTTCGGTATTCCCCGTGTGGCGTAATAGTCAATTTATACAATGCAGCAATGCTTCTGTAAACGACAAAGATGTGAACCGAATGAAAGAACAAAGTTCGAGAACGTAATGGCATACATAATTAAGAATCTTTTTTTTCGGGAAAATTCATTTATTTCAAACTGCATAGAAAAAAAAATACCAAATAAATGTTTTAATTTTGGTCAGTTATTACTGTCCTCTGTGGTCAATATAGGTGAATTGTTGTATAAGCAGGCTACATCGTACTCACTCTTCGAAAACATTCTTTCGTGGAGATTGATCATGAACTATTTTCTACGGTCATTCTCTCCCTTCCGCTGATTCAAGAAGGGCAGTTGTCAGTTTCTGGCGAAAGAATGTGCACAATACTGGTTAACCGCTTAGAGGACTAAGCTTGCCCAGTAAATGTGTGGTTAGGTAAACTGACCGCGCTCGACATGACCCCATTGGGTTGACTGGGCCGTAAAACCTCAACACAAACAAACAAACACGCTGGGTCAGTCCGAACCCAAATTGATCACCATCGGGTTCGAGCTATTGAGGTGCGACTGTAATTGGACCTAGCGGCAACTCTGCATATATGAGCCGTCGCATGACAAAATCAACAAAATGACCGGATTACCACGCGCAGTGACCTGTGTATCTGCCCATTCTGATCCGTCTTCACTGTCTGCACGTAGAAACATTGGACCTCTAGCAGCCAATCGAGTGCGCAGCCAGAGTGATGAAACGGTGAATATCCATGTTAACCTGACTCTCCTCTGGGTAGCCAAGTCATTTTGTTGGGGTTGTCATGCGCTGGCGCATATGGTTAAACCGTCTGAAATCAGCAGGCCGATTACCTACGAATTTACCGGCGCAGTGGCTAAGTTCCTAGAACGTCCGCCTTGCGTTCCGGAGGTTGTGTGCTCGATCCGCTGCCAAGTCATACCAAAGAATTTAAACATGATATTACTGCAGCTGCTCTTTCGCTTGGCGATCAGTATTGAGCAAACGGAAATGGTCGGTCTGGTATAACGTGACTGGGTGGAATGTTACGTTATGTGTCTGGTGCGGGATATTTTAGTGAGGCAGCACTGTAAAGGTGAATATTGATCTCCCTGTCATATAAAGACATCGTCGCGATATGACTGAAAGATCGTGACGTTGAACACTGATAGAATTAAATAATATTAATAAAAAAATAACCTTCGAACTTTTTTTTTTTTTTTTTTTTTCAGATTTCAATCTGTTCGATAAATCAAAATATGGGTCCTTTTCTAGTATAAAGTCGGATTGATATCATTTCGTAGAATTATTTTCTCCCGACGAGGGTTATTAATTTCTATATAAGAACAGCATGTTTTTTTTTTTCGGGGATTTTGTTTGTCGACCTGACGGCAGTGTTTCTGTAACTTTCTCCGCATTCAGGTTTGTAAAGCTGAGGGACGCTGGCTTATTTTTTCTTAATGCTACTTGTTTAATTGCTATCTCTTCTTTCTGAAATTATTTTGCTAAAAAATCTAAATCCTTCAAAAATGCATAAAGGTCTCTTTAAGTATAGTAACATACGAGACAGGCATTTTGCTGTGTATATCAAAAACCAAAAGTCCCTGAATAAAGAGACAGGGTTTGTTTTACATCAAAATGACGTCTTGTGACAAATGCCCTAATCAAACAAAAACATTAATATTTTTTGTTATAATGCATTCGCTTATAAAATAAAAACATTGCGGAAGATAAGAGACCAAATGTATTTTTAAAATACATTTATTTATCGGATTGCTTTTAACATTAAGTTTTTATTTACACACAAACTTTCATGAACATGCATGAAAGCGTAAAAACTAAAAGTGTGACAAATTACCTAATCAAAAAGTTACCTAATCAAAGAAAAAAGCGAATAACTTTTGACTTATTTAACCTGATAACATTTTTATAATTTTGAGCAAAAATGTATCTTTATTCATAATTAAAAATTTACCTAACATAAATACGTACATTTGTGTATTTTCTGAACAAAATTGACTATCAAGTTATATTTGGCACGCATTACAGAACGGCTTCAAAATTCTATGACGTCATCATCACGAAATGACGTCAGATACGTCACTAAAAATAATATGTAATTAAGGCAATGCCTTTTTCGCGACACCGCCTCCTGAACAATTCAGAGTAACTACAGTTGCTATACTGGATGTACATTACTCTGTGGTGGTTCTGAATCTCTTTTAACTACACTTTTATTTAACTTTAACATGCGTAAAGTAACGTTATTATTTACCAGTATTATCAGTTAGATAACACACTTTTTGAAAGTAAAAATTACTGGCGTGTTTCTTTTTTTTCTTAAGGAATATATGTTGTGGATATTCATTAAAAGAGCCCTACCATTGACCTTTTAATAAGTACCAACAACATGTTTTTGTGTTGAAATTATAATTAACTAGAACATGTGTTTGTACAACACTATGACCCCAACTATATGGTTTCCCTTAAACATGCATTGTCCATAATACTGAAATACTAAAAATGGCTAACTTCAAAAGTAAGCTAATGCAAAACCACGCACATCTACAGACCATGAAAAAGGGCCTGCAAAATTTCAAATTTATCGATATAAAACTGTATTGATGGGTATTAAACAAGATACCCATGGTAATGCACTTAATGCATAGTATTTAAGCACCAAAAATGGCTAAGTTCAAAAGTCGAAAAAGGGGAATAACTCTGCAGGGAGAACCCTGATGAAAAAGAAGAAAAAAAAAAGAACGAAAAATATGGGTCCGCTTATTTTTCATGCTGATGCTATATATAAAATTCCAGAACCCTACTATAACCATTCCTGACCGTATGCGAGTGTAACGGATGAACAGACGGATGGACGGACAAGCCCAAACTAATATGCCCCCTAAACTTTTTTTTGAAGTTGAGGCCATACAGAATAAGCTCAAAAGTTAATCATGATAATCATTTATCCCAAATAGTTGGCAAAATATCAGAATTCTACTTTTAGTGGTTCTCAAGATACTGTTTTGAAAAGGATTTCCAACTGCTATAAGGCAAAGTAAAAAATGAGGGAGTTTCAGCTTGATCAGATGTAAATTGTAGGAGGTTAGCCGGAAACAAAAAGTTTAAAGGAATTTTCAAAGGGGTATAACTCTGCTAATATAAGTATTTAGTGTACTGTAACCTCCAAAATATGAGCTGCTCCACATCATGGTCTAACTTTAAATGAAGTTTCAGCTTGATCGGATGTAAATTATAGGAGGAGTTAGCCGGAAATAAAAATTTAAATGAAATTTTAAAAGGGGCATAACTCCGCTAATATTTGGTGGACTGTAACCTCAAAACAATACACCCTTCTCTACATCTTGGTCTAACCATAAATGAAATTTCAGCTTGATTGGATATAAATTAAATTGTAGGAGGAGTTCGCCAGAAACTAAAAGTTTAAAGGAATTTTCAAAGGGGCTTAATTCTGCTAATATTTAGTGGACTGTAACCTTGAAACAATATGCACTGCTCCACATCATGGTCTAACTATAAATGAAGTTTTAGCTTGATCGGATGTAAATTGTAGGAGGAGTTAGCTGGAAACGAAAAGATTAATGAAATTTTAAAAGGGGCATAACTCCGGTAATATTTGGTGAACTGTAATCTCAAAACAATACGTCCTTCTCTACATCTTGGTCTAACCATAAATGAAGTTTCAGCTTGATTGGAAATAAATTAAATTGTAGGAGGAGTTAGCCAGAAACTAAAAGTTTAAAGAAATTTTCAAAGGGGCTTAACTCTGCTAATATTTAGTGGACTGTAACCTTGAAACAATATGCGCTGCTCCATATCATGGTCTAACTATTAATGAAGTTTCAGCTTGATCGGATATAAATTGTAGGAGGAGTTAGCCGGAAACGAAAAGTTTAATGAAATTTTAAAAGGGGCATGACTCGGCTAATATTTGGTGGACTGTAACCTATAAACAATATGTACTGCCCCACATCTTGGTTTAACTTTAAATGAAGTTCAGCTTGATCAGATGTAAATTGTAGGAGCAGTTATCCGGAAACGAAAAGTTTAAAAGGAATTTTCAAAGGGGCATAACTCTGCTAGTATTAAGTTGACTGTAACCTTGAAACAATATGCACCGTTCCACATCGTGGTCTAACTATAAATGAAGTTTCAGCTTAATCAGATGTAAAGTGTAGGAGTTAACCAGAAACGAAATGTTTTCTGAAATTTTTGAAGGGGCATAGCTCTGCTAATATTTGGTGGACTGTTGCCCAAAAACGATATGCGCTGCTTCACATCATGGTCTAACTATATACCAAGTTTCAGTTTAATCGGATGTAAACTGTAGGAGGAGCTAGCCAGAAACGAAAAAGTTTTCTGATGGACGCCATACCTCGTAACATAATACGTCCCGTTTTTCAAACAGGTGTATAATAATTCAAAAAGGATAAATGCAAGATTTATGGTTCTTGCGCTCTGCACGTCGTCTAATGCTGATTGATATAAAGTTTCATGGAGACAGCTTGAACCATTTTACAAGTTACAGAGCGGACAAGATTTTGTGACAGACAGACAGACGCCCAGGGGAAAAAACAATACACATCTCCCTACCCTAAAGGGAGGAGACATAAATAGAAGAATCCTAGCCTGTCCTTATTGTTTACATGTTTGATGAAGATCTTATCTAAAATGAAGCCGCTATTGTCCGGATAACATTTTCTCCATAATATGTCTGTGGGAGACTAAATGGCAATTACCGAATTCGACCTAATTGCCAGACCATGTACTTAGATAAATTTTTCAAAATTACTGGGAAAAATAAGTATCCACCTATACTCATTTTACATATAAAAAACTATCAGCAAAGGACTTCTGTAATGATGCTTTTTGCTTATGTGATGTTTTTGGGTTCTGTTTGTTTTGTTTTTTATTTCTGGTTTTCTATATAAAAGCTTATGTTATGGGTACCCGTATGAATTGCATTGACAAGTTGATGCAATTCAAATGGGTTCCCACAACATATGCCTTTATAAAGAAGTAGACAAAAAGTACACTGGTTGCATTCTGAAGACTATGGAATCACTTGATTGTTCGCTTATAGGGGTATGTGCGGTAATTAGGTTGAATACGGTAACTCAAATGCATATTGCTACTCCTACATGTTCAGTCTCTTTAAAAGGCCAGACAAGTTCAACAGGTTCTTTTTCCCTGCAGGTGCACAACATGGTCTTTCCCTGCTGGTGTGAAACAATGTCTTCGTTCCCTGCTGGTGCATAACAGGGTCTTCTTTCCCATCTGGTGCTTTACAGATTTCCTACCGTAATTTTGCCAGGGCAGCCAAACAAAATGACCAAGGATGTGGAATTATGAAATTGTATGATTTTACTTTTATATCTTGAAGAAATTTTTGTTGAGGTTTTACGGACCAGTCAACCTAATGAGGTAATGTCGAGCGCAGTCAGTTTACCTAACCACACTTTTACTGGGCAGGCTTAGTCCTCTAAGCAGTTAGTATTGTGCACATTCTTTTGCCATATGTTGTGGGTACTTATTAGAAGTGCCTGGTTTTCTTCGAGAAATTAGAACAGTATATATATATATATATATATATATATATATATATATATATATATATATATATATATATATATATATATATATATATATATATATATATATATATCATAATTTGGACACTCTTCTTGGCTAGAGCTATAAAGTCCTTGTCCCAGGACAAGTAAATTGAAATTTTTACTTGTCCTCAGTGAAATGGGATCCGAAGTCAGGCAAGGTATTTCCACAGCCGAAAATCACACTGTCACAAAACATAAATTGGGTAGACAATCATCAAATGATCATAACTGCCATATATGGTCCACATCACTTCTTCAAGGTTATTGAGAAAAAACAATTTAACCATTATCTCATTATAAGTCCAGGGGAGCTTCATGTTGCCAAGGTAACCAGACCAAGAGGCAGATCACCATAATTTTAGCGTTTTTTTAATCCCCCTACCAAAGCAATATTCTTAGCTAATTAGGGACAAATCACTTCAATGGCTTTGGAGGAGTTGTCATTTGAATGTGTTAGCTGATGGATAGACAACGGACAAAAAGTGATTACTGTACAACTCATCCTAACTATAGTATGCACATTTTGTGTAAAATAGTTTCTAAGTAGATGTTTGAAGCCATGTTTCTAGTAAATGAGTTTTCATAATAGTTTAAATTTGTATGTCTTATTATGTGACTTTTAGTCCAGGTTTTTAAAAAAATAGAATCAAATAACCGATTGAGTTTGGTAGGGCTGGCTAATAAGAGTTGAAAAGATGATTGATTATCAGTCCTGCCATTGTGATCTATAATCAATTAGTAACCAGTGAAGATTTGGTCATTATTTTATCTGACTGTTACATCTTATCATATGTTATACTTTACTGGATGTATTTGGCCAGACAGCCCTGAGAAAACAGTGTAAACCTCCATGAGATGCTACAAAATGCGGTGTCCCATCAGGGTCTAAACTGCTTGCCACCCACTGAGCTACTTTTAGACAAAACATTGGGTAGTAAATTGTTCAAATTTTAGATAAAGTATGGTAAGGAGTTGAGGTGAGTAACAGACACAGAAATCAAATTCCGGGTAAGGTGTTCACATGCTGTGTTTAAAGGAGTGTAGATATTGATGTAGTGTATGTACAAGAATCTAACACATGTGACAGATGATTGAAGCGAAATATGAGCCTCGTCATGAGATAAAAAGCTTTATGCCATATGCGAACAACAAAGACACATGGTTTTTGCATCTGCGTAGTCTAATCAGCACCGTTGTTGTTCGCTGTCTAGACAGTAAACAACCTATCAAAACTTTCAAGACTAGCTAATCCGGTGCAGTGGCCGAGTTAGCCAGTCTATGGCTGAGTAAGCAGGTCTGAATCTTATTTGGTCGAAAACCTCGAAGACAGGTTTTTCATGTCGTCGCTTATATATTATCTGCACTTTCACAAAGTGCAGGGAGACTTTGTAGCAGCATCATACAGCGCTAAACACAAGCTACAATTGGATTAATTATCGCATAATTTTACTGCAAGCATATTTTATTTTCGGGCTTCAGAAGGGAGAAAATAGGACCTTATGCACGTACTCCTTTCAACTTCTTAAACCTCATTGAAATATATTTATATTGGAAAGATGATTAAATCCAGAAAATAGGAGCTAAATTTTGCAGTAAGGAGGGTGTACATGCCGAAAAATCGTTATGCCATGAATTATTCGAATTTTGCTTAAAAGATCGGTTTAAAGGTCTTTGTGAACATGTCCCTTTGTGACGAATATTTTTATATTGAATTAATTTTCTCCGTAACACATAATACAAGTTAATAAGGTAATATATAGAGGCTGTTGCATTATATGAGGGATTTTTACAGATCCCTCACTCATTATTCAGAACTAGCGAAACTATTTGGAACAAGCCAAATCAGCGGAGAACTTCACACTCATCACAAGGGCGGATAACCAAAGGCAAAGAACAAAGTCTTTGGTGTGGTATTTCAAGGAAGGCTAGTACTCTGTATCAGCATAACAAATCCAAATTTTGATCAGCCACTTATTTGGAAATTGTTATGAAGCATAACCTTACCTGGAACTAGCCAAATGACTATATCTGATTAATTGTGCCAGCCTTAATGTTCAGACAACAAGATTCACTTGCCTACACCTATATGCTTATGTGTATGCAGGGTTGGAGCATGGGCATGTCACTTAGATTTTGAGGGCTCAAAATGTTCTTGGTATTTTTGCAACTAATAAAAATTGTCCAGATAATTGTGGAATGTGGGTCAAAAATATTTCAGTCATTAAATAATTCATTAAATAAAGATAAAGAATCTTAAATTAAAGGTTGCTTATAAGAATTTAAGAAATAGACAACATAAGCTCTGTAGAGCTTTTAATGCTTACGAGTTCTTTCAACAACTAGCGCTACTGGGATGTCCAACAGAACCATGATCGAAATAAAGATTTGTGATCTAGTTTTGATAAGTTTTTACTATACATATGTGTACAGTATAATAATTACTATATTTTTTTATGTCTAGTCCCATATAATTCACATCTTTGAATATTTTGCTGTTATAATTTAGCCCGGTTTCATGTATTTTCGCGTTAATTAAATGGTAAAACGTTTCATCAGAACTACTTACAGAGACAAATGCTAAAAATAATCCTGAAGTCAGCTAAATTATTATCTGAGCATTTATTTTATGTACAAATAATGCAGTTCTGTGGATTTGATTTGTGAAAGCATTTATGTAAACAAGCCAACCATGTTGCCGCCATTTTGAACCAAAAGCCATGTGACTTCGCGTTAATTAAATTTTCAGCAGAAAATTATCATGTGATTGTCATGTGATTTTTGCAAATTTTGGCCATTTTCAAAATAAAGTACAGATGCCTTAGATTTGATATTTTCATAGAAAAAAATAAGTTAGTCTTAGCTGTAAAAGTCGATTTAATAAATATAGGTGTAAATGTCATTAAGGACTGTTATCACCATGGTCAATATATTTCTTTTCTGAGCGGAAATCACAAAATAACAGTGTATTTCTGAAAACAAACCTTGCCCACTAAAGCGTGACTTTGTATCTAAAACATCCAGCAGGTAGGTGGCGCTGCCATTTATTTTCATTGAGAAATCAGTTTAACAAGATATTGAATTTAATGCGAAAATACATGAAGGGAGTGTATAACTACTTTTATTCACACTGTGTCACAGACTATTTAGGCCGAAAAAATTAATCAGATAATCGATTAACTGATCTATAAATTCCACAAAAATGATTATCATTACAGATGTCTTATAATCAGTGAGACGCCACATTTTGCGGCATCCCATCTGGGTCTACACTGTTTGCTCAGGCCTGTCTGACCAAATACAAACAGTAAAGTATAAGTCTTAGTTATACCATGGTTCACGTGAGTGCAATATCCCACGTACATGCGCAGAACCATGAACTGATTTATCACATTTGCATGCATGTAGACCATCTACATCGCGAGATATTTCATGCTGAATGTTGGGAATTTAGACCACTATGTGATAACATTTGGGAAGAGTCCTGCTCAGACAGACAAGTTAATTGACCAAATCTTTTGTGATAAATAATCGATCACAATGGCAGGAGTGATAATCTATCAGATTAGCCAGCCTTAGAGTCTATTTATATATTGTATTTGCTGTATGTCGATTCAACCAAAAGAAATAAAAACTAATTGCAACAATGTACATTTAATGATATTGCCTCCAGATTTGTGGGACTTTTACCCAACCCGATCACATGATGAACAGGCCCTGCCTAAGGCAGCTCTGCCCTGGAGACTATAGGCAGCCCAATTATTTCGCTGGCCCGATGAGCGGGGGCCGTGGACTGCGGGCCGTGATTTCTGAATACCCGATAATCAATGCAGGCCGGTAATAGGTACCAAGTTACGCTACACTACCGGTTGCCTACCTGAAATGCACTTTACGGCATCAGGAATTTTGCTGAAGAACGGAACAATTTTCTGTCGTCATTTTTCGCGAGCCATGAATTTCAAAAATGCAGGTAAAAGAAGCTTTCGTGTCTGTATCCTCGCGAAAAATAAAATGTTCAACAGCAGACATTAGATTCTAGTAAACAAGCTGGTTGTCATACGACATCATACAACAGTTGTCGCAACACCCAGAAGGTCGGAAACCAGACACGTATCGCTGAGCACTTTCATTGGCTGACTGACATCACATGTCTCAGTCGAAACACTCGGTGTTATTCGCTGATTTTAATCATTGTGACTTTTCAGGCCACGGCAGATATTTTTTGAAGGGGTCCGTACACACAATTCTGTTCTATTCCATACGCGTTACCATTTGACGCCACCGCGTGGCTGCTGCTTCGCAGCCACGAGGCGGTGTCGCTAATAATCACATTATGCGGAATCTATATTCTGCAAAATATCTTATTTTAAGTTGAAATCATACTTGCATTTTCTTACGCGTTATTTGACAAAAAGACGTACCATGATGTTTAGATATTCGGTAACTTCATTTTTTATTTGACGCAGCTATATGGCAAGCCGTTTTACTATTTATTAAGCAAAACAAGATATCGTATATATTATATCAGATATCTTATATAGGATATAAGATATCTAATATAGGATATAAGATATCTGATATACTAATTCAGATATCTTATATACTATATTAGATATCTTATATCCTATATAAGATATCTGATATTATAATATGAGATATCTTATT
Organism: Anodontia alba; assembly: GCA_964016985.1. NCBI lineage: Eukaryota > Metazoa > Mollusca > Bivalvia > Lucinida > Lucinidae > Anodontia > Anodontia alba. The sequence continues at coordinate 53,308,583 of OZ024833.1, forward strand.
TAATTCCGCATATAAGATATCTAATTTACCATATAAGATAGCTTATTTGTTAAATAAGATGTCTTATTTATTAATATATATATATATATATATATATATATATATATATATATATATATATATATATATATATATATATATATATATATATATATATATATATATATATATATATCTGATATACTAAATGAGATATCTTATTTGATTGAATATATAAGATATCTTCTTTAGTAAATAAGATATCTTATATCCTAAATGAGATATCTTATATAGCATATTAGATATCTTAATTGACATATAAGATATCTATTTTATATAAGCTACCTGAGATAATGTATCAGATATCTTACATATTATATAAGATATCTGATATATTAAATCAGATATCTGATTTATAGAGTAAAATGTAAAACGGCTTGCTTGCAAGCCGTTTTACTATTTATTATGCATTATATCAGATATCTTATATAGGATATAAGATATCTGAATTAGTATAGCAGATATCTTATATCCTATATCTTATTTAATTCCACATATAAGATATCTTATTTACCATATAAGATATCTTATTTGTTAAATACGATATCTAATATATTAATATAGATATCTGATATACTAAATAAGATATCTGATATACTAAATGTGATATCTTATTTATTTGAATAAATGAGATATCTTCTTTAGTAAATAAGATATCTTATATCCTATATAAGATATCTTATATAGCATATCAGATATCTTATATAGCCTATAAGACATCTTATATGCCAATTAAGATATCTTATATAGCATATCAGATATCTTATATAGCATACAAGATATCTTAACTGACATATCAGATATCTTATTTATATAAGATATCTGATATAATATATCACATAAATTATATATTATATAAGCTATCTGATATATTAAATCAGATATCTGATTTATAGAATAAATAGTTAAACGGCTTGCCATACAACTAAATTAAAATTGAAAGAAAAATATTCAGCGATTCTCTCTCACTTTTAGCCCGAGATTTATTTTTCTCAAATAGATCTACTCTGTTATCATTTTTCTTTAATCCGTTTGTCTTGCTGCTAAGTATATTTACGGATATGTGTAGAACAACTGATGTTACGTCTCAGCGCTCCCGACTTCGGATCCCGAGCTCCCGGGTTTGAATCCCGCTGGTGGCCGAATTTAACCCCTAACCGTTCGGCTTTTCATTGCACAGAGCCTTCGATGATTATTCTTCCATCGTCCGGATATGGCTTAAATGATGTTAAACGGGACGTAAAACACCAAATCATCATCATTTACTGTAAAGTATTGGATTCATGAAGTGCACATAGCATAGACTTCTTGACGTATTTCTATTTATATATCCGTTCGGTTGGGGCAAGCAAATGTGTATATGATTATTATTTCCCCCATTATAGCAAACAATCAATATCCTCTTTAGAAGTGAAGTATTTCTAAACAGTTGTTTTTCAAACTTCAGCTGAAATGGAAAGCCCCTAAGGGCCCCAAAACGTAATTTTTCAATAAAAAAATGGAGCTTATCTTCTTTACCCTAAATATATCTTTTCTCCTTGTTTTGGGGTTGTTTGTTTACAAAAGAGCCGAAACATACATACATCAATATTTCTTTAAGGTTGTTGTCTAGGTGAAATCAATCACCAATGAAAATTAAACTGCCTGTTTGCAGGAAATCCAGGTAACGGTTATCAAATTTCGTGCTACAATTGTCGCTGTGACGTCAGAGTACCGTGTAAAGGGGATTTTCTGCAAAACTGGACTGGGTTATTGGCAAACAGTGCAGGCCGAGATCAGACGTCGCAGAACGCAGCGTGTGATCAGGGTCTGCACTGTTTGCTTAAAAAAAACTGGAAGTTAAGGGTTAAATGAAACAGTCTTAAGTCCCAGTTCGGGACCATTACCCCAGGCTACACTCAGACATAATCAATCCACTAGTGCTGTCAGCGCTTTGATTGTTTTTATTTCCAAAAAATTAGACATTAAAAGAAAATAACAAAGTTGAAAACAAATAAATGAATTTATTGGAGTACCCTAAATATTGTGATTTTTTTAACTCCTTAACATACTGGTCCTATTTTCAACAAGTCTAGATCACTACCTGTTGTTGAGACTAAATATTGCAGGATTAATGACAAAGAATATACAATGTAACATCTGATCTGGGTCTCCAATGTTTGTTCAGGTCTGTCCGCCCGAATTCTTTGAATAAATACGGTACAAACCATCAGCTAATATCTGCTCATTTTCTTTTTTAACTAATACATATTATCACAAAAAGCTTTACAAATAAAGTCAAAGGGTTGTTATAAGCATCGCCAGAAGATTCTCCTGAACAAACAGTGAATATCCTGAACAAAATGGACCACAAAATCTCTGACGCGCAGTCCGATCAGGGTCTTCGCTGTCCACAGATTCGATAACAGATTATTACGTTGCATCGACGTTGATTCGACGTTGTTTCACCGTTGTATCTTTTTTGAGAACCATCTTTTTTCTGACACGCAAAAATACCATATTTCCAAATGAGCCAGCGTACTACAAAAGCTGCAATAAGACGTGCGCGCACACCAGCGAAGACTCGGATCAGCCTGTGCATTCGCGCAGTCCGATCAGTCTTCTCTGATCGCATGTGCCTTCTACAGTCTCGGGGCTATCAAAAGAGGGATGAACAAGAAGTCTTGTCATACTGGGTTGATATACAGGCTAATGCTGGTCACATGGGTCTTATTGTAGGTCGTCGTGCGCATGCGCTGGCTCAAATGTGTTTAATGATAGTCTTACATGTACATGTATACACATCGCTTAGGTTCCATAATGCTCATATAACCCAACGCCCTTACTTTACAAAAAAATATATGTAAAAACAATAAATACAGTCGACTCTCGTTATCTCGAATTCTAAGGGACTCTCTGAAACACTTCGAGATATCTGTACCTCGTCATATCAGAGTTGACGAAGTGAGGAAAACAATAAATCGAACAACCACATTTACTAAATGAATATGTAATTTGACTCCTGAAGTTAGAAACATATATAAAATATTGTGGAAAAGAGGAGAAATTGCTCCTTGGGAGCAATTTCTCCTCTTTTCTACAATATTTTGTTACCTGTTCTTAGATTTCCATGTTAAAACAGGGACCAGAATTTCACTTCGATATAAGCGGTTATTCGAGATAAGCAAGGTCGAGATAACGAGGGTCGACTGTATGAAGATGCCTAAGAAAGACCGCATGTTTTACGGGTATAACAGATGCATGGTCATATCATATTTTCACAAAGAGAAAAAAAGAAAAAAATGAGCTGGCACACGAAAAAGTAGCCTAATCTTTTTCGGTTTGTGGTTCTTCAAATGCGCATGAGCAGACCCCTATTTGTGCTACTGACATGCGTTTTATAGCTGAAGCTTCCTCAAGGTCTCTCCTACATGTCTGCGAACATCAATGGTTCTGGCGAGACTAGGCTTATGCGCAGGCTCGACTGAGCCTTTGCTGGTCGCCTATGTGATAAATACTCTTTACTTATGTGCTGGCTCAAATGTGGTTATTACATACCTTAGGACATAGGACATATACTGAAAGGTAAAAGAAACGCAGGGTAAATTTTATTCCTAAATTTCATTCAAGTTTGAAAAAGTTTGTTAAATATTTTACTATGATTACAAAACGGTACATGTATGGAACAAAAGTTCCAAATTTCATTGGTTTGTGATCAACAAGTCTCGAGTTATTGAAGTTCATTGGTAGCTATCCCCCAAATCTTGAAATCAAAATCAAACTGAAAATCAATGTCGGGTGTGCCCCACTCTTGCTGCCGTTGCTGCCCTAATTCTCCTTTGGATAGAGTTAACCAAAGCATTGACAGTTCGCATCGGGATGTTATTCCATTCATCGATCAACGCATTCCTTAGTTGTGCGAGAGTTGCGGGGGGATTTCGGCGCTTCCTAACCCTTCTGTCCAGCTCATCCCACATGTGCTCTATTGGGGTCAAATCTGGACTGTACGGTGGCCATGCTAGTGGTGCGATGTTATTGTTTGCAAGGAAATCCTGACAAACTCGGGCAACATGTGGTCGGGCATTGTCCTGCTGCAGAATCAGATTACGTTGTTGCACAAGCGGGACTGCAACAGGACGCAAGATCTCATCCCTATACCTTACTGCAGTCATATTGCCCGCAACAATAATCAACTGTGATTTTATCCCGTGAGCAATGCCTCCCCAGACCATAACAGAGCCACCCCCAAACCGATCTCGTTCGACAACACAGGCGTCCGCAAAGCGTTCTCCGCGACGTCGGTACACACGACGTCGACCATCTGCGCGATAGAGAGTGAACCTAGACTCGTCCGTAAAAAGAACTCGTCTCCACGGCCTCATCGGAAATAGCCTGGGCGCATGCGCCGTCAACCACGCCATACGACGCAACCTACGTGCCTGGGTCAGAGGCAGACCAACGTATGGAAGACGAGCTCGAAGACCAATCTCACGCAATCGACTTCCAACAGTCTTCGGAGAAATTTGTCGATTATGCGTACCTACTGTATTAAGGGCAGTTTCGGTAGCAGTGAGATGACGATTCCGCAAATGTGCCAGACGGATTGTCCTGTCTTGACGTCGCGACGTCACGCGTGGACGTCCAGACCGCGGTCGGTCTGCTAAATGCCCTGTCTCCCTTAAACGTCTAACAAGACGTTCAATTGTTGAGACGTTAACCCCAAAATGATTGGCAACTTGCTGTTGCCTCTGACCCTGCATCAGCAACGCAATTGCCCTACCCCTCTGAACATCAGTCAATCGTACCATGATTGAAAAAAAGTTCAAAGTAGCGTAAAAATAAAAAGAAAAATCGGTAAAAGAATCGAAGAGCGTTGTGTATCGTTGAAGTGTACCAAATGGTGTGAGGAAATCTTGTGCTGAAGGTTTAAACATGCTTGTTTTGCACGAAATTTTGGCTTTCCGTATTGTCCGTGCAATGCACTGTGTAGTGCACGGTTGAATGATTTCACACACTGTGTAGATAGCACATCGACCAAAGACTCGTATACCCGCGGTTCACATTCACAGGACAATCTGTAAAAGTGTATGGCTATAGTAAACACCGTAAAAAATGGTTAAAATAAGAAGGAAAAAACTCTACCCTGCGTTTCATTTTCCTTTCAGTATATTTATGCACAGTAAAATATTGACAGAATAACAATGTAAAAAAATTGAAAACAGATAAAAAGAAAGAAAACGTCTGAAAATTCACTTAATAATGTATACCCCTGTATTCCGCTGTCCTCAAGGGAGAGTGGGGGTGGGGGAGAGGGGAAATAACCAGCGGCTGCTGTCACGGCGGCTGTAGATGAAACATGAATTTTGACCAGTAGCTCGATTACTGTATTGAATATTTTAATGAAAGTTTACACATGCATAAAATACTATAAAATTGCATATTCTGGTTTTTGAGCTGTGTGCTCTTGATATCTGTGGAACGAAATTCAATTTTGGCCAAAGTTTTTTTTATGATATAATAATATCTGCAAACGGATGCATTGTAGACTGAATAGACACCACCCCATTCCCTCCCCACCCCCACCCCACAACGCCCCGCATCCCACCTCCACCCGCCCCAAACAACACACACTATATACTGGAAGACTCTGTCAGTTCGTTTGGCGCTGAGATTTAGATATTCCTTGAGAAAAAAATGGCTAAACTATTGCAAACAGTGGATACACTGATCAGACGCTGCGTTCTGCCCTGGTCATTTAAGTTCTTTATTTATGTGCCCTTAATATATGCCATAAATAGATTTTTCCCTGCAGATTTTACCAAATGCTTCAAGTATTTAAAAATTGAATTTACTATCAGCATCGCCTTTGTATAACACGATATTTCATGTTATACTTCTTGTTCTCGTTGGTTTTCTGTTCCATAATTATTTTCGTTACATAGTGTGTCCGTTTTTATCATGTTTCCAGCAGTAAAACCCATTACTCATTCTGAGAACGATTCGACTAGAAAGCATGCTGTCGGAAAAAGGAGAGTAGGGCCGGGGAATATCGGCCACCTTTCGAAATCCTTTCCCTAAGAACCTTTGTGTAATATTTTCAAGGTCTCGATGAGCTACGTCGAATACACATGAAAAGACAAAGTTTCGATAATTGTTATATCCAAGAGCCGATTTGTTGGCTGGCTGTAATGTGACGGTCGTTGTGGGGTGTATCGGACAGTCAAACAGATTCATTCATCGGTATAAAATATCTCGACTTGGACATACTGTTTGGATGAATTTCTGTCCATTAACGATGCAAGTGACTTTCATTTACTGTTTGCTATTCCCGGTATATCCCAAATGATAACAAGGACATGCTTTGAAAAAAAAAATGGATGCCCAAGTATGACACAAGTGAAATGAAATTCTTCTCGTAGACAAGCCTGGTAATGGCAAGCTTTGTAGTATAAGGACATTACTGGATGCAGTATCTTAGGTAAAGTTAACATACTATGGCGCAGTCAGCTTACAAAAGAATGACAGCTACAAGGGCAGATTTATGTTCAAGTAGTATTTCCGGCAAAACCGGCAAAATTTGAAATTAGCGAGTGGGAAGGAGCCATTGTGCAAAATGGCTGTGTGCATGAAGTTCAGATTTATACCGGCAAACACAGGAGGGTAGAACAGGTGCTCGAGTTGTACAAGATCTGACGAACAAATAGAAAGGAGAAGCTTACATATGTATAAGGATCTTTTTTTTTCCGAGTCTTGCTTTGTGCTTTGTTAAAGCCCTCGTGGTGATCGGATTTATTGTCTTTGCACTGCACGAAGAAGTAGGAAAGAGATGCCACAAGTAAAATCTTTTAGACTCAAGAATAGGGGTTGCGGTTGTACACTGTATCATGCAAAAGGGTATTCGTATTGCAGTGGAATAGGAAGATTGGACCATTTCCACCAACTTCTTTGCATGAATGTTTGGTTGAATTATAACAAAACTAATGACATCCCCTGCTAATATTTGGTTATGTTCTTTGATATTTGGAATGTATGTAGGACAAATCATGGGTTGTGTTCAAGAATGGTAATTCACATTGCCTTAGTTTTCGAGTTTCTTTACCTTGGAACGTTTATAAATTATGGAACTATGTATGCTAGAGAACTGCGGTACACTTTGAGATAGTTTGATGATACTTAGTTGGTATGTGGGACAGGTTAATTAAATAGGTGTCGACTCTATTTGGAATATAAGGAACTGTGTAAACAAACTACTGTGCTCTCGACATATTTCAGAAAGTCGTTTTTTGCTTGATGCTTTACACAGAAGAAGTAAATTTGCAAACTTTTGTTTTGATTTAATGCAAAACCATTTGTCGTAACTACCTATGCATACATTGTAAAAAGTTTTATTCTAGTCATCGGTTAATAAAATATCAAATATTAATTTGATTTTAGGGTAAATATTTGAGAACAAAACATAGAAATGAAAAAGAAAAATGGTTTCTGACATTGTCAATCAGAACAATATATATTTTCATTTAAAATAAAACGCCAAGCAAAAAGCGTCTTTCCGAATGATGTTGAAAGGACAGTAGGATCAAGGTTTATTGCATTTGCATTCCTTTAAACATGCACAGAGAGAGGTCACTGATAAAACTTGGCAAGCCTTTCCTTTAAGGAAACTTTATTTTAATTTTTATCTAGAAATCCATTTTATCTAATTTGTTCCCAAAACAAAACAGCCCAATGTCGAAAACACAACAAAAAAACGGAACGAGAACGAATGGGCGAAAAGGAATTCGCAAAAGAAATGCCGCCTGTAAAGAGTAAAACCATTTGCAGGGTGGATGTGGATGATGGAAGCAACGGACTTCTTATATTTGGTTTAATGGACTCCCCCCTCAGCCCCTCCCCCCCACCCCCCCCCCCCCCCCCACACACACACACACACACCTCCGATCTTCATCTTGTTGTTACAGAAATATTCTGAACCCTTTCAGCCCCGAGTTTATGAAAAGAACTCTTCCATCTCTGATATTGGACACATTCATTGTTGCGAAGAGGAATTTCAGTCAAAAATCAATAAAAGACTGGCAAACAGAGCTGATCCTGTAAGACGGCTCGTCATTAGCCGTTTCATCTGGATTTGCGCTCTTTAAAAAGGCATCTGTTTTGATCAGCAGGGATTAAAGGGCTTAGGAACAGGCTAAACAATGTATAAATGTGGAAAAAAGTTTTGAATCTTTTACCTGTAATGTCGTCTGGCACGAGACGAAGGCAAGAAATACAGCTGACGTAAACTAGTATAAATCCGAAAATTAAAACAGTCTTCATTTTGAAAATTTTCTGTCAGCTACTGCGTCAGCTGACCTGATACCTCTAGTAGTTATGAAAGTGTGATAGACTAGTTCTGAAATTTTAATCCGACGTAAAAAGGTAGAGGATACAAATTATAACGCGCCAGACCAGCAAGTGGATGCGTGCTAAAAATTTTATATGTAGTGAGGGTCTCTGATAATTTCAAGACAATATTCAAATATTGCACCACAAGTAACCCAAACAGCAATGACTTCTGTCGACTAAATAGCAGACTGATTGGACTCGATATTCATGTATGTCGTAATACCTTTTTTTTGGGGGGGGTTAGCTACGAGTAAATAATAAAATTATTCTAATTGCTCGGAATAAATGTGTTCGTCAAGACGTATACCGTCATATATGGTCGCGCAGTCTGATCAAGGCCTTCGTTGCTTGCTTTGCTTACTCAGTCACTGGGTACTGCAGGATGTATTGATGGACAGAGAAGACGCTGAAGAAACTGCCCGAAATGTGCAGGTGATCATAGTCTTCATTAGGCGCTTTACCCTAAGGTACGTTTTACCTTGAGACGGCTTAAATAATATTCGACCAATAAAGTAAATATTGTTCTGTTTATATGTACCATCCTTGCGTAATAGTTTGACAGGCTAGGTCAATAGTTTACGAAAACAAACATTCAAAAATATAAAATGACATCTTCGGCAAAATGATTCGGGTCCTCAGGCTGAATGAAAAGAATAATGAATAGGACACATACAGTTGTATGATTACGCCTCAGTTATGGCCGCCATTTTGAAGTTCAAAATGGCCGACGGTGAAAATGAATTATACATGTAGTATAGTACTCATACATCACCTCAGCTACTTTTGAAAATGCTATAATCGAACTTCAATGGCTCGAACATCTTTGGGACCATAGTAATTTGTTCTAGACATTGGTAGTTTGAGACACTGAGGGTTAATCATGGCGCCAGATCAGGAGGTAAATCGGTCAGGAGGCAAATATGGGTAATCTAGGGATGTTTTTTCCGAATTTCTATAGAATAATGGCACATTGTTGAATGTATTCAGTAGAAACAACCTCAAAGAGGTGATTCTAATGAGTACTCGCAATATACATTGTAATGATAAAATAAGAAAATTTCTCTAATATCCCTAAATATATATATATATATATATATATATTATATATATATATATATATATATATATATATATATATATATATATATATATATATTTTTTTTTTTTTTTTTTTTTGTGTTTTCTGTTGTTTTTTTTTGTTTTTTTTTTTTTTTTGTTTTTTTTGTTTGTTTGTTTGTTTTTGTTTTGTTTTGTTTTTTTGTTGTTGTTTTTTTTTTTTTTTTTTTGTATTTTTTTAAGCTATCTGAAGAAGTTCTTAGGGCCTCAACAGCCACAGCATTACGAAAACGCACCCATTCAAATATATTGAAAACTTTACAACCAAACAAGGAAAATTTTCAGATAAAAAATTCTGATAGTTTTCATATTTTTGCTCAAAACATAGATTGTGGGTACTCGTTAGAACCGCCTCGGCAAGGCAGGTCCTAACGAGCACCCACAATCTATGTTTTGAGCAAAAATAAGCAAAATAATGTATACCCTTAAAACCTTAGTTTTACTATATAAGAGTGGGGTTTAAGGGGGTCATCGTTATATAGGCGTGTTTTCTTGATGGTAAACGAGTCATCGGTGCTGAGGATTGAATAATAAAGTACGAGAAATCCCAAAATCTAGACTTGGCATCTCACGCACATTCTCTGCTTTAGTCTTTGCATATCATGGTTCTCGAAAACTTCAATGACACGAACACCGACAACTTGTTGGCTGTGACTGATTCTAATGAGCAATCTCATCTGGATCTACATTGTTTGCCATTTTTTTCTTGACATAACTTTTTTCTTTTTTTTTTTTTTTTTTTTTTTTTTTGCCAAAAGCAGATTCTTCCAAGATCAAAGATGGAAAAGTCCATTTAAGAAAATCAGGGAAGAAACGGTCAAGAACCATAATACATGTACGCAGCGCCCAAAGAGAGAAAGACATGAAATATTTATTCCAGACTTCGGGGGAGAATGACATGAACTATTAATTCAAGATTTCGGAGGAGAGAATGACATGAAATATTAATTCCAGATTTCTGGAGAGAATAACTGAAATACTAATTCTAGGGAGTGGGGTGGATGGGGATGGGGGAGGAGAGGGGTGCGGTGCGGTGGGGTGGGGGTGGGGGACAGAAGACGTGAAATACTAATTCCAGATTTCGAGCGAGAATGACACGAAATACTCATTCCAGATTTCTGGGGAGAATGACATGAAATACTCCATTTTCGGGGAATGAAGATGAAGAAGCAAATTACAGCTGAGCCATAAAAAAGTGGTCTTCGTAATGTAGCATAGAATACATATGTAAAATAGAATTTACAAGATAAAAATATTTAGACGTAAACGTCTAAGTACTTGCGCAAATTTTGTTCATGTTTACATAGAGATATGGGACAAGGGTATACTAAAGTTTAATTTTTCAATGTATCAATAGGTAAAAAAGAACAGCAATGTGATTCTTTAATGTTTGCTTTTATTAAGCGTTATGAAATTTCTTGAGAGAAATGAAAATAAAATATACATTAATCTGCTTAAAACATGCTGTTAGTTCGCTACATGTAACCTGCTGTAAGAATAAAAAAGAATTATTTGATTATGACATTTGACAGTGCTAACCAGCATTTTATTAAATATTGATTGACAAAATACAAATTCTCTATCATGTATATGTATCATTACCGATCAACACCACCCCTCCCCACCCCCCCCCCCCCCCCCCGCTCCACCTCTCTCTCTCTCTCTCTCTCTTCCCTAGCCACACCAACAAAAACACCAACAATAATATATATATATATATATATATATATATATATATTATATATATATATATATATATATATTTATATATATATATTATATATATATATATATATATATATATATATATATATATATATATATATATATGAGAAACAAAGTAAAGCACAATGCAAGAAATAATATAAAGAAACATAATTAGCGCTCAAAAATCGGTCGCGACCGATTTTTGAGCGCTAATTATGTATCTTTATATATATATATATATATATATATATATATATATATATATATATATATATATATATATATATATAAAGGTCTGTAGTAGCCATGCAATTATTCTGTTAGTAGACAGTGAAGGCCTGATCAGACTGCGCTAATGCGCAGGTTGATCTGTGCCATCGCTGTCGGCATACACAGTAAAACAATTCGTTGGCTTTTCGGTAAAATACCTGGCAACCAGCTGCCAGCGCATGGACCGTTATTTTTGCGGACGCTTGTGAATTATTTTAGGAAATCGGTTGGGGCAAAATATGGTAAGCAGGCCAAGATAGGGTTATGGGCTCCCATTTCCTATGGTATTGCTACCCATCCTTGCCCTACTCTGAGAGATAATTCCTGCAAAAATTAATCGGGTCCCCGTTTAAATAACGGTACAAGTACTGGCAGCTGATTGTCAGTTATTTTACCTACCGTCAATATTCTACATCGTATATCCAAACACTGCACGTTTTCACGGCCCAAATGCAGGTTCCGACATTCGTAAGGGTAGACAGATTTTATCCATTACGAAAACACGCCTATTCAAATATATAGAAAATTTTATCTTCAAAAACTGAAAAATTTCAGAAAAAACTCTGATATTTTTTTATATTTCTGCTCACAACATAGATTGTGGGAATTCATTAGAACCGCCTCGGCGAGGCGGTTCTAACGAGTACCCCCAATCTGTGTTTTTGAGCAGAAATAATATATATCCTTCTAAATCCCAGTTTTTTACATAAAAGTGGGTCAAGATTGTACAGACATGTTTTCGTGAGATGTCCTACTTAATGTACCGTCACAGAAAACAAGTCACGGAACAGAAAACGTGCCTTCGCACATGTGCTCCCAAGTTTCTTCATGCGGAACACGAGAATACTTATCAGACTGCGTGGATGCGCAGGCTGATTAGAGTCTTCGTTTAGCGCATGTGTCAGAAGTTCGATTTCTCACGTCATTGCTCAAATCATGGTTACTTTATATCCGCTCTTGCCTAGCTTCCTGTTTGGTAGATTTGACGACAGACCTTTAGCGTTTCCTAACCCACTTGGGATCAGTTGTGTTATGGTAATTTCCGGTTGGGCTGTACCAAGTCCATCTTCTGACTGCCATCACTACGTTGTTACTGAGAGCTTCAGCCTTCTTTCATTTCTTTGCAGGATTGCCCACAAACTTAGATAATATCTCAGTCGCGTGCAACGTCCTTGCCAATTTTGACATTCTAATCCCTTAAACCATCAGGCCCCGAGATGAAAACCTTTTTTCGTGCTTAACTCAGCTAAGAATGTACTTTGCCCTGCTTATAATCTAAATCTACTAGCTATTGTACTTCGAGATATCCTTTTTTATTTTATTTATCTATTTATTTTTTATTTTATTTTTTGCTAAACATAACTAACATGAATATTGTAGGCAAATGATCTGGTTCTACACTGTTTGCTAAAACAGGACATGACGTGACATCACGAAAACATGCCTATATAATATTAACCCCCTAAAACCCCACTTTTATATAGTAAATCTGGGGTTTATAGGGATATACATTATTTTTCTTATTTCTGCTCCAAAACATAGATTGTGGGTACTCGTCGGAACCGCCTCAGCGAGGCGGTTCTAACGAGTACCCACAATCTATGTTTTGAGCAGAAATAAGAAAAATATCAGGTTTTTTTTATCTGAAAATTTTCAGTTTTTTGAGGTGAAATTTTCTATATATTTGAATAGGCACGTTTTCGTAATGATTAGCAAGAGAAGGGTTAAAAACGGGACATTCTATAACACACTGCAATAATAAAATTTAAGTAGACATACTTTCTGTTGGAGATGTACCAGTCCAAATATTTAAAGTGGAAGAATCCATTCTGCGTAAATGGGTTAACCCTTAAAGCGCCAAGAAAAACTGCATCTGAAACTGACGTCTGTTTATGTCGTCTACTGAATATTCTTGCAGACTTTTCAAACCTATTTTTGCATACAGGCAAACAGTGTGGACCCATATCAGAGTCTGGTCTCGGTCCACAGTGTTTGCAAAAATGCTTTTAAAATCACAAGCAGATGACAAAGCAGACGACAATAGTTGTGACTGGCGCTTTAAGGGTTAAAGATGTATAGAGTACCTTTAATTTGTTTAAAAAAAAAGGCTGTGAATCAGACTACTGAAAAAAAGTACTACTGTACTTTCGAAATCTTTCAGAAAGTCGTTTTTTTTTTTTTTTTTTTTTTTTTGCTGGGCGCTTTACACAGAAGAAGTAAATTCGTATTGTTTTGTCACGATTTAATGCAAACCATTCGTCGTAACTAACTATGCACATAAAGAATCATTGCTACGAAGGCATTTTATAGAAGGTCATAAATAGGCCCAAATTCTATTTACCATGGACTACTCGTATATATATATATATTAGCTTTCACAAAACTCATGGTATATATGCTTCGCACACATTGTGTGCTAAGCGTAGACCAAACTTTTTGTAAAAGCTTATACTTGTATATAAGAGGACTTATTTTCCGCCATTTTAATAATGTGTCTTCCTGTTTTGCTTTCCTGTACATAAAATCCCCTCTTAAAAGAGTTCTTTTATAAAAAGGAAAGAAGTCACTCAGAATTTAAGCGAATTCATTCCTTTCAGAGTACACTTATATCCCTTTTCATAAGGAAAACAGAACAATTTTGACAGAGTTGCCTCCCTTCAAAGCCCTTACGTTTAAAGAAAAAATATCAATACTAATTGTAAACTATTCTGATCTGCCTGCGCGTGCATGAAGATCTCAGACTGCTAATAATTTTAACCCTTAAAGCGCCAAGAAAAACTGCATCTGAAAATTTCGTCTGTTTATGTCGTCTGCTGAATATTCTTGCAGACTTTTCAAACCTTTTTTGCATACAGGCAAACAGTGTGGACCCTGATCAGACTGCTCCTAAAGGAGCAGTCTGATCTGGGTCCACACTCTTTGCAAAAATGACTTTTAAAATCACAAGCAGATGACAAAGCAGGCGACAATATTTGTGACTGGCGCTTTAAGGGTTAACAGAGTCCGAAAGCGGAAAACAAAGGCCCTGATTAGACTATATGTGTGTAATGACGGATCCGGGTCTCTTATGTCCGCGTGTCTCAAGTCTAGATACGACAAGTATAAGTTTTCACAAAAAGACTTAGTATACGCTTCGCACACAATATATGTTAAAGCTGATTTTAATTATCATGGGTATTTTACACGTAAATCTTGGCCAAATTTTTAAATTCCAAAATGCGAAGGGTGAATTGGATAGATCTAAATGATATCTCGTCCAAATGAGAATGACCCTAGGTCTAGGTCATATTAGAAAATAATTACAGCTAGTTTCACATCGTATTTTTTTTCAAGCTCATCTCATAAAAACTAAAATTAGCAGTTACAAGAATATCAAAATTATGTCGCGCTGTCCCGGGAATGCTATAAATTGCGCGTAGTACTGCCAATGCATCCACCTTCTTTGGTTTAAACATATTTTATTTCACAAAGTATACATGGGTACAAATATAATGTTATGAAAATACATATTAAAGGATCAGAACGAAAGCAATGTTACTTATTTAGTTCTTCTCCTTGATAATAACAACTGTGAAAAGAAGGCGAAGATCATGTACAAGTGATACTTTGAATTACTGTTCATATGCATTCATACAATCAATATAAAGTACGATCTCATTCAATTAAAAAAAAACTTAGATAATTGTATCATTTGAAAGAGTAGGAAAAGCAACAATTATAGAGAAACGTAGGTAAAACAGAAAAATTGGGTATGTCTGTACATCAGTATTGTATTTAGTTGTTTATTTAAAAAATGCAGTGGATTATTAGTTGTAATGGAGGTTGTATATTAGGTGTGAAAGAAGTAGAAAAAGACTTGTTGACTTTGAGTACCTAAGAGTTTGGCTATTCAGAGAGAGAGAGAGAGAGAGAGAGAGAGAGAGAGTGGGGGGGGGGGGTAGGGTGCGCGACAGTAATGCTTAAAAACTCATCTGCTTCAAAACAAAACTAGCCGCATGGTAAGTTTTACAAGTATAATTCTGTACATTCTTAGAATTACTGCATGGCAGTGAATCTCTTGGTAGTGATTATATATTTTTGGACTTTCTCGAATATTTTCTTATTTGTATCATAGGAGAGAGAAATATCACCGAAGAGAAGTAGATCAAGAGAGATTTCCTTGTACTGTGAAACTGTTTCGAAAAGCTCAGTCCGCGAGTTTCGATATTGAGGACATTGAAAAAAGAAATGATAGGTATTATCGATATCGCCGCAGCGGCATAGCGGGGAATCCGTGATATTCTTCAGGAAAAGATCATAATTTAATGCACTGCATTTCGTTCTTAAGCGGGTGTGAAGAATTTGTGCATGTCTTTTGCCGGTATAGAAGTGCTTTGGTACGACTAAATTTTCTCTGTTGAGGTTGTGTTTGAAAGCAGCTATTGATTCTGACTGAGTAACATCAGACGGTAGATTATTCCACTCCCTCACTGTTGATGGAAGAAATGAATAGTAATAATTGTTAGATCTGGCGTCAACAGTTTGGAGAGCATGGGAATTTCTAAGATTGTATCGCGAAACGCTACTAACAGTTTGTGGTAGTAGGTCAGAAAGATATGATGGAGTCAAATTGGTGTACATTTTATAGAATAGGGTGAGTTTGTGGTTTCTTCGGCGTTTTTCTAAGGATTCCCATTTTACTTCGTTGTGAAGACACTCTAAGGATATGAGTTTGGTAGTTCCAGTTGCAATTCGGGCTGCTTCATTCTGAATCTTGTCAAGCTCTTGTTTTTCATATAAGGTACAATTGTCCCAAATTACGTCTGCATATTCAAGTAGAGGTCGTATAAATACCATGTAAATAATTTCTAGGGATTTTCTGTCGAGCTTGAATTTGAGTTTCCTCATAACATTGATTCGTCCCCAAGCTTTCTCTTTGATATAATCTATATGTTTATGCCATGTACAATCAGTTGAGAAATAAACACCTAAGTGTTTGTGTGTTTCGACTTCAATTAGTTGTTGATCATTCATATAGAGTAGAGGATGAACAGGCTTATTCAGTTTGCGTGTGAAGATAAGAGATTCTGTTTTAGTTGGGTTGAAGAGCACTAGCCATGATGCAGCCCATTGTGATATTACATTTAGGTCAGAATTCAGATGGACAGCAGCTGTCATTGGATTATCTACTACGATAAAAAGACTCGTATCATCGGCAAAAAGTCTAATGTTTGCTCCAATGTCATTTACTATATCATTAATATATAGTAGAAACAGTAATGGTCCCAGGATTGATCCCTGCGGGACACCAGCTAAAATGTAAATCCAGTTTGAAGAAGCACCAGGAAGAACAACTCTTTGTTTCCTGTCAGAGAGATAACTCCTGAACCAGTTGAGCACAGCGCCAGTGACTCCTGCTGCCTCAAGTTTGTGAATAAGACCGGCGTGCCATACACGGTCAAAGGCCTTGCTTATATCACAGAAGACCGCACGGACCTCTTTACCGTTATCCAGGGCTCGGCAGATAGTATCGTAAAGATAGGTCAGTTGATTAACTGTCGAGTCGCCAGGTATGAAACCAGACTGTAAAGAGGTCAAAATATTGTTATCACGTAGATGGTTATATAAATATTTGAAGACTAGTCTTTCAAAAACCTTGTCCTCTGAGTTTAGGAGAATGATTGGTCTGTAGTTTCTAGGCAGGGATGGGTCATCTTTCTTAAATATTGAGCAGACATTACCTTCTTTATACGATTCGGGTACAATACCAGTTTGAAGAGATAGATTAAAAAGAGTACAGAGGGGCAGAGAAATTTCCATTGCCAATTCTTTAAGAACACGATTGTTTATTCCATTGGGTCCAGAAGCTTTACCCGTTGGCAGTGATTTTAAGACTAACTGAACTTCATTTGGAGTAAAGACGATGCTACTTAATCTAGAATTTGCTACACATGTTAATTCTGGTAGTGTTGCATTCTGCTCATCTAACACAGTTTGGCTTTGAAAGAATTGGTTTAGAAGATTAGCCTTTTCCTTTTCATCCGTATATATCAATCCGTTACTTTCCAAAGGTGGGATTTGGGATTTAGTATTCTGGTTAATTATCGATTTCAGTGTAGACCACCAGTCTTTAGAACAAAGGGATTCAGATTTTAATTTATCAGTAATTTTGTCATAAAATGTCTTTTTAGAATCGCGAAGGATCGATATAGCCTTGTTTCTTAATCTTCTGAATTTAGCCCAGTGTGATGCTAAGTTTGTCCGCTTAGCTCTTCTGTATGCCCGTTTTCGTTTTCGTATATATTTCTTGAGGTAAGAGGTAAGCCACGGTGGGTCTGATGGTCTTATCCTAATGGTTTTATTTGGTATATAATCTTTGGCTAGAGATATTATATGTGTAGTTATATTCTGGGCGTATGTGTCTATGTCCAGGTCATGTAAAGAGTCCCAGTCAGCAGCAGCCGCTTTGCTTCTTAAGAGATCATAGTTACCTTGCTCGTAGTACCAAATAAGACGTGTGTATGATTTTAGTTTAGCTGTGGAGAATTTAAATATTCCATATATTGGACAGTGATAACGTAGATTTTGTGTTAAAAAAAGATCACCTACACCACTAAGAATTAAATGTTCCTTATTACTGACAAGTAGGATGTCCAGTAGTGAGGATGAATGCTCGGTATAATGGGTGGGTTGGTTTATGGCTTGAAACAACGCAAATTGATTACATAATGAATCAATTTTGCGTATAGTCTGTTGGTGTAATAGATTAAAATTGAAATCACCAGTTATAATAATATCATTTATACCAGTGTCTGTTGCTAGATGTAAAGAATCTTCAATAGAGGCTTAGTATGTAGAATCAGAGTTTGGTGGTCTGTAGTAGACACCAAATAAGGCATGTTTTGTGTTGTTTGCAATTTCAATCCATATACATTCAATTCCCCTTGGTTCGAGATCGCGTCTGCGTCTGTAGTGTATATATTCCTTAACATATATCATGACACCACCATGCGCATCACCAACGCGATCCTTGCGTTCGGGTTTGCTGTATGAGTCAAGGACAAGATCGTCGGTAGCTACAGAGGCGCTTAGCCAGGTTTCAGTAAAGGCTAGGATGTCAAATTCTAATAGTTCCGCATGGAGGATGTCCAGTTTGGAGGCTATGCTTTGGACATTGTAATGTACAAAAGAAAGGTGGTGGCTAAGGTTTATAGAGCTGAAGACAGTAGAGGATAAGCTAGACGAAGAGCTAGAAATACTATTTGATGATGTTGTTGACAACATCCACCCTCTTTAAAAGTGAAATTGTCAAGTATCCTATAAACTTTAATAAAGTGTTGCAGTGGTAACCTTTTAGAATATCTACGTAAGTGCAGTGTGCCGTAAATGTGCACGCGAATGGAGAACACCCTCTGTATATGCAGATGTTTCAATACTTGAAATATTATTCTATTCGATTCAGTGCTTTATCTAGTTACACGCATAAGGTCAGTGATGCATTGTGGGTCAACAATTGAGTCACTTCCATGTCCGAACCAAACCGTATATTGTCCACGCCCATGGGCGTAGACAATAAAGTTCTCGCAGTAGGCATAGCGATTTTCGATAGTATAGACTGGTGGACTAGATAAGCCGCATTATGAGTTTAGACGGGTCTTTAGTGGAGAATTATCAAGAATTATGCGGATGCCAAAGGCTGTATAAGATAAAAAGCTTGAATCTGATTAGACAATAATAGATGAGACTGTTTGAATTTATGTCAGTTTTACACAAAATTGAAGACAAAATTTAAATTTGTCAGATTTGTTAAATTTGTAGTGTACTATTGGTGAGAAAATTAGACCTGGTAAACTTCTCTTTTTTTTTTCGTTTATGTTTCATCAAAATGAGGGTACATGTGTTCAAGGGCAGAAAAAGGGCCGAAGCATGCGAATATACTCTTTTTTTCTGTGATGTATTCTGTAAGTTTAAGGCAAACCTTTAATCTGAGACACTAGTTAGGGGGTCAAAAAGCCAAATACTACTATGGAAGCTTGTGCGAAAGTAACCTCTAGCTTTTACAATTCTAACTGCGCACATTTTCGCAATTTAACTTGAGCATGCGCAGTTTGCAGTCTGATCTGAGCACGTGCAGTTCCTCATCTAATCTGAGCATGCGCTTCTCAGTCTAACTGAACATGCGCACTTCGTAGTCCTATCTGAGCATGCACAGTTTGCAGTTTAACCTGAGCACTCGCAGCTCACAGTTTTACCTCAGTATATTACATAGCTACAGATAAGAGGGGGTATCCACATAATATTTTTCTTATTTCTGCACGAAAACATATGTTGTGGGTACTCATTAGAAGCGCCCCACACCGAGGCGCTTCTAATGAGTACCCACAACATATGTTTTAGTGGAGAAATAAGAAAGATATCAGCATTTTTCGGATGAAAAAAGTGCCTTATCTGTTACTATAAGTAGTTCTCAGTCTTATTCACAGCACGCTTAGTTCAGGATATAACCGGAACATGTGCAGTTCACAGTCCAATCTGAACGTGCGCAGGTCAGTCTAACCGGAGCAAATTAGAGTTCGGAATGCTACCTAAACCTGACGATGCGCAGCTTGCCGTCCGAGCATGTGCAGTTTGCATATGCGAGGACTGGTATAGTGATCACGACGCGGAGTTACATTAACGCCTAGCATGCTGGGTAAAAATTCAGCAGACGACATTTTGAAATATATCCCATATTTTCCCAGAAAACAGGCTTTGAAAGAAAAGGAATCATTTGAATAAATTGAGAAGAGCTATTTTCTGTGAAAAACAACGCGCCTAATATGTCGCAACTTAGTTACTGGCCAAGAAATACTGACACCAGGTGGGCCGCGTCAAGCAAATCAGGCGCAAAATCAGATCATCCTGCGCATGCGCAAGTAGTATCATCCGGGCCTTTGCCCGCCATTCGTGCATTCTGTAGTATCATCCCATCTGTTAGCGGGCAGTAAAGGCCCTGATCAGACAGTGCGGATGCCCAGGCTGATCAGGTTAATTGCTCTCATGGGTCATTCCTTTTAGAATCTTGTACAATTTAACCCTCAAAACGCCACGAAAACCTGCATATGAAAATGTCGTCTGTTTATGTCGTCAGTGAATATTCTTGCAAACTTTTCAAACCTATTTTTGCATACAGGCAAACAGTGTGGACCCGAATCAGACTGCTCTAGGTCCACACTGTTTGAAGAAAGTACTTTTAAAGAAACCGGCAGAAGACAAAGCAGACGACAATACACATGTAGTTGTGACTGGCGCTTTAAGTGTTAACCGTTCATTTCTGTGTCTCTTTCAAAACCTGCAGGAATCGCTTTGCATGTAAATCAACAGATCCTTCAAATGGTAATCGATCTTCCTTTTCTGCTTTAAGTCCAAGATCATAATATTTAAGTGCCTCCTCCTCCTTATTCTGAAAATATTTGGCGCAGCAGTATCCGAGCTGGTACAAGACGTCGGGGTATTGATGATTACATTTAGGGGCCATCTCAAGGTATGTGTGGTAAAATCTTATAGCTTCATTCGGTTTATTATTCTTCTCTTGGGTGAAACCAATACCAAACACAGGTTTGTAATTGGTTTTGTCCCGTTTGTAACACTTTTCAAAAGAATCGCAAGCCCGGCCGTTCTGACCTGTAATCACATACATAGAAGCGAGTAAAAAATACGTGTCTATTAGAACCATTCTCACTTCTCTTATACCGGAATCAGGTCGTAACTTCTCAGCTAGGATTTCCCCAGCGATAATTATCTCCTTGTATGTTTCATATCTTGGCATCCGCGGATCTTCCCTCCAAAATCGAAAACGTAATCTAAAGTGCTGCGCAGAAACATCGTTCGGACGACGACTAATGTAATCGTTTAGCAAATTCCAAGAGTTTTCAGAGGGTTGGTAATATTTAAATAGCACATTTTCCTTCATGAAGCCCAAGGAATAGTTGCGGAACCCGGTCTGTAATATATCACAATCTTTGTCATTGTCAATGGTCTGTTTAGGGTACTGCTCTAATGTCTTTAATCCTTTACAATAATATTCGCAAGCCTCTTTATATGTTCTAGCCGTAGCTGACGTAGGTAAATATGGTTCTAGTTGTTCAACTGAAAAATCACTAAACCTTTCGCTTTTTAAAATAACAGATGGATCTTGGATCTGTTTAAGACATTCTGCTTCCTCGTTTTTAGTAAAATTGATCAACAATTTCTTCTTCTCATGCGCCTGTTCCGATTCCGTGGGTGACACTGTGTCAACTCGACTTTTAGCTTCCTCTTTAAATGTTTCTTTATCAGTTTTGTCAGGCTTCGTTCTGCCATGATCTTCCGCCATGTTTCTGCCAGGTTTGCGTTATTTCTGCCTACATGTACATGTAAATATAACATCATTATTCATTTACGTATTTACCCTAAGTATTTGGTCATCTTAGGTGAAATAATCTATATAAAGTCAAACCTGTATGAAGCAAGCACCAATGAGAATTAATTTAATGCAGAAAATGGCTGCTTAACCCATTTATACCGAGTGGACTCTGTTACCCCAACTCTTTGGACCGGTCTGTTTCCAGTACCAGGGTGTCTGGTTAGATTTTATTATAATTCTGTTTTATAGAAATTCCTGTATTTAATGCAAACGGAGTAGATCCTGATCAGACGCCGCGTTCTGCGGCGTCTGATCTGGGTCTACATCGTTTGCCAATATCCTTTTTATGGGACACTACGATTAAATGGGTCAAGATAGGAGGTTCTCAATACAGATATATTTCTTCTTCTTAACCTTTAATGAGTAAGAAAAGTTGCCCATTACGACAGGTATTTCCTTAATACAGGTGACTTTTAAGAGCGGCTTGACTGTAACTATCAAACTTGTTTTGGCTCCGTTCCGAAATAGAGTCTAAACTAGCGTCCCTTTAATAGCAAATTCTTCATTTTTAAGTTAGACCCCTTTTCAGAACTGGGTTGATGTTGATGAAAATCAACAAAATATTACAAAAGTTATTTCCCTTGTGAAAAAAAAGCAGAAAACAAACTACAGAAAAAACTGTCTTACAAAGCCACCTGTAGTAAGCAATGGCGTCTATAAAGAGGTCGCATGCATTTTGATCCTTTAAAAGTCCAACAGGTGTAAAGTTACCAGTAATAAGCAAGCACCTGTAAGAAGTTCCTGTCTTACCTTTCTCTTAGGCGCCTACTTAACACAGTTTTGACTGTACCATTTGTATCGATCCCCTTACCTCCCTACAATAACTCTCCAACAATTTGGATGAGTGGCCTACAGTGTAGACCATAACAAACCGCCGCGTTTTGTAGCGTCTAATATGAGTCTACAGCGTTTGTTAAGGAAGCCTTTGTGTCAAACTCCTCAATCCGTTTATGTCTAGCATCCCATAAATGGGGCATTGGCAAACAGTGTAGACCCAGATCAGACGCCGCAGAACGTGGCATCTGATCAGGGCCTACACCGTTTGCATTAAGTTCGGACACTTCTATTAAACATGATAAATATACAAATTAACCAGACACCCCTTATATAGGAATGAACCTGTCCAAGAGCTGAGGTAGAAGAGTCCACACAGCATAAACGGGTTGATATAGCATATTACTAGAGAACTAACGAGATTATACTAATCTGCATTTTAAGGGAAATTAGTATATTTTTCAGGGAACCTTCTAATGAGTAACCACAACATATGCCTTCGTGGAAAACTTGAATAATGAGATAAGATAGTATGTAGATACCCCCCTCTTAACTGGACCTCTGCTGGTAACACCAACCCACTCACCCACCCACACGCACGCACGCTCGCACGCACGCACACACAACCACCAACACCACCAACAACAACAACACATTCGCACACACAGTATTTCATCTTAATATGCCAAGTTGCCGTATATTTCAGAATTTTTGCCATATGGTTTTCTGTATGGAAAACGAAAGTACACGAAACTTATAAAACAAACAAAACATTTCCCAGTTCTGGTTAAATCATCAAGGTTTTTTCTTTTCGTCTTCTTTTATTTTGTGTTTTGTGTTTCTATGTGTATTTTTGTGACATCGGTATATATATGTAGTTTAATATAGTTTATATTCATTTTCTGCTATTTTTTTAACCCTGTTGATTTAATGTAACAAAAATACTAGCTGCGTTACGTTAAAAACAATGTTGATTATGGACAGTCTCTCCTTGTACAAAATATCATAACATGAAATGATTTTCTAGCTTACCTTAGCTTCTCTATTATGTTTCTTTCCAAATAAATCTCACCTAAACTGTTCGGGGAATGAAAACTGGAAAGTACAAAATGTCTATAAATAGACATAATCAAGGCGCACTTGTTACGCACATGCGGCAAAATCGTATCGATTAACTCCTTTGCACTCTGTAGGCTAAGTTATCAGATGAAAATAAGTTTTTTGTTTTTTTTTTTGTTTTTTTTTTTGTTTTGTTTTTTTTTTTTGTTTTTTTTTTTCGTTATTCAAAGAAAATTTTCTCAAAGAAAATCAGGCTTGATATTTCATTGAAACGGAGACAGTTTGAATGAAATGTTGTCTTATATTCTATGACAAACGGGACAATTCGAATGAAAATATCAAGTCTTTGTTTCTGTCACTTTATTCTGTGAAAAAATTAGAAATTAGAAAAGTGTCCAAAGGACACGGATGTCCCCGCCTAAAAACATAAACGCAAATTGCTAATGCCTGAAACACTTAAACGCAGATTGCTAGCGCCATCTTGGACACGAACGGGGACGGACTGACGGACGGACAAGGGTAACACTATATGCCCATTCCACCAGTCTTCAAATGGCGGGGCATAAAACAATTGCCGTAACGGCCCTGGATTACTCGACTAAGCTTAAGATGTTACATAGATTGCCGAAAGGATGGAGTCACTGGTTTAAGAGATGTGGAGGTTATCTCGTTCATTGGAGTGGAACCATTTTAGCAATTTTGGTGAAGGAGTACAAGAGCAATTCTGTGAAATTATTTTGAAAGTCAGGCAACATGCCAAGGAGATGTCGTTTAAAGATTTTTTTTTTTTTTAGCTCTAGCAACTATCTTGTTCAACAGAGCGGGTCCATTTTAGAACTTTTGGTAAAATGGCATAAGAGAAACATTTCTGTGAAGCTATTTTGAACTCAGGCAGCTGGTCTTGGCGGAGATGTCCTTTATTTTTATTTATTTATTTATTTTAGCTCTGTTGGTCATTTTGTTCAGTCAAGCAGAACCATTTTAATATTTTGGTAAAGGCGCTTAGGACGAACATTTCTGTAAAATCATTTTGAAATTCGGCCATAGGCAATTTTGAGGTTTTCTTGTTTTTGTTTTGTTTAGCTCTGGTGGCCATTTTGTTCAGCACATTACGAAAACATGCCTATTCAAATATACTGATAATTTACTACCAAAAAAAAAAAAAAAAAGAAATCAGACAAAAATTCTGATATTTTTTCGTTCTTCTGCTCAAAACATAGATTATGGGTTCTCGTTAGAACCGCCTCTAACGAGTACCCACAATCTATGTTTTGAGCAGAAATAAGAAAAATAATGTATACCCCTGTATACCCCAGTTTTACTATATAAAAGTGGGGTTTAAGGGGGGTCAAAATTATATAGGCAAGTTTTCGTAATGAAAACAAAACCACTGAGCAATTTGGTAAAAGAGTAATTTTTTCTTTATTATTTTGAGATCGGACCACTGGCCTAGTAGAAGAGGTCGTCTAAAAAAATTTTCTATGTTTTAGCTCTGGTGGCCGTTTGGTTTAGCTATGTGAAATTTTGGTACAGAAGCATGAGAGGGAAAATTCTGTGAAATTATTTCGAATTGGGCAAATGGCCTTGAAGGCGATGTCGTTTAAAGATGTTTCTATTTTCAGCTCTGGTGACCAGTCACTTTTTTTAAGCGGAGCGGAACCATTTTTAGCCATTTTGATATAGGGGCATAAGAAAAACATTTCTGTGAAATTATTCTCAAATCGAGCCATTGGCAGACAGTAAGTAGATTTGTATTAAATGCCGCCAGGCACCAGAGGCACACAGGGGCAGCGCCAGAAAAACCTGGGCCCAGTTGTTCAAAGCTAACGATGTCGTTAGTTAACGATTCGTTAAAATTTACATCGAGTGATACGCAAATATGCTGACATTTTTTGCTGAAAAAATGTGAGTAGCTTTTGCAGTGCAAAAGCTACTCACATTTTTTCAGCAAAAAATATCAGAATATTGTATATTGAATCCGCTAAAACAGTTAACGAAATGATCCTTAACGAGCTCGTTAAGCTAACGACGCTTTGAACAACTGGGCCCTGGATTAGTTTTGCCATGATCTGGCTTGAAACGGCCTCTGAATTATTCGTGGGCAGAGAAACCTCGCCCGGACCAAATGCTAGGGACCTGGCCCGTAAGTTTCAAAATTCAGAGCAGTCAGTCAAAATAAGAGCTTCAATACGTGTTCATTACCAATGCACAATGTAATCTAACACTTGCTCAGTAGTGTCATTAGACCGGGAGAGCTTGTAAAAGGATATAAAAAGAACCACTTATCTATAAATCCGGCCTAAACTCGTCCACCAGCAGTCAGCATATGAATCTTCTTTCTTGAACCCTTACGGCTCTTGTTAGGGTCATCCAGCCATGTATCTTCTGGAGACTCTGTACGTTGGTTGTTCGTCAGTTATTCCACCCTGCTCTACTGGGCCGAAGCTGTTTGAGTCAGAATTCTCCTTCCACCGACCCGCTGGACGCCAGCGAGCCCATGGCTGATTTGTCGGTGTTTTTCCTTATCGACGACTTGGCCGTCCATCTTGGATGGTCGATCCCGCCATATCACCGCGTCGCGGTGCGCCGTCCGACAGTTCGACGTGGAATTCGTTGGCATTGGAGATGTCGTTTCATGTTTTCTTTTTTTCGCTCTGGCGGCCATCTTGCTCAGCGGAGTGGAACCAATTCAGCAATATTTGTAAAGGGCTATGATTGAAATAGTTCTGTGAAAATATTTTGAAATCCGGCCACAAGCCTAGAAGGAGGTGTCGTCGAAGAGATTTTTCCCCATTTTTAGCTCTGGCGGCTATCTGCTTTAGCGGAGCGGAACCATTTAGCAATTTTGGTAAAGAAAAAAGGAGCACACGAGAAATATTTGTGAAATTAATTTGAAATCGGGCCATTGGCCTAGGAGGAGATGTCATTTAAAGAGAAAGGAGCATAAGAGATATTTTTTCTGTGAAATTATTTTGTAGTAGGACCTAGGATATATATAGCTTTACTCTAGTGGCCATATTGTCCAGGGGAGTGGAACAATTAGAGCCATTTTAGTACAGGAGCATAAGAGGAACATTCGCGTGAAATCATTTTGAAATCGGCCAATGGCATAGAAGAAGATGTTTTTTAAAGATGTTTCTATTTCTAGCTCTTGTGGCCATCTTGTTCTGCGGAGATTTGAACAATTTTGATCAAGGGCTCTGAGTGAAATACTTCTGTAAAGTTTGGTTGAAATTCGTCTATTGGGTCTAGTAGGTTGAGAGATATCATTTAAAGAAATTGTTGACGACGCACGACGGACAACGCATGAGGGACGACTGATACAGGGTGATCACAACAGCACACCTTGAGTGAGCTCAAAACGTCTTAAAAATGCTTTTGTTTGCAGTCAAAAGTTTAAATTTTAATCTTTCAATTTTTGAACTTCTCTTATGACCTTGCTCAAAGTTAGGCTCCGCCCTTTCTGGTAAATGATTTAACAAACTAAATTGTTTCAAATATTCACAACCATAACAATGTTTATTTTTACATACAAAATTTAAGTGGGAATTTGGTGGGTTAGAAATTAAAAAAGTAGATGAAAAGCGTGTGTATGTATTGTAAAAACATGCCACCTAACATGGTCCTAGCTTTTATAATTCGATATCTCCATTACGAAAACACGCCTATTCACACATAGAAATTTCACCTCCAAAAACTGAGAATTTTCAGATAAAAACTCTGATATTTTTCAAACTTCTGCTCAAAACATAGATTGTGGGTACTCGTTAGAACCGCCTCACCGATGCGGTTCTAACGAGTACCCATTACTCGTTAGAACCGCCTCACCGAGGCGGTTCTAACGAATACCCACAATCTATGTTTTTGATCAGATATAAGAAAAATAATGTATACCCCTGTAAACCCCAGTTTTACTATATAAAAGTGGGGTTTGAGGGGGTCAAAATTATACAGGCATGTTTTAGTGATGTCTTTCCGCGGATTTTAATTGAAGCCGCGACATGAGAAAATGTGTATTCGCAGTAAATACAGACAACAACGAACCAGATCAGGCAGCTAAGATACATAATCCGATCGGGAATATTGCAATATTCCGTTTTGTTCCACAGTACTCATTCATTACGAAAACATGCCTATTCAAATATGCTGAAAATTTTGCCACCCAAAAATGAAAATTTTCAGATAAAAAAAAAATCTGATATTTTTCATATTTCTGCTCAAAATGTAGATTGTGGGTACTCGTCAGAACCGCCCTGATGAAGCGGTTCTAACGCGTACCCACAATCTATGATTTTGAGCAGAAATAAGAAAAATAATGTATACCCCTGTAAACCCCAGTTCTACAATATAAAAGTGGAGTATAAGGGGGTCAAAATTATATAGGCATGTTTTCGTGATGGATTCTATTAGAGGACAGTGAGGGTTCTGAACAGACTGCGCAGGTTGGTTGGCTGAATTTAGCCTTCGCTGTCCGTGTATGCCCGATGATGCGTATTTGCATGGCGTGGCCCGTTTAGTTCTGTCTGTATCAATTATAAAAAGAGCCATCAGAAGAGGTGGCTAATCCCCAGACCGAACCGCCACCTCTAAATTTGGTGTATATTTCAATACCACGGAAATACTGAGACAATGCAAAATAAAAAGATGCAAAAATAGTATGAAATGTGACCAATATAAGTGAAAACAACAATCGGTGTGCTGTAAATGATTTTATTGTCTTCAAATATTTTTCTTTCTTTTTTTTTGTATTATTTGTACAGGATACTCAATATTTGCAAATATTTTGAATTTGTGAGTGTACATGTTCAGAAATAAAAGCCAAAATCAATGCCTTGTGAAGGAAACGGCATTTGCTGTATGTTAATTAGGGTTAAAAATAAACAGAGAAAAAGTTGCTCTTCCTATCTCAAACAGTATGGGAGTTATGGCTCGCACAAGATTTCGGCATTTCGAGAGTACATGGTGTAGAAAGTAAGAGAACTCTTCAAAAAGAAATGTCTACTGGTCTTTATCAATGCCTCTACCGAAAATCATCAAAATATTTCAGACATTTAACCCATTTATGCCGAGTGGACTCTCTTCCTGAACATTGGACAGGTTAATTTCGTATATAGGGGTGTCTGGTTAGTTTTTATTATTACCTTGTTTTGTAGAAATGTCTGATCGTAATGCAAACAGTGTAGACCCTGATCAGACGCCGCGTCTTGCGGCGTCTGATCTGGGTCTACACTGTTTGTCAATGTCTAGGCACAAATGGGTTAAGAGGTTACGGCACGCGCAATAATTTGGCTTAGAAATTCATTAAGGGGACGTCACAAGAAACTACCATAGTGAGGGTTGTTCTTCTTGCACGTGACACATTAACTGGTCCTTACCTATGTCTGTACCAAATATTATCAAAATATTTCAAACCATTCAGAAGTGATGGAATGCACAATACTTTGGCTTAGAAATTTATTCAGTAGAGTTCACTAGAAAAAGAATGAAGCACGAGTTGTCCTTGCATGCGACACGCCTGGTCTAATATACGTTCCCATCAAATATTATCCCATTATCTCAAACAGTATGGGAGTCGTGGCTTGCACAAAAGTTTTGCTTAAGGGGATATAAATATATAATGGACAAAGTCAGAGTTGTCTCTCTAGTAGGATTCATGCTTCTTGTCGTTATATATGCCTCTACCAAACATTCGGTGAAGTTGATGTCGCACCTGCCACGTCCCGGAAACGTAATATTTATTTCAGGTAGAAGAAATTAATATTGAAATTTCATGAAAGTATATGCATCTTCTCTTATGATGCATGAGAAGTTGAGCTCAAAAGGTACCAACAGTCTGTACACTTTCATAAAATCTGAGAAAAGAAAATGACAAAATTACACTGGAAAAAGTGACAAAAATAAATTAAAACTCCAGACCCCAGAGAAAACATGCCCAAAGTCTCAAAACAACTGGTTAAAAATTATATGAGAAGTTGCAATCTCAAGGTAACCACTGTCTATACATCTGAGGTCAGAAAATGATAAAGTTCAAAAAGTAGAAAAAAAATGACAAAAATTAAGGCAAGGATTATATGAAAACCACATGCACATCTTCAGACTATGGAGAAAATATGTGCAAGGTTTAAAAAGGATTGGTATAAATTTGTATGAGGAGTTGTGCTCACGAGCTTCCCACTGTCTATATATTGAGGGTGAAAATGACTAAGTTCACAATGCGGAAACCAACTGTTAATATATAAAGGGTGAAAAATGACTAAGTTCACAATGTGACAAAATGACAAAAATGATCTAAGAATTATATCCAAACCAGATGCACATCCTCATACCATGAAGAAAACACATGTAAAGCTTAACATGTGCTGTCAGCAGACAGCATTGCTCGCCTGGAATTGGGGTGATACTGGAGTGCCAGGGTGCTCTTAAGAACCAGTCTGATCTGGGTCTGTACTGTTTGCTTCGGCTTATCTGTCCCAATACTTAGAATTATTACGGTATTTTAGCACATGATCGCATTTCTTGTGGTATGGTTTGGTGATTTGTTGTCATGAATTTGACATTATCAGGGATCAATTATAAAATTTCTAAGTCTATGACCTTGACCTCGAGGTGATAGGTATTAGTGGGGGTGATGGTGAGTAAAACTTTGGACCTGTATCTATTATCATTCCAAATATGAATCAAATCTATCATATGGTTTGGAAAATATGAGCTCTTAAAAAACTTTGATATAAAGTTTCTAAGTTCTTTACTTTGAACTTGAAGCTATGGGCAAGGGCAGTGGGTACTGCTGAATAAAAGGCTGGACCTGTATCTATCATCATGTCAAATATCCCAGTCAGCATTCTACGTAAATCTATATCGGGCCGTCATCGGCCCGTCAGGGTAGCTGACGGGCCGATGACGGCCCGATGTAGATTTACGTAGAATGCTAGCTGGGATGATCAAAATCCATCATACGATTTGGAAGCTATGAGCTCTTAAAAAACTTTAAAAAAAAAATAAAAAAATAAAAAGAAAATAAAAAGAAATAAGTCTGTGACCTTGACCTTGAGGTCACAGGCATGAGCAGGGTATTGCTGAAAAAAAATTTTGGAACTGTTTCTATCATCATAAAAATATGAACAAAATTCGTCATATAGTTTGGAAAATATGAGCTCTTAAAAATCTTTAACATTAAAACTTTCTAAGTCCATGACCTTGACCTGACCTTGACCTTAAGGTAATGGGCTATGGTATTGATGAATAAAACTTCGGAAATATATCTATCACCACATCAAATAAGAACCAAATCTATCAAATGGTCTAGAAAATATAAGCTCTTAAAAAAAAATTAACGTAAATGTGGACGCCGACGGACGAATCCGTCGCCGACGCCAACACCAAAGACGATGCCGGGGGTAGTGTAATAGCTATTCTTGGATTTCGTTCAGGCGAGCTAAAATCGATCGGTATAAAACTGTAAGAGGAGTTGCGCTCACAAGAGGCAACAAATGTCTATAAATTGTGCTCACAAAGTATAAAAAGTAACAAAAAATGTTCTAACAATTATACCCAAACTACATGCACATCCTCATACCATGAACAAAACACATGCAAAGTTTCAAAACAATCGGTACAAAACTTTAAGAAGAGTTGGGTTCACAAAAAGGAACCATTGTCTATATATTGAGGGGTGAAAATGAATAAGTTCACAATGTGGAAAAAGTGACAAAAAATAATTTAAAAATTATATCCAAACCGCATGCACCTCCTCATACTATGTGAAAAACGCATGCAAAGTTTTAAAATGATCAGTATAAAACTATAAGAGCTGTTGCGCTCACAAGACACCTAGGGTATAGACGAACGGACGAACGGAAATTTGCAGGCCTAAGTCGCCCTGCTAAAGCAGGTGCTACAAAAAAGAATAAAAGAATATTATCACATTGTCTAAAACAGTATGGAAGTTATGGCCTGCACAAGATTTCAGCTTCAGGGGACCCAAGTACATAATGAAAAAAGTGAGAATTGTCTTTCTTGTTTGCAACATGCTTACTGTTCCTTATCTATGCCTCTACCAAATATTACAAAAATATTTCAAACCATTAAGAAGTAATGAAGTGCACAAGAATTTGGCTAAGGAATTCATTCAGGGGAGATAACTAAAAAACGAACAAAGCAAGAGTTTTCCTTCTTGCATGCGACACTCCTACTTGACCATATATAGGTTTCTATCAAATATCAAATTATTTCAAACAGTATGCGAATTATGGCCTGTACAATATTTCGGCTTCAGGGGAGATAAGTACATAACAGAGAAAGTGAGACTTGTCTCTCTTGCACGCGACATGCCTTCTGGTCCTCCTCTTCATCCCTATTAAATACTATCAAAATATCTCTATCATAAGTAACAGAGATGCCTCTACGGACGGAAGGACGGACAGAGGCCATGCTGTCGCTATATCCCTCGAACCTATCGGTCGGGGGATAAAAACAACAGCCAATCACGAGTTCCGTCGTAAATCCATTTCAAGACTTAGCACTCTATGCTGTCATCAAGTGATTTTTTTTCACAGATAATAACATCTCAAGCTTTCAACTTCGCTATTTTTTCTCATAAAGAAAACATGCCTATATAATTTTGACCCCCTTAAACCCCACTATTATATAGTAAAACTGGGGTTTACAGGCGTATACATTATTTTTCATATGTCTGCTCAAAACATAGATTGTGGTACTCGTTAGAACTGCCTCGTCGAGGCGGTTCTAATGAGTACCCAAAATCTATGTTTTGTGCAGAAATATGAAAAATATCAGAATTTTTTATCTGAAAATTTTCATTTTTTGGTGGTAAAATTTTCAATATAGTTGAATAGGCGTGTTTTCGTAATGTTATTTATTTATTTATTTATTTATTTTTCACAAAACCTAAAATTCCATTCCAGTTTTAATGAAAGAAGTATTTTCAGGGTATAATATAAGATCTATCTTTATATGCTGTCTGCTGCTTTTATTTATAGTCAGCAAATTAAAGGCTTAAGCTTCGGAACCTCTAGCGCGAAGTTACGCTCCTCGCCTTTTCAGCGGGCTTTTAATGAACAAAACAATTTCTTAACTATATGTAGGCCTTCTTCTTAGATTTTTAACACAAACAGTGTTTTCCCTGAATAAAATTTTGGCAGTTTTACCCACAAAACCTTGTTCTGGACCCTCAAAAGTCAGTGGAAAAGATCCTTAGTGATGCATATAGGATCAATCCAACATAAATTTTAGTTTACTATGGCTTTGCATTTTAATCTATTTGTGATTTAACGGAATATTGGGGCAATAATAAACCCTTATAGCACGAAACAAATGGCAGAAGACGACAATCTAGAATTGATTTTATGTTTAACAGAAGATAAGACGACATTTCATGTGAACTGTATGCTATGCTGAAAAAAAAAAATACTTCAAAAGTACTTCAAAGTGTCGTCTGCTGTAGTTCTGACTAGCGTTTTATGGGAAAACACAAACTGAATCTTATTAACGAATCCATTTACTCCAAATAAGGGAGTCCCCTGAGAGTTTCAAACTCTGCACAACTATCAAAGAACTGCTTTCTTTAACCCATTTATGCCTAGCGTCCCATAAAACTGACATTAGCAAACAGAGTAGACCCAGATCAGACGCCGCAGAACGCGGCGTCTGATCAGGGTCTACTCTGTTTGCATTAAGTACACGAATTGCAATAAAACATGATAATAATAAAAACGAACCACATACCCTGCTATTGGAAAAAGACTGGTCCAAAACGTTGTGGTAGAAGAGTTCACCAGGAATAAATAGGTTAAGGGGAACTGACACACCTGCAGGGGAGGCAACCCTGTCAGTGGATTTCCCCCACACCCCTACTCTACAAGGAAAGAAGTTTCTACCTTTAGGAACAGATTATTTTGTAGAAAAGGCTCCTTTTCGAAGGGGTTGTGTGTAGGAAAGGAAACTGAAGGTCACCCATTGCCAGTTTAGTAGACGACCAATTGTAGAATGGTTCACTATTTTTTTTATATTCTCAGTTTTCTTCTCTTTTTTTTTTTTTTTTTTTGGACCACATGCAACTTCTCTACTAAAGATTCAATTCTCATGAAATACCATTCCAAACTAAGTAAACTGCTAGCACGCAATGTCAACTCCGTTTTATTTTTATTTATTTATTTATTTAATTATTTTTATTACTACCATTGTCTCTGCAATAAAATAGGAAAAGCTCCCAGTATGCTAAGTGTTTATGTTGCATGCACAACTTCTGTGGCATGTACTTTAAATAATTAAATCAACAAGTCTCTGTCAGAGGTTTTTAATTCTACTAGAAGAATTAAAAGCCTCTGGTCTATGCACAAAGTAATTTATACCATCATACAGTCAATGACTCAGACATCTTTAAGACCATGGAAATTTGGTCTAGATATGTATAATTCGAGACAGTAAGGGCCCAATCAGCATTCTACGTAAATCTATATCGGACCGTCATCGGCCCGTCAGGGTAGCTGACGGGCCGATGACGGTCCGATGTAGATTTACGTAGAATGCTAGCTGGGGGTTAACTGGGCCATTAACCCCAGCTTAGCTCAAGATCTGAAGCACATGGGAATAATGTACAGATGTCTTTTCGATCTTCTATAAAATAACGGTATGTTAAGCGTAATCATTAGAATCGCCTCGATGAGGCGATTCTAATAAATACGCATAACATACATTTTCATAATAAAATAAGGACATTCTCCGAAAATATCGCTAAATATTTGTTTTCTTGAGCTATCGGAAGAGTTTCCTTGAGACTCAAAACGTATTCGAATTATCCACAGTAAATGAGTCATCGATGTTTGAGTCATTAAAGGGTTACTCTATGGTAAAAACGGGTCTGTTGGGCCTACATTATTAGGTGGATGTTTAGACATTTGGTGTTTTGAAACCCCAGATCAATTTGCTTTTGTCGCTAGAAATCTGTATGTATGTGCTTAATAATCTAAGCTCTCCTCATTTTCCATATTATATGGAGAAAATACCAGATGGAGGTTGAGTGTTGGGGTAGGGGGCTAAGCCGAACCTCCCTTTGACTCAAAATTCCATTTTCATGGGGAAGTTTGGATACAATTTTCTAATACATTTCTTCAACAAGTCCCATTTTACTACCTGTGAATGTGTAAAATTGCTGGGTGATTGGCAAACAGTGTAGACATTGATCAGACGCCACATCTTGCGGCGTCTGATCTGGGTCTACACTATTTGCTCTGGCCTGTCTGTCCGAATATGTAGGATAAGTACGGTAATAAGATTAATCTACACCCACCCCCATCCACCTCAGAAATCCTCTTGGATCCGACCCTGAAATATCATGGTTTACATGGAGTTTTATATACGTCAAACAAACATATATAGTGGGTAGTCATTAGACAGGGCCGCTACAGCAATAGGAAAAAATGATTTTTTGTCTGTAAAACACATCGGCCTCTCAAACATTATGGCTGAGATGTATTCATTTTACATTAATTTTTTACTTGATTTATTATGGCCCGATCAACCCATTTAGGTCAAGTCGAGCTGGTAGTATGTGTATAAAAATAAAAAATAAAATTAGCTATTCTACCAGTGAAGAAACTTTAAATTGAAAAAAAAAAAAAAAAAATTATGCATCAGCCATTTGAAACTCCGGCCCCTACGAGGACATGGCGGGACTTAAGTAATTTAACCTCCGATGAGTCCTTTCCGTGCCGTAGATGTGCTACAACTGTAGGGGATTAATTTTCCGCCAACGTACTTGAATTAGAGCGACTTCAACCTCAAACTTTAATTTTCTAATAACCTAGCCCATACTGTCAATGATACTTTACCCTCGATTTCAGCTGTATCGAGTAAACCTGGGCCCAGTTGTTCAAAGCGTCGTTAGCTTAACAAGCTCGTTAGTGGCAACATGTTAACTTTTCTAGTAAGTATAGTATCTAATTCACAGGTATTTTTGCTGAAAAAAAAATATGAGTAGCTTTTGCAAATGCAAAAGCTACTCACATTTATTTTTCAGCGAAAATACTTGCGTATATGCGATATTTAATGATCAGTTTTAACGATATGTTTACTTACGACATCGTAAGTTTTGAACAACTGGGCCCAGACCTTTTACCATGAAAATGATAAGGTTGATTATTGCAACAGAGAGCAGACTATTCCAGGAAACAAAAACTGGCCCTGGAGTGGCGGGAATTTTAGCAGGGATTTTTACCGTAAATATGTCCCCGCAGTGCAGGCCGTTTAGCTCCGCAATTTCCTGGCCCCATAGGGGCCGAGACTACAAACGACTAGTACATTATGGTTTTACTTTTTGCCCTTGGATTCCGATACAGTTTTCAAAAGTTGCAGCAATTGCTTTGGTGGTGTGTTAACTGGTCCTTCAAAAGGTAATCGATCTTCCTTTTCTGCTTTAAGTCCCAAATCATAATACGTAATCGCTTCCTGTTTATTGTGAAAATATTCCAAATAGCAAGCTCCGAGTTGGTACAAGACGTCAGGGTACTGGCTGTCACATTTAGGGGCCATCTCAAGGTATTTATGATACAATCTTATGGCTTCATTCGGCTTATTGCTTTCTTGAGTAAAACCAATACCATACACTGGTTTGTAATTGGTTTTGTCCAGTTTGTAACACTTTTCAAAAGAATCGCAAGCACGGCCGTACTGGTCTGTAACCACATACATATAAGCAAGCAAATAATACGTGTCAATTAGAACCATTCTCTCTTCTGTCATGCTGGAATAAGGTCGTAATTTCTCAGCAAGGCTTTCCCCAGCGATAATTCGCTCCTTGTAAATTTCATATTTCGACATCCGTGCATCTTTCTTCCGAACTAAAAGACACAATCTAAAGTGCTGGGCAAGAACATCGTTCGGTCGGCCGCTTATGTAATCGTTCAGCACCTTCCAAGTGTTTGCAGGCGGTGGGAAAAGTCCTAGCAGCGCATTTTCCGTCATGAGACCTAAGGAATAGTTACGAAATCCGCTCTGCAAATTATCACATTCCTTGTCATTATCAATGGTTTCCTTATCGTGCCTCTGCAAAGCTACAAACCCTTCACAATAATATTCACAAGCTTGCATATATTTTCTAGCAGTAACTGATATTGCCAAATACGGCTCAAGTTGCTCAATTGAAAAATTGCTAAACCTTGTCCTTTCATAAACTGAATCTGCATCATTCACTTGATTAAGCATTCTTCTGTGCATTTTTTCCATATGATCGATGATAACCTTCTTTTGAGGATCTGTTTTCAAATTCTCAATAAACTGTTTCCTTTCCGCGTGTGTCATTTTCTCAAACCGATTTTCAGTTTCATCTTCTAATGCCGATGCTTGAGCGTCACTGGTGTGAAGCATAACTCTTTCATGGTCTTTCTCCATATCCTCACCGCCTTTTCCCAGATGTTATCTATCTGTAAATTCAAAATACAGTCGACTCACGTTATCTCGAATTCCAAGATACTCTCTAAAATACTTCGAGATATCCGTACTTCGACATATCGGATTTGAAGACTTGAGGAAAAAATAAATCAAACAACCGCATTTAACATAAGTATGTGTAATTGGACTCTTGAAATTAGAGATATGTTGAAAATATTGTGGAAAAGAGGAGAAATTGCTCCTAAGGAGCAATTTCTCCTCTTTTCCACAATATTTTGTTACCTGTTATTAGATTGTCATGTTTAGGCAGGGACCAGATTTTCACTTCGAGTTAAGCTGTTATTCGAGAAGCAAGGTCGAGATAACGAGAGTCAACTGTATCAGCCGCAACGTCAGAACACATACCTTCGATCATGTGCGCCAGCAAAGCTTCAGATTAGCCTGCGCATTCGCGCAGTCCGATCATAATTGTCACTGGGCGCATTTTGATAGCCAAAGATTCAAAGTTTCTTTATGCGGGCAACGAAGGACTGCTCGGATGCACAGGCTGATTCGAGTCTTGGTTCGGCGCACATGTCAGAAGGTACGTTTTCTCATGAGACTCATGTTTTAATATAATACATGTACTACATCATACTGAGTGATTTGTTCTCAACTATACAACCTCCCCATAGCAGCCAACTTTGGGAACGAATAAAACGGACTGTTGTGGGGACGTGGTCATTGTAGAGGTTAACCGGAAACTTTAAACACTTTCAGGGGAGGCAATTCTCTCAAAGTATCTGCCTACCGTCTGACAGATCGATTCTACAAGGAAAGAGTTTGCGCCCAAATAAAGCAAATTCTTTATTTTTAAAGTAGACCCATCTTCTTCAGCGGGACGGGGCGGTGCGCAGGAACCCGAATGGGGAGTTACAAAAGTTATCTCCATTCCACAAAACGGTTGACTATCTACCAACCGTATCGCGTCGCCTTAGATATATAGTTAAACTTCAAAATCTCGGTATACTGGCTCGTCTATTGTGGCGAATTCGTTTTAGAATCCCGAGGACATTCTTCCGATAGCTCAAGAAAAATATTTACGGATAGTATGGGGAATTTTCTCTTAACATTGAAATGTTTGGTTGCTTAAGTTGTATGTATTCATTAGAATCGTCTGAGATACACGCAGAATACATTTACTTTATAGAAGATAGAAAATACATCCTCATCACGAAAACAAACCTATATAATTTTGACCCCCCTTAAACCCCATTTATATATAGTAAAACTGGGGTTGATAGGGGTATACATTATTTTTCTTATTTCTGCTTAAAACACAGATTGTGGGTACTCATTAAAACCGCCTCGGTGAGGCGGTTCTAACGTGTACCCACAATCTACGTTTTGAGCAGAAATAAGAAAAAAAAAATCAGATTTTTTTTTTATCTGAAAATTTTCCTTGTTTGGTTGTGAAATTTGAAATATATTTGAATATGCGTGTTTTTGTGATGCTAAAATATCCCCATTTTCAACTTGACCTGGTGCTGTGATTAACCCTATATGACTGTCCGCAGCCTTGTCTTAGATGCTTTCTTGACTGTCCGCAAACTTGTGATTATAGGAGATACAGGTAGTGAGTATTTTTCAACTGGTTTTAACCCATTTATACCTAGTGTCCCATAAAAGGGACAGTGGCAAACAGTGTAGACTCAGATCAGACACTGCAGAACGCGGCGTCTGCATGATGAGGGTCTACACTGTTTGCATTCAATACAGACATTGTTATGAAACATACTACTTATAAAACTAACAAGACACCCCTTTCTGCTGGAAATGGATCGGTCCAAAGAGATAAGGTAGAAGAGTCTATTTCAGCCATTTGTTTTATGGATACTGGTCTAGAGACATACCTCATGGCATTATCTCGTCAGAGTAACTACAAACGGGGATTAAGTGGCATTTCTTCGTCTGTTTTGAAAAGGAGATCCTTTTGAAGCAAGGATATTAAACAATATATGAATATACAAGGCTAGGTTTTATTGAGTGGTTATCAAAAGTAGTTGTCGGCGACAAGGTATATTCCAAATAATCAAAAATAAGTTATTTATCCCAAGGGACAGGGAATTATTAACTGCACTATGGGAAGGTACTGATAGAGATTTAAGGCCCCACACTGCACTGAACAACGGCTATATGTTCTGAAAATGATATCCTCTGTACAGCAAGTACACCAAACAAAATATATTCCACACTTTGTTGTACAGACTTCAGATCTCTCCCCAAAATGAAACTAAATATTTAGTTTGAATTAAGCTACGTCACGAGAAAATCTGTTTTTTTCATAGGCGAACAGCAAAGGCGCAGATCAGTCCGAGCATCCCATTACGAAAACATGCCTATTCAAATGTATAGAAAATTTCACCACCAAAAACTTGAAATTTTCAGCTAAAAAACTCAGATATTTTTCATATTTCTGCTCAAAATATAGATTGTGGGTACTCGTTAGAACCGCCTCGCCGAGGCGGTTCTAACGATTACCCACAATCTATGTTTTTGAGCAGAAACAAGAAAAATAATGTATACCCCTGTAAACCCCAGTTTTACTATATAAAAGTGGGGTTTAAGGGGTCAAAATTATATAAGCGTGTTTTCGTGATGCGCACAGTCTGATTAGCGTATTAAAGGAGAGTGCAGCGTAAAATGTCTGTATGTATAGCTATAAATAACTTTTTTAAAACCATAAATAGTGATGCAAGATTGATCAAACTATTCACGACGTAGAAAGTATAATACCTGTAACTGTTTTAAAAATTGAAACTTTGAAGACTCTAGCTGCCTTCTGTAGCCTAGCAGACCGGTTTGTGTCTTTCATAATAGCAAACCCCTGAAGCAGCTGTTTACTCATGGTGTGACAACGCGACCTATTTTATTTATAAGGAATAACATGTTTACTAAGTGAACGTACACTGTGTTTGCAATCAGACATGTAGGTTCAATAGTATAACAGATATGCACCCAACATTCATAAAAGTAGGTCGGAGAGATCAAATCGCAGATACCTACTTTTAGTACGCAACAGCCCGTCAAAAATAAATCTACACACAAGCCATATTTGATCATATTTGCCTTTGCCCTACAGGGTTTAAGGATTTTTAAAAGTGTTTAAATAATTATTAGTGGCGATCGTACGCGCCCGTAAAACTAGAAAACTAGTTTATATCTCTACTTAGTGTTTTTTTTTTTTTTTTTTTTTTTTTTTTTTTGTTTTTGTTTTGTTTTGTTTTGTCTTTTCCGCCCATAGTTTAAAAGTCTATATAATCTTGACTACATGTATCCCTAGAATAAACAGTAAAAAAATAGTTACAAAAAACATCCAGGGAGTGCCACCATCATAGACTAGAACCAAACAATGACACCAAGAGGAAGAGTAAACAAAGTACAGTAAAACCTCGATGGCTCGAACACGGATAGCTCGTTTACCATGGCTAATTCGAACTCGTTTTTGAGTCCCTACGATAGTCTCCATGTAGCCCGAGAAAGCAAATATTAATGGATAGTTAAGGTAAAATGTCTTATTTAATTATGCAACGTATGTTGTGTGTACTCATTAGAATCGCCTCATCGAGGCGATTCTAATGAGTACATTCAACATACCATTATTATATAGATGATCGAAAAGAAATCTCTAAATAATATCCGTTTGCCTCCTGACCTGGCGTTTTGAAACCCACAGTGACTCGAACTACCCATTTCTAGAACAAATTTATATGGTCCCACAGATGTTCGAGTTATTGAGTTTTGACTGTATGACGGATAAAACATACGAAAAGCAAAGAAACCAGCTTTCTCTTTCCTAACATTTAGAAGGCACTTAATACTTCAACACAGAACAATTATATGGCTGGCTTTAGAGTACTGAATTAAACAATGACTACATGAAAATGCATTTTCTTGCACACCTGATGAGGAAATCCTGGATTTAACCCTGTGATAGAAATTCTTATCTTACCGGGTTATCCTACCCAGAGCAAGATAAAAATCGGGAATTCTCACGTCACACACGTGTTTGATATGCACTGGTTGTAATGGACGTCAGGTACGCCATCGTTAAGGTGGCTGAACGTAATGACGTCATTAAACGCCTAAGTAATGTCATCACAATATGGCGGACGTCAGCAATCAAAGTGACTGCATTATTAAAAACCTACTTTCAGAAATGGAAGGTATGCAAGACAAAGAATTTATCATGGGTGTGAGGGGTTAGATAGAAAAGTGCGGTCCTCGCAATCACAGTCTGGGGCACTCGGCAAGTCTCGCGATGACAAGACAGTGATCCTCGGGACGGATTTTTCTATCTACCCCTCACACCCAAAATAGACCCTTATAATCTGTAAATATAGACTCAAATGAAACTAAACTGTTTTTCTCTGATACTGAAATACTGATCTGGAGCTATACCAATTTTCAGGCTTTTTTTTTTTTCTTTTTTTTTTTTCTTTATCAAATTTCTTCGCCTTATTTATCATAAATCTAAAAGACCCAAACAGACAGCTTACAAGCTTAATATTTCATCTTTTTTTTACATCTTGCCTATTAAAATAAAAAGTGAGAAAAAAAAATGTTTCCAAAACATAAATTTTCAGTTAGTCGGCTATGAAAATTCTTTCCGATCATCAATTACAAAAGGCAAAAAACACTGATGACCGATTTTAGTCGATCATTGGGACAACACTGTCATTTCGACAGCGCTCGGAAAGACCGTTTTTGCTTGGCGTTTACTTTTAAATGACAATGTTTTGTTCTGATTGACCATATCTTATCAGAATAGAAACAATTTGTCTTTTCTGTTTCTGTGTTTCGTTCTTAAATATTTACCCTATGATCTTTACGGCCAAAAATTGGTCTGACCTATAGAATTTCTATAGTAAAGTGAGTTTTGGGAATTTTTGTCTCAGAAAATAGTTTTTACTTTTCTTTGTTGAATTTTAATTATTTTTGTTTCACACCAATACTGTGAAAATTAAAAAAAAAAAAAACAAAAAAAACAAAAAACAAAGATGAACAAGCGGAACTTGGCGAAAATCTGCCGCCAAATTACCTACCCTATAGGTAGATTTCTGCATAATTTGCATTCATTTTTACTATGGGTGAAAAGGTGAAATTATTTGATTTTTTTTTCTTAAATCAATCATAGCAACAGATAAGGCGCTTTTTTCATCCGAAAAATGCTGATATCGTTCTTATTTCTCAACGAAAACATATGTTGTGGGTACTCATTAGAAGCGCCTCGTCGACGAGGCGCTTCTAATGAGTACTCATAACATATGTATTAGTAGAGAAATAAGAAAAATATTATGTAAATACCCCCTCTTATCTGTAGCTATGATAAAAAACCAGAATAAAACTTTCTGTGTAAAGCGCTAAGCACTAAATGACTTTCTGAAAGATGTCGAAAGCACAGTAGTTTGCATTATGCGGCAGGGATATTTCTAGCCCAAACTTACTATAGGCCCTTGAAATAGGCAAATGGCCCATGTCCCATTCAAATACATGTAAAGTTCAGAATTTTGATGGGCCTTTTCAAATTTTGATGGGTCCTCTGGAAGTTTTGATGGCCTAAGAATCCTTAATACCCACCTGAGATCAAAATACACTGCATTTGAATAGCTAGTATAGGGAGCCCTGCCAAATATAAAGTCAATTTGTCTAACATTAATGGTTTTCACACAAAATGGATCGGGCCCATCCCAGAAATATCCCTGATGCGGATATGGTCCACTTCCCACTGCACTTTAAGAGAGTATCCCTGAGAGACGGATATTGCCAAGTAACATACGCCGCGTGTCCGCAAACATGCGGTCTATTTTAGTAAGTTTGGAATAATATTATACTACACCGTAGAACTTTATATGGAAAACGAAAGTACACGGACAAAATCAAAACTCTAACAAAATGTATTTGTCGATTCCGACTGCATATTTCTAGTCTTGATATCTTACGACACGCATAGAAAATGTAAGACCTACCTCGGATTTCTGCCTTATTAATCAATATACTGTCTGTTTTCACTTTGAGATCAACTTCGTCAAGCAGGAAAGTACAGATTATCTATTTATATACATGGGCACACAACTGTGTATATTCAACAAGATAAGCTTGTAGAAAAAAGCGGATAATCATTATTGACAAGTGTTTTGCGTGACATTGCAGATATTTTTTAAGATATTAGTGCGTGGATGGGGTGAGGGAAGGGAGTGCGCGTGTGCGTGTGTGCGTTCATCTGTGTGTGTGTGTGTGTGTGTGTTACATTCGCAGTTTTACATATTCTTATAGCGTCATTTATATATGAAAGAATTTTAAGGCTTTGGGGAAGTAATTTTGGCAAACTCTGTGTATTAGATCTTCTAGGGTTATTTCCCGCAGAATGGTTGTAAGATTTTTTGCCATATGCGCTACCCTGCCTACATACCTAACCCAGTCACCATCAGCTGAGATCAAAATTTATTATATAGTTATAAATATTAAATGATTAAAATGTGCGATAAAAGCCGAGGAGCTAACTTGCCGATATCACAAGATATCGGCACACTTACTCGATATTGCACACTTACTCGGATGCCTTCTCATAGTACCGTTGCATTACGTTGCTTTTGGTGACGTCGTAATGCAGTGACGTTGCGTCAAACCTTGTCACGCACATTGGTAGAAGTCACATTTTTGTTATTAAAACAGCGTTTTAAAGGTTAGAAACACCGGGGAACGAAACAAATATGCATAGCTATATAATAAAAGGGTAAAAATATATTGGTAAATATTGTCCTTCGATGGGATATCTACGGACGCTCGCAAGCTCGCGTCCTTCGATATCCCAACTCGGGACAATATTCACCAATAGTGCAATAACCCTATAGTACCAATGACACGAATTTACCAGTGCAGGGATCGAATCCGCGGCATGGGAATCCAAAACACTACAGCTCTAGAATTAACCCTTTCAACCCTGCAGAACAGTACATATACGATTGCAAACAGTGTAGATCCAGATGAGAGTTCGTAACGAGCTGTAGCATCAGGATCTACACTGTTTGCCATACTTTTTTATTTCTCTATTTATTTATTTTAAACTCAAAAGCCTTTTAGCATCAATGGAACAGTCCAAATTCAAAGATAGGAGGGTCCATTGCAGCAACTCAGGGCGAGGATTCATGGCTGCATTACTTGTTTTAAAGTAATGTACTTTTCGCTATTTCCGCGAAGGGAGACAGCTGTTTTACTCCTGTGTATCTACTGCACGCCAACGCCTGCCCTGCAAGGAAAGTATTTTGCTTTCGGATTGCTGAAAAAGGCGTTCCCCTTTAAGGAAAGAATCTGTTCCCGATAGAAGCAAATTCTTACTTTATAGACTAGACCCATTTTTAGTTTTAGAAGGGGACAAATCTATTTTATTCTGTGACGACTGATCTGGGTCGGTGTTATACAGGCCATATCTCACACTAGGTTATGGTTTTTATAAGCTTCTTAC
Organism: Anodontia alba; assembly: GCA_964016985.1. NCBI lineage: Eukaryota > Metazoa > Mollusca > Bivalvia > Lucinida > Lucinidae > Anodontia > Anodontia alba. The sequence goes on from OZ024833.1 coordinate 53,353,243, forward strand.
ATAAAAAAAAAGAAAAAAAAGCTTTAGACTGTATTGGGGGAGCTCCAAAGTGAAGTTAAAGAAAATCTCACAGAATTTTGTCACTGAGTGGTGAATTCTAACTTTGCAATGAATGACACAGACTGTACGATCTTAATTAACATTACGTGACGTGTACTTTTTTTCAAATACAGAAGAACGAGTACTTTACTCGAAAGCATTGTCGGCCTAACCCACGAACCAACTCAACCACAGCTGATGAACTGTCATTGCCTGTGCCTCCTGTAGTATATACAACCACTATCATCACATGGTGTTCACTAACACCTGTTGCAGTTAAATCAACAACTGCTCGTGATGTCTCGCTGTCAGTACCTATTCTTTCCAGGAGATTTGGAGCTGATGACTTAACTTTTACCTGTACCTCCTTGGCCTTAGTTCAGCCTTAACATCGCCAACCTTACCAGCACCTCTTCGGCTTAGTTCAGCATTACCAGTGTCTCCTCGGCCTAGTCCATCTAGATCTAACAGTACAACAAGAGATCATGAACTGAGGCTGGACGAGGGGATTTTATATTTGCTAGAGCATGATAATGTAAATGGTGGGTAATACTGCTTGGTGATATTTCATGCATATTAGGTACGTAAGATAAAAAAAATGGACACCCAAAAATTGTTGTTATTGCCCTATACTTTAAGCAGTATGGTTTTGCCATACAAAAAAAAATATGTGTTCAAAAATGCTGATCGAATAGCTAACCGATAGACCCTGGTCTGGCTGCTCATGTAGGATCTATATTGTTTCTTGCGCACATATTTGTCTATCCGAAAAGTTAGGATCGTTTGGGTTAAACTCACTGTTCTTTACATCTTGCGATTGCAGAAGATGAGGAATATTCTGAACAGGAATCCTATTGAATAAAAAAACTTCACTTGAAACTCAATATATCATACTTGTTTTAGTCATCTGTTTATTTATATAAGTAGTGCCCGCCCAGTGGAGAGTGAAGAAATAGACCCGTTATCTCCAAAAATGACTGAAATATTTTTTACAGCGACGTAAAACCTTGTTATTTAATGATAATTACAATTAGGATGCATATATATTTGATGATCGTTAAGTAAGCATCTGGTTCACGGTTCATTATTCACGGTTCAGGATTCAGCGTATGGTTCAGTATTCAGGATATTATTCAAAATACGAGCTGCAGCGTCTGGTTCAGGATTCAGCGTATTATTCAAAATACGAGCTGCAGCGTCTGGTTCATTATTCAGCGTATTATTCAAAATACGAGCTGCAGCGTCTGGTTCAGGATTCAGCGTATTATTCAAAATGCGAGCTGCAGCGTCTGTTTCATTATTGAGGGTATTTTTCAAAATACGAGCTGCAGCGTCTGGTTCAGGATTCAGCGTATTATTCAAAATACGAGCTGCAGCGTCTGGTTCATTATTCAGGGTATTTTTCAAAATACGACCTGCAGCGTCTGGTTCAGGATTCAGCGTATTATTCAAAATACGACCTGCAGCGTCTGGTTCAGGATTCAGCGTATTATTCAAAATACGAGCTGCAGCGTCTGGTTCAGGATTCAGCGTATTATTCAAAATGCGAGCTGCAGCGTCTGTTTCATTATTGAGGGTATTTTTCAAAATACGAGCTGCAGCGTCTGGTTCAGGATTCAGCGTATTATTCAAAATGCGAGCTGCAGCGTCTGTTTCATTATTGAGGGTATTTTTCAAAATACGAGCTGCAGCGTCTGGTTCAGTATTCAGCGTATTATTCAAAATACGACCTGCAGCGTCTGGTTCAGGATTCAGCGTATTATTCAAAATACGAGCTGCAGCGTCTGGTTCAGGATTCAGCGTATTATTCAAAATGCGAGCTGCAGCGTCTGTTTCATTATTGAGGGTATTTTTCAAAATACGAGCTGCAGCGTCTGGTTCAGTATTCAGCGTATTATTCAAAATACGAGCTGCAGCGTCTGGTTCATTATTCAGGGTATTTTTCAAAACACGACCTGCAGCGTCTGTTTCAGGATTCAGCGTATTATTCAAAATACGACCTGCAGCGTCTGGTTCAGGATTCAGCGTATTATTCAAAATACGAGCTGCAGCGTCTGGTTCAGGATTCAGCGTATTATTCAAAATGCGTGCTGCAGCGTCTGTTTCATTATTGAGGGTATTTTTCAAAATACGAGCTGCAGCGTCTGGTTCAGGATTCAGCGTATTATTCAAAATACGAGCTGCAGCGTCTGGTTCAGGATTCAGCGTATTATTCAAAATACGAGCTGCAGCGTCTGGTTCAGGATTCAGCGTATTATTCAAAATGCGAGCTGCAGCGTCTGTTTCATTATTGAGGGTATTTTTCAAAATACGAGCTGCAGCGTCTGGTTCAGGATTCAGCGTATTATTCAAAATACGAGCTGCAGCGTCTGGTTCATTATTCAGGGTATTTTTCAAAACACGACCTGCAGCGTCTGGTTCAGGATTCAGCGTATTATTCAAAATACGACCTGCAGCGTCTGGTTCAGGATTCAGCGTATTATTCAAAATACGAGCTGCAGCGTCTGGTTCAGGATTCAGCGTATTATTCAAAATGCGAGCTGCAGCGTCTGTTTCATTATTGAGGGTATTTTTCAAAATACGAGCTGCAGCGTCTGGTTCAGGATTCAGCGTATTATTCAAAATACGAGCTGCAGCGTCTGGTTCAGGATTCAGCGTATTATTCAAAATACGAGCTGCAGCGTCTGGTTCAGGATTCAGCGTATTATTCAAAATGCGAGCTGCAGCGTCTGTTTCATTTATTGAGGGTATTTTTCAAAATACGAGCTGCAGCGTCTGGTTCAGTATTCAGCGTATTATTCAAAATACGAGCTGCAGCGTCTGGTTCATTATTCAGGGTATTTTTCAAAACACGACCTGCAGCGTCTGGTTCAGGATTCAGCGTATTATTCAAAATACGACCTGCAGCGTCTGGTTCAGGATTCAGCGTATTATTCAAAATACGAGCTGCAGCGTCTGGTTCAGGATTCAGCGTATTATTCAAAATGCGAGCTGCAGCGTCTGTTTCATTATTGAGGGTATTTTTCAAAATACGACCTGCAGCGTCTGGTTCAGGATTCAGCGTATTATTCAAAATACGAGCTGCAGCGTCTGGTTCAGGATTCAGCGTATTATTCAAAATACGAGCTGCAGCGTCTGGTTCAGGATTCAGCGTATTATTCAAAATGCGAGCTGCAGCGTCTGTTTCATTATTGAGGGTATTTTTCAAAATACGAGCTGCAGCGTCTGGTTCAGTATTCAGCGTATTATTCAAAATACGAGCTGCAGCGTCTGGTTCATTATTCAGGGTATTTTTCAAAACACGACCTGCAGCGTCTGGTTCAGGATTCAGCGTATTATTCAAAATGCGAGCTGCAGCGTCTGGTTCAGGATTCAGCGTATTATTCAAAATACGAGCTGCAGCGTCTGGTTCAGGATTCAGCGTATTATTCAAAATACGAGCTGCAGCGTCTGGTTCATTATTCAGGGTATTATTCAAAATACGAGCTGCAGCGTCTGGTTCATTATTCAGGGTATTTTTCAAAACACGACCTGCAGCGTCTGGTTCAGGATTCAGCGTATTATTCAAAATACGATCTGCAGCGTCTGGTTCATTATTTAAGGGTATTAATCAAAAGTGGCCAGGGTATTATTCAGCGTATGGTTCAGGATATATCTAGGGTTTGTGTAGCCCCAACCGAAGGGCAATGCAGGATGAGTGTTTTGGCTGGGGCTAACGTGAGATGGTGTATCTAAGACTTGCGACTTTTGGGGTTGCCGTTACTTCTAATGTTTTGTACCTAGGTTTAGGGTTAATGTAAGTGATAGGTAAAGGTTGCGGTAAGCTTAGGGTTTGCGGTTAATTCTGATGTCTTGTAGCTAGGGTTAAGGTTAGCGTAAACCTAGGGTTAGGGTAGTCCTAACCCTAGGGCTATAAGGATGAGTGTTTGGGGGCTGGGGGCTAGCGTGAGATGGTGTGACTGCGGTTAGTTTTGGGTATTGCGGTTAATTCTAATGTTTCGTAGCTATGGTTAGTGATAGTGATGGGTTAGGGTTAGTGTTTAGGGCTAAGGTAGTAAGGGTTTGACAGGTTTAGTGTAAGGGGCTGGGGCTAGGGTTGGTGGCTGCCGCTGAAGGGTTCGGCTAGTTTTGGGGGTTGCGTTTAATTCTGATGCCTCAGACAATGACGGCCTCGTCATAAAACTTTAACCAGTGGGTTGGGGCTTGACGATATCTCTTTGGGTTGGCCGCCGTGGTTCAACTATTGGTTTTCATTTACTCTGGCATACAGTAGAATTAGCCATGCGTACTCGGCTTTGTTTATTATAGCGATTAATTTGATTTTTATGTTTTCGCTTTGATGCATGGACTGAGTTGGGAGCCTTTATGCGAACCGAATTTTTATGTATTTCTGTATTAAGAGTAGCATCGGGACCCAGGGTGAAGTTGGCTAGCTGTAAAAGTGCTTTAAACCCCCCACCCCCCCCCCACCCCCCCCCCCCGGTGGTTTGCTCTACCGACCGTTCTAAGGCGGTGGTCCCGATGTTAGTCTTACTCTTTGTTGCTTTGTGGTTTATTCTACGAGGCGATTTGTTGTATGTCTTTCCGTGTGTCATTTTGTTCTTGTGTTTTTCAGTCCATTTAGTTTGCGATTACCTCGCTTGGGGAAGAGAGAGCTAAACTTAGTGCTTTTCGTACGTTTGTTCGGTTTGTGCTTATTTAGATTTGTCGGTTTCCTATTTCCTCTTGGGGTCTGGGAAGGGCTGCGGTTTGTGATTGTGGCCCTCCCTGGACTTTTCTCTTACCTTTTTTGGGGATAGGGTTAGGGTAGCCCCAACCCCAGGTCCTATGTAGGATGAGTCTTTGGGGCTTGGGCTAGGATGAGAGGATGCGACTGAGACTTGCTGTTAGTTTGAGGATTGTGGTTACTTCTGATGTCTTCTAGCTAGTGTTAGTGTTACCCTAGGGTTAGGGAAGCCCCAATCCTAGGGCTTGCAGGGTGTGTGTTTAGGGCTAAGGCTACGGTGAGTGTGTGTCTCTTGGGGTTAGTTTTGGGGTTGCAGTTAATTCTAATGTTTTGCAGCTAGGGTTAGTGTAAGTGTTAGTGATAGGTTAAGGTTAGGGTTTCGGGTTAGGGCAAGGGTAGTAGTGGCTTGACAGGGTTAGTGTTAGGGGCTGGGGCTAGGGTTGGAGGCTACCACTAAAGGTTGCGGTTAGTTTTGAGGTTGTGGTTAATTCTGATGCCTTGCAGCTAGGGTTAGGGTTACCCTAGAGTTAGGGTAGTCCCAACACTGTGGATATGCAGGGAGAGTCTTTGCTGCTGGGGCTAGGGCAAGAGGGTGTGTCTGAGACGCGGTTAGTTTTGGGATTGTGGTTTACTCTAATGTTTCATACCTAGGGCTGGGGTTAGGGTAAGGGTAAGGGGTTAGACCTAGGGTAGTAAGGGCTTGACAGGGTGAGTGTTAGGGCTGGGGCTAGGTTTGGAGGCTTTAGGTTGCGGTTAGTTTAGGGGTCGCGGTTAATTCTGATGTCTTTTAACTAGGGTTAGGATTAGGATAAACCTAGGGTTAGGGTAGCTCTAACCCAGGGGCTATACAGGGTGAGTGTTTGGGGCCGGGGCTAGGTTGAGAGCGTGTGTCTAAGACTTGCGGTTAGTTTTGGGGTTGCGGTTAATTCTAATATTTTGTACCTAGGGTTAGAGTTAGTGATAGGTTAGGGTTAGGGTTAGGGTTAGTGCTAGGGTAGTAGGGGCTTGTCAGTGGTATGGGGCTGGGGTTAGGGTTGGAGGCTGCTGCTAAAGGTTGCGGTTAGTTTAAGGGCTGCGGTTTATTCTGACGTCTTCTAGGATGGGTTAAGGTCACGGTAACCCTAGGGTTAGGTAGCCCCAACCTTGGGGCTATGCAGGATGTGTTTGGGGTTGGGGCTGGAGTGTGAGTGTGTGTTTAAGACTTCCGGTTGGTTTTGGCGTTGTGGTTAATTCCAATATTTTGTAGCTATGGTTAGAGTTAGGGCTGGGCAGGGTGAGTGTTTTGGACTGGGACCAGGGTTAGAGGCTGTGGTTATGAGTTGCAGTTAGTTTAATGGTTGTGGTTTATTTTAAATGGGTTAGAGCTAGGGTTAGGGTTAGGGGTTAGATCTGGGATTAGTAGGGGCTGGATAGGGGTAGTGTTAGATGCTGGGGCTAGGGTTAGCGTCTTTGGCTGAGCCTTGCGGTTAGTTTTTGGGCTGGGGCTAGGGTTATATGCTGTTGCAGTTTTGCGGTTAGTTTAGGGCTTGCGATTAATTCTAATGATTTTCAGCTATGGTTAGGGTTAGTGATAGAGTAGGGTTAGTGTTAAGTGTTAGGGCTGGGGTGAGTAGGGGCTGGACATGGGTAGTGTTAGAGGCTGGAGCTAGGGTTAGGTGCTTCTGTTGAGCATTGCGGTTATTTCTGGTGTTGCGGTTAATTGCAGTGTTTTTAGCTAGGGTTAGGGTTAGTCTGGGCACGGTGATGATTTTGGGCTGGGGCCAGGGTGACTAAGCGTTGCGGTTAGTTTGGGGGTTGCGGTTAATTCTAATGATTTTTACCTAGGGTTAGGGCTACTGATAGGTTAGGGTTAGGATTAGGGGTTCAAGCTGAGGTAAGTAGGGCTGGACAGGAGTAGTGTTAGAGGCTGGGGCTAGTGTTAGGGGTTAATGTTAGAGGCGGTGGCTATGAGTTGCGGTTAGTTTAAAGTTTGCGTGAATTATAATGATTTTCACCTAGGGTTATGGTTAGGGTTAGCGATAGGTTACGGTTAGCTTTAGGGGTTAGGGCTGGGGTGAGTAGGGGCTGGACAGGGGTAGAGGCTGGGGCTAGGGCTAACGGCTTAGGCTGAGCCTTGGGGTTAATTCTAGGGTTGTGGTTAATTGCAGTGTTTTGTAGCTAGGGTTAGGGTTCGGCAGGGTGAGGGTTTTGGGCTGGGGCCAGGGTTAGAGGCCGTGGCTAAGTATTGCGGTTAGTTTAGGGATTGCGGTTAATTCTAATGATTTCAGCTAGGGTTAGGGTTAGTGATAAAGTTAGGGGATAGGGGTGTGGTGAGTAGGGGCTGGACAGGGATTAGGGTTAGGGTTAGGATTAGGTAAGGGCTTTTTTCTTGGCTGTTCGCAGTAAGGAATTTTTCCCTATTGTGGATCTCGATGTCAGCGACCAGGTTCATTCAAGTTGATTGGATGCATCTCCAAGGGAGCCCAGGTGAGCCAACTTTGGCGAGAAAGTAATTACCTCTCTTCTCATACAGGGCTACTCAAAATGGAAGGAACATATTTTCTGATCAGAATAGCCCCCTTTTGAAGAGGGATTTATAAACCAGGAAAGGATCTGTTCCGCTGGAATGGTCTCCCTTTGAAAGGGAAGTGAGTGTTGAGATGTATCTCTGTTCACCGTAACCTTTTCATCGCTGCAGATCAAAACAGATACTGTGCAAACAGTGTCGATCCAGATGAGAAAATAAAAAGCATTTTTTATTGCTGTTTAAGTGCAAAAAGGTATAAGGTTAAAATATCATTTTAACCTTCCTTTACCACTCTCTCTGGACTAATTTTAGCAGATGATAAATTGAGGACATATTTCTGATTTTTCAGAGAAACAAGATTTGGTATTCCATGCAAATTTTCTGGACACAATTTGCATGAAATGCCAAAACCAATTTTCTGGTGAATATAAGAAAATATTTCAAAACTTCATCTGAATTTTTTTCTTAGCATGCTAAGCGTTGAAGTTAAACTACTCGACTGCAACCTATTTGGTAGACAATGGCAGCTATTTATTGAAATCCATTCAGGTTGCAACTTCAGGACACTGACACAACCATGGAAACCAGGACAGAACAAGATCTATGCAGCAGTGATATTATCATAGATTATCTAATATTTGGACAGAAAAAAGAATTGTTAACCCTTGAGGCACTATCAGAATTGTTCTTTATATTTCTTGATATTTCATGTAAATTGTCTGCTTAATAGAGGATTTACATGTAGTGTTGAGCCTTGTTTTCTCCTAACAAAAATCTTAGAATGTCATCTGTAGCCATTGTGACAGGCTTTGCTACTGTAAGGAAGTTACCGATTTTGCCAAGGTAGGCAATTTCTCATAATTGCTTATCTTCCGTTACAGTATTTGTAACTTCCTGACATCAATAATTTTAAGTAAAGCTTGTGTCCCGTACTTTTTTTTCAGTCCGAACTTATGGTTATCTAGCCTTTACCACTCTATAGGCAAATTCAGCAGATGTCAAATTGATGATATTTTTATTTTTACCTGAAAACAAAATTAAGAATAAATTAAGATGCCATACCCTTTTCAAATTTTCAGCCAATCAGATTACTTTATCCAGATTGTTCGTCCATCTGTCTGGTTTTACGTATGCCTGTTATGTACACCACAATAGTTTGCGGTTTGTCAAAAGAAATATATATATAAACCATCATAAGTTCTTATTTTACTTAGATCCTTAGTATTTCCATGGTTGGCAGACTCCACTAGCTGTCAAACAAGAGCAATATAAGCGTAGCTGTACCAAATTTAGTGACACAGAGGCCCAAAAGTTTGTAACCGAAAATCATGATTGGTAAGACCCGGCAAGCGAAGCACATCCCCCTTCGAGCATACATCAATCTACGTAAATCATGAGAAAGTCCAACCGCAGACATCAGGTAAGAGACACCTACCGATCGATTAAAGAGCGTCCCCCACCGTGCCACCTCAGCCAGCATGGCCCACGCATCACGGCAATCCCGGGCATCAGCAAGGAGAGTGTCCCAGGCAGCGAGACCTGCAACATGTAAACTCAACCCCCCAAAAATGGCGAACAAATCCGCTAAGATACACGTCACTATGACAAATCAAGCTTAGTTTTAGAAGAATTTAGAATGTGTACTACTGCAAATGTTAAGGTATAATACAGTAATTTAATTCAGTACTTACGTACTGACGTTAACACCGCAGTATCAACATCAGCACTTAGGAACTGATTCTGAGCAGATGATATCCTAGGGGACGAAGGAAACATCCACCAGCAGAGATACCGACACAGTGGTTTGCAATATAAGCGCAACTATACCATGTTTAGTGACACTGAGGCTTTCTGTTATTAAAACGTCGTCAGTGTATCTAAACCTCAAAAGTGTGAAACCGAAACAGCTGATTGGCAAAACCCGGCAAGCGAAGCACATCCCTCTCAGAGCACACATCAACCGACGTAGATCAAGAGACAGGGAGCAAACAGTTCGAGGAAATGAGGAACTAAGTCTATAATATGGTATCGTGAAAGGACGACTTGCATAAAATTATATTAACTGAATAATTATGTGATTATGTTTGCAGCTTAAAGTGAATACTGAAACACTGACTGAACTCTGAACTTTATCCCAAACCACGAACCAAATCTTGAACTGGTTAATTAAGAATCCAGCCCCGTAGACTGAATCAAGAACTACACTAAATTTAGAATCTTGTAGTGTTTCCTTAATCATGGACTGAACTCTGGTTTTGATCAGTTTGAATCCTAATTTCAACCATGCATCGTGAACTCAAACTTGAACTGGCATATATTGAAATCCGGAACTAAATTTTGAACCTTTGATTTAGTCCTGAGTCAATAAAAAATATCGGAAATCGTTACGTTTGATTTGTTTTCAAAGTTCATATATCGAGCACGGATTTTCAACACTTTATCAAGCTACGCTTATAAAAACATAAGCGTCGGCAAAAATGGCTTTTACAGATGCACCAATTACGGATGCATTATCACTATAAATTTTACAACAATACTTATCGCTGATGCATATACCCATAACTAAACCTATACCTATATACGAAGGTAATTCAAGAATTAATGGCGATTGCCAAATAAAACAGAACATGTAGCATAAACATCAGTTTTAACTGCGTACGCTGAAACCTTAAACATGTTAGCATACTGAATACTGAACCAGACACTGAATAATACCCTAGCCAATTTTTAATAATCCAGACGCTGAATAATACCCTGGAATATTTTTTGAATAATACCCTGAGTCCTGAACCAGGCGCTGAATAATACGCTGGTCGTATTTTGAGTAATTCCCTGAATAATACGCCGAATATCGAACTAGACGCTGAAGAATACCCTGCACATTTTATAATAATACCCTGAATCCTGAACCAGACGCTGCAGGTCGTATTTTCAATTATACCCTGAATACTGAACCATACGCTGAATAATATCCTGACCATATTTTAATAATACCCTGAATAATGAACCAGATGCTGCAGCTCGTATTCTGAATAATACGCTGAATCCTGAACCAGACGCTGCAGGTCGTGTTTTGAAAAATACCCTGAATAATGAACCAGACGCTGCAGCTCGTATTTTGAATAATACGCTGAATCCTGAACCAGACGCTGCAGGTCGTGTTTTGAATAATACCCTGAATAATGAACCAGACGCTGCAGTTCGTATTTTGAATAATACCCTGAATCCTGATCCAGACGCTGCAGGTCGTATTTTCAATAATACCCTGAATACTGATCCATACGCTGAATAATATCCTGACCATTTTTGAATAATACCCTGAATAATGAACCAGATGCTGCAGCACGTATTTCGAATAATACGCTGAATCCTGAACCAGACGCTGCAGGTCGTGTTTTGAATAATACCCTGAATAATGAACCAGACGCTGCAGGTCGTATTTTGAATAATATCCTGAATCCTGAAACAGACGCTGCAGGTCGTAGTTTCAATAATACACTGAATACTGAACCATACGCTGAATAATATCCTGACCATTTTTGAATAATACCCTGAATAATGAAACAGACGCTGCAGCTCTTATTTTGAATAATACGCTGAATCCTGAACCAGACGCTGCAGCTCGTATTTTGAATAATACGTTGAATCCTGAACCAGACGCTGCAGGTCGTGTTTTGAATAATACCCTGAATCATGAACCATACGCTGAATAATACCCTGGCCTCTTTTAAAAAATACCCTGAATGATGAACCAGACGCTGCAGTTCATATTTTGAATAATAAGCTGAATGCTGAACCAGACGCTGCAGGTCGTATTTTCAATAATACCCTGAATACTGAACCATACGCTGAATAATATCCTGACCATTTTTTAATTATACCCTGAATAATGAAGCAGATGCTGCAGCTCGTATTTTGAATAATACGCTGAATCCTGAACCAGACGCTGCAGGTCGTGTTTTGAAAAATACCCTGAATAATGAACCGGACGCTGCAGCTCGTATTTTGAATAATACGCTGAATCCTGAACCAGACGCTGCAGGTCGTATTTTGAAAAATACCCTCAATAATGAAACAGACGCTGCAGGTCGTGTTTTGAAAAATACCCTGAATAATGAACCAGACGCTGCAGCTCGTATTTTGAATAATACGTTGAATCCTGAACCAGACGCTGCAGCTCGTATTTTGAAAAATAACTCCAATAATGAAACAGACGCTGCAGCTCGCATTTTGAATAATACGCTGAATCGTGAACCAGACGCTGCAGCTCGTATTTTCAATAATACCCTGAATACTGAACCATACGCTGAATAATATCCTGACCATTTTTTAATTATACCCTGAATAATGAAGCAGATGCTGCAGCTCGTATTTTGAATAATACGCTGAATCCTGAACCAGACGCTGCAGGTCGTGTTTTGAAAAATACCCTGAATATTGAACCGGACGCTGCAGCTCGTATTTTGAATAATACGCTGAATCCTGAACCAGACGCTGCAGGTCGTATTTTGAAAAATACCCTCAATAATGAAACAGACGCTGCAGCTCGCATTTTGAATAATACGCTGAATCCTGAACCAGACGCTGCAGCTCGTATTTTGAATAATACGCTGAATCCTGAACCAGACGCTGCAGGTCGTATTTTGAATAATACGCTGAATCCTGAACCAGACGCTGCAGATCGTGTTTTGAAAAATACCCTGAATAATGAACCAGACGCTGCAGCTCGTATTTTGAATAATACGCTGAATCCTGAACCAGACGCTGCAGCTCGTATTTTGAAAAATACCCTCAATAATGAAACAGACGCTGCAGCTCGCATTTCGAATAATACGCTGAATCCTCAACCAGACGCTGCAGCTCGTATTTTGAATAATACGCTGAATCCTGAACCAGACGCTGCAGCTCGTATTTTGAATAATACGCTGAATCCTGAACCAGACGCTGCAGTTCGTATTTTGAATAATATCCTGAATACTGAACCAGACGCTGCAGGTCGTGTTTTGAAAAATACCCTGAATAATGAACCAGACGCTGCAGCTCGTATTTTGAATAATACGCTGAATCCTGAACCAGACGCTGCAAGTCGTATTTTGAAAAATACCCTCAATAATGAAACAGACGCTGCAGCTCGCATTTTGAATAATACGCTGAATCCTGAACCAGACGCTGCAGCTCGTATTTTGAAAAATAACCCCAATAATGAAACAGACGCTGCAGCTCGCATTTTGAATAATACGCTGAATCGTGAACCAGACGCTGCAGCTCGTATTTTGAATAATACGCTGAATCCTGAACCAGACGCTGCAGGTCGTATTTTGAATAATACGCTGAATCCTGAACCAGACGCTGCAGATCGTGTTTTGAAAAATACCCTGAATAATGAACCAGACGCTGCAGCTCGTATTTTGAATAATACGCTGAATCCTGAACCAGACGCTGCAGCTCGTATTTTGAAAAATACCCTCAATAATGAAACAGACGCTGCAGCTCGCATTTCGAATAATACGCTGAATCCTCAACCAGACGCTGCAGCTCGTATTTTGAATAATACGCTGAATCCTGAACCAGACGCTGCAGCTCGTATTTTGAATAATACGCTGAATCCTGAACCAGACGCTGCAGTTCGTATTTTGAATAATATCCTGAATACTGAACCAGACGCTGCAGGTCGTGTTTTGAAAAATACCCTGAATAATGAACCAGACGCTGCAGCTCGTATTTTGAATAATACGCTGAATCCTGAACCAGACGCTGCAGGTCGTATTTTGAAAAATACCCTCAATAATGAAACAGACGCTGCAGCTCGCATTTTGAATAATACGCTGAATCCTGAACCAGACGCTGCAGCTCGTATTTTGAAAAATAACCCCAATAATGAAACAGACGCTGCAGCTCGCATTTTGAATAATACGCTGAATCGTGAACCACACGCTGCAGCTCGTATTTTGAATAATACGCTGAATCCTGAACCAGACGCTGCAGGTCGTCTTTTGAATAATACGCTGAATCCTGAACCAGACGCTGCAGGTCGTATTTTGAAAAATACCCTCAATAATGAAACAGACGCTGCAGCTCGCATTTTGAATAATACGCTGAATCCTGAACCAGACGCTGCAGGTCGTGTTTTGAAAAATACCCTGAATAATGAACCAGACACTGCAGCTCGTATTTTGAATAATACGCTGAATACTGAACCAGACGCTGCAGCTCGTATTTTGAAAAATACCCTCAATAATGAAACAGACGCTGCAGCTCGCATTTTGAATAATACGCTGAATCCTGAACCAGACGCTGCAGCTCGTATTTTGAATAATACGCTGAATCCTGAACCAGACGCTGCAGGTCGTATTTTGAATAATACGCTGAATCCTGAACCAGACGCTGCAGCTCGTATTTTGAAAAATACCCTCAATAATGAAACAGACGCTGCAGCTCGCATTTTGAATAATACGCTGAATCCTGAACCAGACGCTGCAGCTCGTATTTTGAATAATACGCTGAATCATGAACCAGACGCTGCAGGTCGTATTTTGAATAATACGCTGAATCCTGAACCAGACGCTGCAGGTCGTGTTTTGAAAAATACCCTGAATAATGAACCAGACGCTGCAGCTCGTATTTTGAATAATACGCTGAATCCTGAACCAGACGCTGCAGCTCGTATTTTGAAAAATACCCTCAATAATGAAACAGACGCTGCAGCTCGCATTTTGAATAATACGCTGAATCCTCAACCAGACGCTGTAGCTCGTATTTTGAATAATACGCTGAATCCTGAACCAGACGCTGCAGCTCGTATTTTGAATAATACGCTGAATCCTGAACCAGACGCTGCAGCTCGTATTTTGAATAATATCCTGAATACTGAAGCAGACGCTGCAGGTCGTGTTTTGAAAAATACCCTGAATAATGAACCAGACGCTGCAGCTCGTGTTTTGAATAATACGCTGAATCCTGAACCAGACGCTGCAGGTCGTATTTTGAAAAATACCCTCAATAATGAAACAGACGCTGCAGGTCGTGTTTTGAAAAATACCCTGAATAATGAACCAGACGCTGCAGCTCGTATTTTGAATAATACGCTGAATCCTGAACCAGACGCTGCAGCTCGTATTTTGAAAAATACCCTCAATAATGAAACAGACGCTGCAGCTCGCATTTTGAATAATACGCTGAATCCTGAACCAGACGCTGCAGCTCGTATTTTGAATAATACGCTGAATCCTGAACCAGACGCTGCAGCTCGCATTTTGAATAATACGCTGAATCCTGAACCAGACGCTGCAGGTCGTGTTTTGAAAAATACCCTGAATAATGAACCAGACGCTGCAGCTCGTATTTTGAATAATACGCTGAATACTGAACCAGACGCTGCAGCTCGTATTTTGAAAAATACCCCCAATAATGAAACAGACGCTGCAGCTCGCATTTTGAATAATACGCTGAATCCTGAACCAGACGCTGCAGCTCGTATTTTGAATAATACGCTGAATCCTGAACCAGACGCTGCAGCTCGCTCGTATTTTGAATAATACGCTGAATCCTGAACCAGACGCTGCAGGTCGTATTTTGAAAAATACCGTCAATAATGAAACAGACGCTGCAGCTCGCATTTTGAATAATACGCTGAATCCTGAACCAGACGCTGCAGCTCGTATTTTGAATAATACGCTGAATCCTGAACCAGACGCTGCAGGTCGTATTTTGAAAAATACGCTGAATCCTGAACCAGACGCTGCAGGTCGTGTTTTGAAAAATACCCTGAATAATGAACCAGACGCTGCAGCTCGTATTTTGAATAATACGCTGAATACTGAACCAGACGCTGCAGCTCGTATTTTGAAAAATACCCTCAATAATGAAACAGACGCTGCAGCTCGCATTTTGAATAATACGCTGAATCCTGAACCAGACGCTGCAGCTCGTATTTTGAATAATACGCTGAATCCTGAACCAGACGCTGCAGGTCGTATTTTGAATAATACGCTGAATCCTGAACCAGACGCTGCAGGTCGTATTTTGAATAATACGCTGAATCCTGAACCAGACGCTGCAGGTCGTGTTTTGAAAAATACGCTGAATAATGAACCAGACGCTGCAGCTCGTATTTTGAATAATACGCTGAATCCTGAACCAGACGCTGCAGCTCGTATTTTGAAAAATACCCTCAATAATGAAACAGACGCTGCAGCTCGCATTTTGAATAATACGCTGAATCCTGAACCAGACGCTGCAGCTCGTATTTTGAATAATACGCTGAATCCTGAACCAGACGCTGCAGCTCGTATTTTGAATAATACGCTGAATCCTGAACCAGACGCTGCAGCTCGTATTTTGAATAATATCCTGAATACTGAAGCAGACGCTGCAGGTCGTGTTTTGAAAAATACCCTGAATAATGAACCAGACGCTGCAGCTCGTGTTTTGAATAATACGCTGAATCCTGAACCAGACGCTGCAGCTCGTATTTTGAATAATACGCTGAATCCTGAACCAGACGCTGCAGGTCGTATTTTGAATAATACGCTGAATCCTGAAACAGACGCTGCAGGTCGTGTTTTGAAAAATACCCTGAATAATGAACCAGACGCTGCAGCTCGTATTTTGAATAATACGCTGAATACTGAACCAGACGCTGCAGCTCGTATTTTGAAAAATACCCTCAATAATGAAACAGACGCTGCAGCTCGCATTTTGAATAATACGCTGAATCCTGAACCAGACGCTGCAGCTCGTATTTTGAATAATACGCTGAATCCTGAACCAGACGCTGCAGGTCGTATTTTGAATAATACGCTGAATACTGAACCAGACGCTGCAGCTCGTATTTTGAAAAATACCCTCAATAATGAAACAGACGCTGCAGCTCGCATTTTGAATAATACGCTGAATCCTGAACCAGACGCTGCAGCTCGTATTTTGAAAAATACCCTCAATAATGAAACAGACGCTGCAGCTCGCATTTTGAATAATACGCTGAATCCTGAACCAGACGCTGCAGCTCGTAGTTTGAATAATACGCTGAATCCTGAACCAGACGCTGCAGGTCGTATTTTGAATAATACGCTGAATCCTGAACCAGACGCTGCAGGTCGTATTTTGAAAAATACCCTGAATAATGAACCAGACGCTGCAGCTCGTATTTTGAATAATACGCTGAATCCTGAACCAGACGCTGCAGCTCGTATTTTGAAAAATACCCTCAATAATGAAACAGACGCTGCAGCTCGCATTTTGAATAATACGCTGAATCCTGAACCAGACGCTGCAGCTCGTATTTTGAATAATACGCTGAATCCTGAACCAGACGCTGCAGCTCGTATTTTGAATAATACGCTGAATCCTGAACCAGACGCTGCAGCTCGTATTTTGAATAATATCCTGAATACTGAACCATACGCTGAATCCTGAACCGTGAATAATGAACCGTGAACCAGATGCTAACTTAACGATCATATATATTTGACGCATAATACTTTAATGTATACAGAACACGCTACATTACGAAAACACGCCTATTCAAATATATAGAAAACTTCATCTCCAAAAACTGAAAATTTTTATATAAAAAACTCCGATATTTTTCATATTTCTGCTCAAAACATAGATTGTGGGTACTCGTTAGAACCGCCTCGCCGAGGCGGTTCTAACGAGTACCCATAATCTATGTTTTGAGCAGAAATAAGAAAAATAATGTATACCCCTGTAAACCCCAGTTTTACTATATAAAAGTGGGGTTTAAGGGGGTCAAATTTGTATAGGCATGTTTTCGTGATGTAGCTAGTTAAGTATTTTCTGAAATACATCATGAAGGTTTAGGTATATTTTCAAAGTAAGGAAATAACAAGGAAGTTGTGAAGATACAGGCTCGGTGTAACTGAGTATGTTCATAAGCAGTTACAGTCGAACCTCGATGGCTCGAACACCGATGGCTCGTTTACCATGGCTAATTCGAACTCGTTTTTGAGTCCCTACGAAACTCTTCCGATAGCTCAAGAAAACAAATATTTAAGGAAATTTCCTTATTTTATCGTGAAATTGTATGTTGTTTGTACTCATTAGAATCGCCTCATCGAGACGATTCTACTGAGTACACTCAACATACAATCACTGTTTAGAAAATCGAAAAGATTTCACTAAGTTATCGCTATTTGCTTCCTGAACTGGTGCAATGAGTCACCATCAGTGGCTCGAACTACCCATGTCTCGAACGAATTTCCATGGTCCCAAAGATGTTCGAGCCATAGAGGTTCGACTGTATAAACGATTAGTTTGACTGCCAATATTTATGATCCTGCCCATGTAGATTTAAGTTAATCAATTGGCTGCAGACCTCCCTAGCTTAATGGTTAAGAGAGTTGCATCTTTAACTGATTTATAAACATTAGTTTTCTCAAGTTTTGGGGTTTAGAAACCATGATATGTAACTGAATGTCAGCTTATTTCTTTGCTCTCCGTGTACTCAAGTTTTCACCCATCTCTGATAAGCATTGGGCTTGTATGAAGTAAAATAATTTTGAGAGACCGACCCATGGCATTAAAAGGACAAGAAATTCAAAAGACAAATCACAACTCGGGTAGCTTGTACTTGTATACTTGATGAATTGGTATCCGGCGCAGATTTGATTAAAGAATTATATATACTAGCGGAAAAAAGAAACGCAAGTATTAATTCTGGGGTTGTATTTTTAAAGAAAATTGTGGATTTCATTTGACTGTTTAATTTTTTTTAATTCTTTATTTCATTTTCTGTTAAATGCTATTGGTTTAGTGTCGTTTAGCAGACGACGTTTGCAAATAAATAGCGTTAAACACAGACACCCAACGTTATTGAATAATGGGTATCAATAGCGCGTGTGTCCACCACGGGCTGCTGTCGCGGCTCTCACTCTTCTAACCATAGACCCGACTAAGTTGTCAATGGTCCTTTGAGGGATATTATTCCACTCTTGAATAAGAGCTAGCTGGAGCTGAGCGTCGTTGTTCGGTACGTTGACGCGCTTCCTGACCCTCCTGTCCAACGCATCTCAAAGGTGCTCGATCGGGTTTAAATCTGGACTGTATGGGGGCCAATCGAGCACTTGGACATTATTCTGGTTGAGGAAGTCGCGACAAACCCTGGCAACATGCGGTCTCGCGTTGTCATGCTGAAACGTAAGATTATGAGCATTGACAAGCGGGAGGACGTGAGGCATAAGCACCTGATAGCCTACGGCTGTAAGATTACCCTGAATAACCACTAGGGGCGTTTTCACCCATGACAAATCCCACCCCAAACCATTACGGACCCCCTCCCCCAAATCTGTCGACTTCTCATACGCAAGCGTCAGAATATCGCTTACCAAGACGTCGATACACTCGTTGTCGCCTATCTGACCGCTGAAGCGAAAATCGCGACTAATCGCTGAACATTACACGCCGCCAGTCAGCCAGTCGAAACCGATTTGGTGCATGGGCACGCAGCCATTGCATGCGGCGTTGACGTCGCCTGGGCGTAAGGTTCGGGCCCACGTAAGGACGGCGTGGACGTTAATCGAACTCGCAAGCGATTTCTGACTGTCCTAGGACACACACGACGGCCATGTGTTCCGATAACTTCTCTTGCGGTCTCTGTCGCCGTCCTTAACCTGTTACGAAGGTGTACAAGACGTATACGTCTATCTTGACGTTGCGTCGTAACGCGCGGACGTCCGCTCCTGGGACGGTCAATTAGCCTACCGGTAGCTCTAAGACGCTGAACTAAGCGCGATATCGTCGACTCGTGCACCCCAAATTGCTGCGCGACGTCACGTTGCGACCGACCCTGCAAAATTAGAGCAATAGCTCTACCCCTATCCAGTTGCGATAAGCGTATCATTTCTCTCAACAAACTCAAACAACAAACGTTTTGTGCAACCGATACGAATGGAACGAAAGTTCGATTTGGTAATGTGTTAAAGTCTCTACCACGCGACACTACCCGTGCAGCACGTATATAACGAAATTCAGGTACAACGATATTGTGTAGCCTGTGTTCACGCTTCAGTGATTTTGTGTGATCCATACACGGGGAAGTACACTAATGTCACCAAATACAGAAAACTAGACCAGCTTGTTCACAAACAAACTTTCAGTATTTAAATAATTGAACTTGCGTTTCTTTTTTTCCCCAAGTATATAGCTAATATTTAATAGAAGCCATACTCAGATCAACTGAAGTTTGAAATTTCTTTACAGACTCATTTGATGGCCTGTCACAGAATCCGAATTCTGGAGGTAACTGGTTATTTTTGTTAATTAATATGCTGTAAAGTAATATACATAATTATTCAGTCTTTGGACATGATGTGATGCTGACCAGAGAATACCAATATTGACCGAGGCCGTATTCTCTGGTCGACATCACATCATGTCCAATGACTCAATATGCAACAACTGTCTTATTATATTATCATAAAACTAAATGATTGATATGGGCCTTCCCTTTTTGCCATTGCAACCCCTCTGGAATTTCCCGTATAAAATGGGTTAACGTTCATGTAAATTAATATGTAATGGGATATGGATAGTTGAGCCCTCAGAAAACCGCATTACGATAACACGCCTGTGTGACATTATATAATTACCTTATCAATCAGGGAAACCTCGGTCAAACTACAAGTATAAATTAGTTTCTGTCTTTTTGCACTGCTGCGTTTTCGTCCACCATTATCAGGGAAAAAAGGATCAAACTACAACAATGATGGTTCCCGTATTCGAAATGCAGGTAAAAGAGCAGAACGAGGGCCAGCTCTCGCTCACTGTGTAATTTCAGACTCTAATTCTAGAAAGCGATGTCGCATAGAAAATCTAATTTTGGAAAGTTATATAATCGTATGGAAAATTTAATTTGAGAAACTAATGTCTCATGAACAGGTTGACATGTAGATATGTCAGGAGTCACAGATAGCGCTTTAAACCAATGAAGAACGTCCATTTACAGATTATATTATAATAATAATGTCTTTTATCTTACCCACATTGAGTGTGTTCAAACAAATTATATCAGGCCCTGTATGTGAAGAGTACATGTATATCTTAGTTCCTTTGAGTTTCTAAATGCAAGAGTAAAATACATGTAGGCATTTGATCAAAAACAAACTTGACATCATACGAAAGAAATTCTGCCAAAGGCTATGTCGCACATATTGGGATGCAAAGTGAGTGAACCATGAAATACAGGCCAAGGTCAAATCTGGATGCTTGCCTTAAAGTTGCCATCCCTAGATGCAAGTTTTAGCCGAGTATCATTAATGAAGCTCTTATAGCGCTTGAAAAATGGACTTGAACATTGGGTAAACGCTAGGATAGTTCACAAAGTCAGTGAACCATGAAATGTAAGTGAGTGTCAAATAAGGATGCTTGCATTAAAGTTGCCATCCCTAGATGAAAGTTTTTACCAACCTTCATGAATGAATTCTTATAGTTCTTAAGAAATATACTGGAAAATTAGGATAAAAGCTAGGGTTGTCGCAATTGTTCACAAAGTCAGTGAACCATGAAATGTAGGCAAAGGTCAAATATGGATGCTGGAATTAAAGTTGCCATCCCTTGATGCAAGATTGTACCAAGTATCGTTAATGAAGCGCTAATATTTCTTGAGAAATGGACTTGAACATTATGATGAAAGTTAGAGCTGCCGCAAATGTAGAGCGGACTCCTTTAACAGTAAATCAGACTCCTTAAACACGCCATGCTTAAAGTATGCGCGAGAATTAAATTACTTTGTAGCTGGTATTGTAGCAGCAAGAGTTTTATTAAAGTAATCATGCCGGTGAAAAAGATTATTGCATTTTTCTGTATTTTTACTCCAGAAACAACACCTGTATTGCCGCGTCGGATAAACAGTGGAAGAGACCAAGTAGGAAGAGATAATGGTAAGCATAAAGTTGTTATGAAGAATGACTCGCACCATAAACAACCGATTAAATTATCGTAGTTTCCAAAGACCGGTGAAAAGATAGGCACTTGTTGATAGAATGTTAGTCCATCCCTTAGATTCATTTGCTGTTCTAAGTACATGTAATGTGATGTGACGTATCCTATTCACAAGGAAGTTGAAACAAAACAAGTCCTGTATACTTATAAACTGAAATAACTTCAGTTAGAGGCATCACTGGAAGTACAGTTGACTCTCGTTATCTCAAACACTAATATGCCAAACTACTGCTTAAGTCATACTAAGTTTTGGCCTTTGTTGTTTTAGTTTTGCTATATGTTCATTTCATTTCAACTCCTTTTATTTCAAACTACTATTATCGCAAACCAAAATGTCAGTCCCTTGGAGTTTGAGGTAACGAGAGTTGACTACATGTATTACAGTGAAAATGCACGGAATGTCCTTATGGCCATTCAAACAAGACAAAAATGCTTAGAGATGGTCGCTGCTACCAGTTTGAATAGATATATTCAAATAATTTCATATGAAAATATCACATTTTCATTTTATTTTATTTCTCGGTGCATTTAGAATCAGCATATTCTGAGTCAGTGTAATTTGCCGAGACCTCTAATGTTATATCACTTGTGTTTCAGCTTTTCAGTTGAATGTTCTTACCCTTAAAGCGCCAGTCACAACTATTGTCGTCTGCTTTGTCATCTGCTTGTGATTTTAAAAGTCATTTTTGCAAACAGTGTGGACCCAGATCAGACTGCTCCTTTAGGAGCAGTCTGATCAGGACCCACACTGTTTGCCTATATGCAAAAATAGGTTTGAAATGTCTGCAAGAATATTCAGCAGACGATATAAACAGACGACATTTTCAGATGCATTTTGTCTTGGCGTTTTAAAGGTTACATGTAATGCGGTTATCTACCATTGAAAATGAAATAAAATAACAGCATGACATGTTGAAGTCTGTTGTAACTAGCCTGTCTTTAACTGTTGAAGATACTGATGAAATTCTCTCAGACCCAGTAGACAACGAGGAAAAGCTGGCTGAACTGGAACAACACTTCTAAATAAAACATACAAAAAGAAGCTGGTAAATAAATTAATTTTTGTATAAAGAAAAAATTTATAGATTTGCGGATTTTTGTGGAAACAGAAAATTTTGCACAAACTTGAAATTACAGAAATCTCCATCTGATTACAGCTCTTCTTAGAAAACTTAGGGGTATGAAGCTTTTTGAGAAGTTTGCGGAGCCTCTCCGCAACAGCTTACTCGCTAGATGCGTTGATCTAAAATCAGAAATAAAAAAAAAAGATATGGCCGAAAAAACGTGGCAAAAAAAAAAAAAAAAAAAAAAAAAGATAAAAAAAATCGACTTTAGAAATATCATTAGAAGCCGGGGACAAAGCATCTGAATTAAGTCAACAAAGTTGGTTGAATCAAAACTTTATGAATTATCTACCCTGCCAATGCAAAATTTATTTTGGCCATAAAATCGTTTAATTTTCAAATTTTGTGCTGTGAATATCACCTGACAGTTTGTACCAATTTCTGTTTATATTATTATAGATATTATGAGTCTTTGCCTAAATTCACAACAAGTCATCCTAGATATTACATTATCAGAGAACAAAAAATGAACAAATGATAGTAAATTTTCATTACAAAAATTCTAAAAGCTAAGCAACTAAAATCATAATTTAAATTTATTCTTAGAATATGTATTTTTACAAATGGGAGGAGCCAAAAATTTTCAAGTTTATTTTTTTGTTCTTCAATGCATACAAATACAGCTTTGAAATATTGTTGACAGGCATTTAGAATCTCAAACAAACGAACGAAAGTATTTTTGGTGGGGGGTGGGGGATGGGGGGGTGCATCTTTTTTGATTGAAATTGTTCTTGTTCAGTTTGCTCTCATTCTAACAGTTTTTACGCATCTCACTTGAGCACAAGGTACTCAAGGTGAGCTACTGTGATCGCTATATGTCCGTCGTCCTTTTGTCAGTCGTCAACAATTTCTTCAAATGACATCCCCTAAAACACTGCGCCAATTTCAAAATAATATCGCACAAATGTTTCTGTTGTAGCCCTGAATCAACATTGCTAAAATGGTTCCAGTCCATTGAACAACATGGCCACCAGAGCTAAAAATAGAAAATCTTTTGGTTTAAACAGTATTTATTTAGAACTCTTCACATATACATACAAAACACAATATTACATGGTACAGGATCTGATAAACCCTTTAAACGATATCTCCTAGGCCAATGGCCCGATTTCAAAATAATTTCACAGAAACGTTCCTTGAGTGACCCTCCATCAAAATATTGCCGCTCTGTTG
Source organism: Anodontia alba (assembly GCA_964016985.1). Lineage (NCBI taxonomy): Eukaryota > Metazoa > Mollusca > Bivalvia > Lucinida > Lucinidae > Anodontia > Anodontia alba. Next base: position 53,376,770 of record OZ024833.1, read on the forward strand.
AACAAATGGCCGCCAGATTTCAAAATTAAAAAACTTTAAAAGACAGGTGCTCCAGACTTAATAATAGATTGGAAAGTGCAAACAGTTCCAGTTATAAAAATGAAAGGCAATTGCCATAGTCTTGCACTAAACAATCGTCAAATTGATGATCTCCCATGTTATTTAAGAAGCAGATCAGCTCTAGCAGTGATTTGTTGAGTAATAAATCATCGTTTGGAGGTCAGTTGTAAAGTAGATCAAATCACGAGCGCGGAGCGCGAGTGATTATCTTCTTGCAACTGATCGACAAACTGTGATTTATTATTCAACAAATCATTCATGCACTAGAGCTCATCTAGTTCGATTCTAACACATAGAAGACGACGAAAAAGTAATTGTATCCTTCAGATTCTTCCAACTTTCCGCCGTCGAATAAAGATATCCCGCCAACAGTTTTGACTGTAACGCTGACGTTAACATGCCTTTCTTACGTTTTTTGACGCGAGAAAAACATTTTAACCCGTCTAACGTCGTGGAAACGAAGACTGACGTCAGGAAAGTCAAAATGACGTCGGAACGGCGCCAGATAGCGTCTTGCACTTCCGCCCAGTAATTTGTTGCAGAATAAATCACTGAGTTTAACCATCGGCTATATAGGCAAATAGAATACATCGTAACTCAGGTGAGCGAATAAGGTCCATCATGGACCTCTTGTACTTTGCAGACACTCTATCTGGGCTCTCTAGGGGGCAATGCCATAGGGGACAGCACCCGCAGGATGCTAAGAAAGATCGGAACTATAAAGCTGTGGTCCAACTACAGCTACAAGGGGAGAAAAGAACAGAAGAAACATTTTTAAAATCTGAAACTGGCCGGTGTCCTCAAAAGTAAGTAATGATAGTATTAACTGCTGGTCTGGAAATCGATAAATAATTTTACATTCTAAACACTTGGGCATTTTTAACGAAATTTAGCCATGAAGAAATGTGCATGTGCAGGAAATAAACATGAAGTTTCAACCACGTCCGGTCAAGTGTTGATGTCCTTACATTGCCTCTTATTTTGTCCTCCAAATTCATTATTTTAGCTAGTAATCAGACAATTAGCCCTACTGGTTTGTTTTTTTTAATGGGAAGCACTAGGCTTGTACCCAGTCTTGAATACTATCGTTGGTCTATATTGGGGAACATGATATAAACGCAGCTGTACTGGGCTAGGTATATCTTGAACTCAACCCCTGGCTGCAATTTCTCCATTTTAGCTCGCATGTACGAAGGACAAGGAAAGCCACTGTAGTCACCCCGGTCATCCGCTTGGGCGTTTGCGTTCACTGCATTCAAGTGTTTAAAATACTTATATCTTGACAGTCACTTATCCCAGAGCATTCATATTTAGAATTTGGGTACCTGAGAGGTCTTCTTAGATTTCCAGAAGAACACATCCCTGGGTTCATGCCTGGGGGTGGGGCAAGCGGTCAAACTCTAGGACACCTTTGTAGTATGTTATATGCATTTCCATTATGCTAACAAGTTGTAGATACAATGGGATATATGTTTAATTGGTTCAAGTGTAAAAGAGTGAAGATGATGGTGAACTACACCTCACGGTTCAGTGATTTTACCATATATATTTAAGAGTATTTGTTGGAAAAATGTCATACCCAGGATATAAGTTTCATGTAACCAGATGATTTACCTCAAAATATATCTTGGTCAGTTTGACCATTTTGGGTTCAGTGATTTTGCCTTATATCTTGAATACTATTTGATGGAGAAATCGTCATACCTGGATTATAAGTTCCATGTGACATAGAAATATATCTAGGTCGGTGTGACCTATATTTCATGGATTCAATGATTTTGCCTTATAACTCGAAGACTATTTGATGGAGAAATGTTATACCCGGAATATGTTCCATGCGACCCGATGATTGACCTCAAATATATATCTAGGTCGGTATTACCTATATTTCATGGTTCAGTGATTTTACCTTATATCTTGAATACTATTTGATGGAGCCATGCCGTGCACGGAATATAAGTTCCATTTGGCCCATTGATTGATATAAAAGTATCGTTGGTCTATATTTGTCTCTGGTTGGTAACGCAGAGGCTCCAAAGGGGAAATAAAAATATTGGTGAATTTAGTACTGACTTATTTATGTGTGCCATAGGTAATATCATAGGAGCAGGTGCACAGCAGTTGTCGTATTAAATAACCTGTGAACTCAGCGGAGAGTCACACCAGTCTGCACATCTGATCAGAAGACTAAGCAGATAATGGACGTGCAGACTGGTCGAGTTTTCACCACGCAATTTTTTTTTTGTAAGATATGCTCTGCATTTTTACCCTTCATTATTAAATCCGAAACATGAACTGTCCAGTGAACATTTTAGAATTTTGTTAATAATGTTATGAAAATATTGATCACTTTTCTTATAATTTTATAATCCAATGTGGAATAAATTCAAACTCGAATCATGCACAATTCGATTTACTGAGACATTTTTTGCACTAAAATAACATAAAAACTGGAGCACAGCAATTTCTACAAAATGACATGTGCACCATATAGATCAGCCTATATAACCCGCGCAGGCCTGATTTTGTCTTCACTGGGCACTTATATAAATAAATACAAAGAAAAAATGAATAAACAATACATGTATTTAATTAATAAACAAAATAAAAATAATAATAAAAATACTTTAAAGAAAGAAGAAACAAACTAATACAAATTAAATTAATACAAATTAAATAGACAATTCCAATCTACTCTCCAAGTAAGTCTTTTTTTTTTTACATAGAGATATGGGACAAGGGTATACTGAAGTTTAATAAATTGTCAATGTAACAGGTAAACAATAACAACAATAAGATTCTTTAATGTTTGCTTTTATTAAGCTTTATTAAATTTCTTGATTGTAATGAAAATAAAATAGACATTAATCTGTTTATATGATATATATATATATATATATATTTGCCGGGATGGTCACAGACCGACGATCCCTGCAAATACAAAAAATGTCCATAGTGAACTAATCGAATTCTCTACCATATATAAAAATCCAAAGCTATATTAAGACTTATCACCCATTTTTTTTATGTCTTTAAAGGAGAGCTTGCAATTTGGCGTTATATATCTTCCTTTAAGTTAAATGTGTACTTGTACGTTTAGTAGAAAATATACATGCTTTTGCAGACCCGTGGCTGTCAGACAGGGTAGGTCTGTAACCCTGGAGTGTTGGTGCAGTATTAAGTTTTGGTTCAATTGGGAAAGCATTATTCCAATGAGCCAGGTGGCCTACTTGTGATAAAAACATACTTTCCTTACAAGAAGAAAATGTTATTGTGGGAATTAATTTTATTTTTTGTTGATTTTTAGCAATATGTTAAATCCGGCGAATCACTCATTAACTGAGTAAGCATTACATGGTAGGTCAGTCTGATGGGGGTTAATTGGGGTTCAGGAGGATAGGAGTTCAGTCCTCTGGTCTGGCACATCTTTCCGCGAAAATAATCAACTTTACCCCTACACCCCCACTGCTGATTCAAGTAGGGCAGCTGTCGTTGGCTGGAGGAAGTGTGGGCATAAGTACTGGTTATCCGCTTAGAAGGTCAAAGCTCGCCCAGGAAATGTATGGTTAGGTTCATAGGTCATCCCACCATTTACTTGGACGTTTAACATCAATACAACAACAAATTAAGTACCGGTAAACTGCTTAGGCAAAGTGGTGTGAGTAAGACCGTCCCCTTCAGGTACACCTTAGCTGTTTCATAGTGGGTGGGGGTAGGGCTTGGGATGTCATTTCATCTTAATGTTCATAAAAGTCCTACAAAATCCAAGATGACCTAAATAGTGTTGACAAAGACTTAAAATTATGACGCAAACAAACAAATATTTGCAGCATCCAATCAAATTACGTGATATGTGTAAAAAGATGATAAGTTTGCTCGTAGAAATACCTAATGATGATTGTCACGTCCCTGTTTTATCTTGAATATATTTTACATGTACATAGTATAAAAAGAAGTTTGTATCGATTTTTATTAACCAGGTTAGATTAATGCATTTGTAACTGGAGCGCTGATTATGATGACAGTTTTACTTTTTAAGCAAGTAGGTACACTTCAGCTTTCAAGTTACGGTATTACGGTAATCACGAGATAGTTATGCTGAGGGTGTATTTGATTATTTACGTCTATATACTTGAGCGGTTACCAGAACACTATATATTCCGAGTGAACCTAGGTTTGGTGATCAATATCTTCACTGTTCTGGGATTGATTTTCGTCTCAAGGCTATCTTTTGAAAGGGGAGACAATTTTCTGTCGTAATTTTGCAGTTTTGTAGCGTTCCGAGACTTTACTACGTTGCGATTTTATGTATCATTCGTACTTACAAACCCGGCATGATAAGTAGATAGACCCTGATCAGATGTGTATACTTTGGTTATATGTGTAGACCATGATCAGACGAATAAGCCGTGTCGGGTGTGTAAACTATAAACCGAATAGGGAGGTTAAGTTTGATCGATTCTATGGATCCTGATCAGTCTGGTGAGTCTGATAGGTTCTGTAGACCCTGATCAGAATGCAATCATTAATATTTTTATTTGAATAAGATAAATGGATCGGCGCAATGATAGCACTACCGTACTTTGATATTACATATTCTCATCTGACATGTACATACCAGACATATACGCTTAAATGTATGACACAGTTAGGCGTTATGTCGTTATGTTAACCGCACACACCGTACATATACGCGTAAAAGTACGCTACCGTTAGGCGTTATGTTAACTGCATACACATTCATTAGTTAGCGTGATTTACACAAATGACACATACTATATTCACCTTGAACACATATACAGAGGTCCTTTTTATTTTAATCACAAGACTGTTTACTAGAATATTTTACGGTGAAATGGCTCAAGCAGCAAGGAGTCGTGTTTGAGGCTATGACGATGGCATGTTGATATTGTACCCAATGATTACGTGGGGACGATGTGTGATCGTGTAATCATTGTGGTATAATGGCAGTTATAATTTATTTTAGCCTTTAGCGTTCTAAAGGAATTCTTACAGTGGAAGGCGCATGGGTTCTTCCTGTAAGAATGTGTAATCGTCGAGATGCCATTCCTCCGATTAATATGGATGTCAGATATATTCTGACTGTGTGTCTGCCTGTGTTGGATTTTTGTACAATATTTTATGTCATTAACAGCGTCCATGTGGTTTTAGGATCTGATTTTGCTATATAATAATCAATTGCAACGGACTTGTCGCATTTATAACATTGGCGTACACACTCTGTATATCTAGTGGAAATTAATAAGGAAATATCTTGTCATGTTTGATATCGAGAGTTCTAGGACATGATACTTATTTTCAGGTCCCGTATCCGTATATGTATCTGTTTCACCACTGTTATCCTCACTATGATTGACCATCAAATGTTTTCCGGCAAGTTTTGTTCAAAGTTCTATAGAAACAAGTGTTAGTGATAACCGGAAATATCATGGAGGATACATCCGTGGACTTTATCTTAAGATATGTATTTACTTCAAATTTATATCATATTTAATTATGGAAATATAATTAAATAAACAGTATTTTCAGATTATGAAGTTTAACAGTACCTGTGGATTATGGAAGCTTCGGAACATAGAAATTGGAACATGGAAATTTGAACTTTAATTATAGTTTGTTTTGTTTTTTTTTTTTGGACTTTTTAAATATATGCTTGTTTTTATTTTACAAAGTGTTGTGTTTATCCTCTGATTGCTTGTGATTGCGTCTAGTCCATCGTCACCGGCCCAACGCTCGTCCGATCACGTGACATTGATTATAATAATCGTCGGAATGGACCTTGCAGTAACTAATAGTTGTAAGTTTTAGAGGACAGCGTGTATTGTGTTTATACAGTTTACAGTTAGAATTTTTCAGCATATTCCAATTTGCTTTTATATTCGAGAAAAAGTAACTGTTTCAACAAAGGAATGATATGGGCAGTCACAATATCTTAATTCTAAGGAATGACATATTTTACTTCTTATTCAAAGACAAGCCTGAATGAGAAAAACTATGAATTCCAGCTCTTTATAGAAGAAAAGCAAGCATGATAAATATTTTCTATTTCAGATTCCAGTTCCTGCAAGCCCTCTAGCAACCGAAGAAGATTGAAACTGCTTGTTTTTAACGAAATGAAAATAAAATGCTGAATGATTGTTTAAAATTCTTTCTAGACCTCACAAAATTTTGACAAAATAACCGAACGAGTTCTGTCTGTCAGAGCTAAATTTTAGGCTCTACAAACCCTTAACATTTCCGCACTATGGGTGTCCAAATTTATACAATGTTCTCAGTGATCAATGTAGATGGATAATGACCGGAGTACTAGAGAAGAACCATCTGACCTTTCGTTGCAGACCTTGGCGTCTCACACGTGACCCGATTGAGGTTCGATTGTGTTTTCAAAAATGTGTTATTTCGATAAAATGTTTAATGTATATATGGCTGGAGCCACCGCTTTATAGAACCAACAATTTTATGTGCGCCCAGCGAAGACTCAGATCAGTCTGGACATCCGTCCAGTCTGATCAACATCTTTGATGTCCGCATGAAAACAGATTGGGTCCTTAGCTACACATTGCGCGCACAACAAATACTCTTATCAGACTATGAGGATGCCCAGTTTGATCCGAGTCTTCACTAGGCGCACAGACTAAATTGTTAGTTTGTCATGGACAGGCTCATTGTGTGTGTGTGTGTTTGTGTGTGTGTGTGTGTGTGTGTGTGAATCGAAAGAGATAAGTGCTAAGGCTGACCATCACAAAACAAGTGTTATGGATAACCGTAAGTTTGCAGACTGGTAGATGAAGCATTGTGTTCAGGTTCTCAGTGTGTTTATTAGGGCTCATGATATCTATTTAACATTAAAGCGCCAATCACAACAATTGTCGTCTGCTTTGTCATCTGCTTGTGATTTTAAAAGTCATTTTTGCAAACATTGTGGACCCAGATCAGACTGCTCCTGCAGTCTGATCTGGGTCCACACTGTTTGCCTGTATGCAAACATAGGTTTGAAAAAGTTTGCAAGAATATTCAGCAGACGACATAAACAGACGACATTTTCAGATGCAGGTTTTCTTGGCGCTTTACGGGTTAATACAGAGCTTGGGAGACCGCTCTGAGAGAGAGAGAGAGAGAGAGAGAGAGAGAGAGAGAGAGAGAGAGAGAGAGAGAGAGGTTTTACCAAAGTAAAGCAATTTCTGTGAAGACTCTAATCCGTATGCATTGAGCAATTTGATTTATTTTATTTATTTTTTCTTTTTTTTTTTTTTTTTTTTTTTCATGTAAACAGAGGGCAGATATTTTTCCGAAGGATAAAGTGTCTGCCATGACAGCTATTTGCCCTGCATATTAGATAAAGACCGGCGACAGCTATCACTTCCTGCTGAGCAAAACATCCGGTATCTCTTTGTACAGAAAACTGATTTTTTTTCTTTTTTTTTTTTTTTTTTTTTTTTGATCGTTTTCACAGCTAATGTCATGTGCCAGTCATAAGCCTTTATTTTGAGAGCGGCTCTGCCTGACTCCAAAGGTATTGATTCATGTAGATTTATGCGTAACTGATCCATGTACGTTCATGCGGTACTGATTCATATACATTCATGCGGAAGTTTTATTTTGTTATATTATTTGGTCTCCGAATACCCCAGTTTGTCCTTCGACGAGCAAGTCTGAGGAAGGACAAATGATCTGACGAAGAACAAGCCAGTGACCGAAGGACAAATATATTTGACCTGTTTATACCGTACGACAACAAACATCTGCCAGTAGAATTAGTCCCGTTCCTTTTCCACCTGAAATGGTGAATTCTGACAAATGCCGGTTTATGAGAAATATTTATCTTATATAACCTCTATAAAACTGCATTATTGAAATGGAGTCTGGTAAAAATCTGGAAGGCTAAATAAAGACAAGTTTATATCCCTTTTCGTACATGATCAATCGATAATGGCACAATTCAAATACATTTTTTTTTTTTTTTTTTTCATTATGGTAAAAGGGCTTACAAACGTTTTGACGTAGACAATCAGTTTTGCCTCATTTTTGAATCGATTGTTTACAATCGACCAGGGTATACAAAAAAAAAGAAGAAAAAATAAAAAAAACTCCCTTAAGGTTTTTATCTACATGATTATCATTGATCAATGAAACCAAAACGCGCGTTAGACGGACTTACTAAATGTTCACAATATGAAGCCCACAACCCGTGGTCTCGGAACCGAACTCTTTTCTGAATCCTAGACTAGGCTTAGTACTGGGACATTGGCAAACAGTGAAGACCCGGATCAGACGACACAGAACGCGGGTTCAGAGTCTGCACTGTTTGGGTAAATTACCCGTTCTTCGTTTTCAGCCTACACTCAGAGACAGTTTTGTCTCTAACCCGAATATTGTGTTTTGTTGTCTTCCACCTTAACGTCCATTATTGCATAAAAAGCAGTGCCGCACGTTATCAACAGCCGTGCATTAACCGGCGAAAAGCCATGTATTAACAAGGCAATTCATTCGCTGTTTGTTTGTGTTGAGGTTTTACGGCCCAGTCAACCCAGTGGGGTCATGTCGAGCGCGGTCAGTTTACCTAACCACACGTTTACTGGGCAGGCTTTGTCCTCTAAGCGGTTAACCAGTAATGTGCACATTCTTTCGCCAGAAACTGACAACTGCCCTTCTTGAATCAATGCACGGCCACGCAACTTTCAAAATGATCGTACCGGGGCCACAGATTTGCTGCCGTTACGAGATGTGTACTGCATGCCCGGCCCTAGAAAGAGTATAGTCCGTGGAAATTGCGTTCGCTAGACATTGGTGAAAAAGGCGAAACAAAATAGTGCAAGAAATAACGCGAAATGTAGTAAATGTTTTCAGTTTTTATGCAATAATAGCGATCGAACATGGTTCTTCAATGCATTAACATTCGCCAGGTCCCTTGGGAGGTGTTGAAAACCGCGGCCTTCGGCCTCGGTTTTCAACACCTCCCACGGGACCTGACGAATGTTAATGCATGAAAAACCGTGTTTGATCCTTATATTACTGCATCTGCCTCCGCACAGTTGGATAAGATTTTTCGCTTGTCGCTTTTACCTCATGCACTGGCAAAGCGCTCATTACGCTCATTACGTACATTACGCACATACATAACACGCGTAAGATAAAATAATTGCAATATTGGGATATCAATAACATGAAATACTCTCTTCTTTATCATGTAGGGGGAAGGAGGGCTGCTCTTAAAAGAAAAAAATCATCGCTTACAAAATAAGGGCTGGTCTTAAAGGAAACAATTTGCTCCCTCAGGGAGAAAAGTCTTTCATTTGAGAATAGCCCCTTTAAGTGTAGCCCCTTTTAGAATAGCCCCTATTCTTTCCTTTAAGAGTAGCCCCTGTTTTGAAAGTGGTACTAGGGAGAATTGTTCAAGACCTCCTGGATGTGCGTAAACCCAATTCCGTTCTGGCTACATGACTGTCATGTTCTGCGGACTATAGCTGATCTATGTAAACTCTGACGCACAAGCCACATCGATAGGTTGCTGTAGCCTGGCTCATTAACGTGAGCATCGGAATGTACCGACCTGCCTGTGCATCTTAGAAGCCTGTACAGGATCTTTTTATTCCACTTGTGTAGTATTCTGAATGTTTAGGTTCGGTGTAAACGAGGAACAGACACTGACTAGAGGTTCTGCCCTCTGATCCCAGCATTGAATTTATTACCCAATGTCCTGCTCTTTCTCGCTCTCTCTCTCTCTCTCTCTCTCTCTCTCTCTCTCTCTCTCTTAAGCGCACATACACACACATCATACACACACATACACACACACAATCGCATGCTCACACAGATGTATACATGTTTTGTTTGTTTGTGTCAGCTTAGAAAATATTTCATAATCAATGTTGCCGACCCGGCGGGGTCGAACCTGCAACCTCCTGATCACCAGTCGGGCGCGCAGCCAACTGAGACACCGGGACATTTTGATTTGATTCCATGAAAATCAGTTAGATGATGTAGATTTTTAGAAAGAACAGATAAAACACGAAAGAAAGTCATGAAAAGCGTGTCAAAATCAGGAAGTTAAATGATGGAAGACGCATCGTCGGAAAAACTACCTTTGGACTTGTGCGTCCAGCGAAGATTCTGATCAGACTGCGCGAATGCGCAGTCTGATCAGAAGCTTCACTGGGCGCATTTTGAATAAGTAAGGGTGGACAGTTTCTTCATGTAGACAACGAATGCGCAGGCTGATTTGATCCTAAGTTCGGCACTCATGTCAGAACAGGTACTTTTTCTCACGTTCTGGCTCATAGGATTTAAAATATGTGCGAAATTGATAAGCAAAGTCGTTCATTTCTTCCTATGTATAAAAGTTGGCGAAAATTTGAGGAGACAGATATTAGCATTCTTTATAAATCTAAAGCGGGCCGTTATCGGCCCGTCAGCTGCCCTGACGGGCCGATAAGGGCCCGCTATAGATTTATGTAGAATGCTTACTGGATATATACTTGATAGATTTGCCGTCAAGTCACACTTGGTAGACTTTGTCTTGTGTATCATTTCAGATGCGAAGGACCTCCGCCGCTCGAATAAACATCTATCTGTCAAGTTTTCAAGGATAAACTATGTGTGAAATTCCAAGCTCGGTAAAAAAGGCAAGCTGTTACTGAGTGTCAAAAATGTTTGCTAAAAATCGGTGTAACAGACGGCAATCCGACTGTACATGTACATCCACTCGTACTAATTTGGTATCTCGTATAAACGAGTATCGGGTACATGTACGACGTGGTCAGAGGCGGGATATAGCCAAAATAACAAGACTTAAGCCCACCCGGAAGTCACAAAATTGGATCTGCTGGTGATGCACCTTATGGGCTCGCCTAGATGGACCAGAAACGATGATGATGATGAAACAGTACACGAAGCCGTGTGTTCGTGCGATCTGTGTGTGTGTGTGTGTGTGTGTGTGTGTGTGTGTGTGTGTGTGAGATGGAAGGTGGGTTAATTCCTATACGACAGAACAGAGGTACATTTGCAATGACTTCCCACTTCAAATCTGGTATTAAATCAAAAGGTCCGCTATTTTAGGTATATTGACCCCCTATCCCCTTCGCGCTCCAATTTTCATGTAGGTGTGTATGAATAGCTCGACAAGGAAAACAGATCGGAATGCACATTGATCTGAGTCTACGCTGTCCAAATGTCCGTTTTTCAGCACTCCTATCGGAATGTCGAACTGAATTCTTTTCAACATATCACGTTACATGTATTACATCATGAAAACACGCCTATATAATTTTGACCCCCTGAAACCCCACTTTTATATAGTAAAACTGGTGTTTACAGGGGTATACATTATTTTTCTTATTTCTGCTCAAAAACATAGATTATGGGTACTCGTTAGAACCGCCTCGACGAGGCGGTTCTAACAAGCACCCACAATCAATATTTTGAGCAGAAGTGTAAAAAATATCAGATTTTTTATTAGAAAAATTTCTTTTTTTTCGGTGGTAAAATTTTCAGTATATTTGAATAGGCAGGTTTTCGTAATGAGAGATGCCGCGAATGCACATGCTGATATGAATCTTCGCTGGGCGTACATGATATTATTTTTATCAATTTAATGAGGCTCGGCCCCACCCCGTCCCCGCCCATTACCTCCAATGTAGTTCATCTGTATAATTCACCCCTTAGAAAAAAACTCCTAAACTTCCCTGCAGAACCAACTGGATATGTATTTTTGTAAGCAATTTCACCTTTATTTTCAATATTTTCAAAACATGTCGCGAACAGCAGACTTCGTCATCCAAAACTATGCAAACTGAAATAAAAACAAATATTGGAAATGTGGGTACATGTAAATGGCCGGGTAGGTAAATGTCTGGGGATGGGTAATTGTATGGTGGGTACATGTAATTGTCGTAAAACTCAAACTACTGGAGAAAGTCATATGCCAATTTATCTTATTATCAGTTTGTAATCTTAAGTTCTTTAATTGTATACGGCCAGGTTATTGGTTGTTTGTATTTTACTGTAACAAGGTGAAGTGTGACGAACGAACGCACGAATAAAGCAAACGTTATGTGACCTCTAAACTGTTGGAAGTTAGGGGAAACATGTACCAGTCGAATTCTTCTCTGCATGTACCTATACGTAAAACAGGATAAAACTATTTTGATATATCATTTGACATGAGTTGCAACATATGGCTTCTGATTATTATCCTACTTAATGCCTTAAGCGACAGCGTAACGCTTATTGTCTCTGTGTCTTTGACTTCACATTGGGTCATATGCGGACAGCGAATACTCACGCTATGGACAATCGTGCATTTTGGTCATGTTCTGATTATGCTCGCTAATACAATTAAATAAATAATATTTTACCCGTAACATAAGACAATCTTCATATTAATAGCTAATACACCAACAAAAAATGTACACAGCCTGTTGTTTTCTTATATCTCCACTAAACATATGTTGTGAGTACTCTTTAGAAGCGCCTCGATGAGGTGTTTTTAATGAGTACACACAACACATGTTTTCATGGAAAAACAAGAAAAAATATTCACTTTTCAGATGACGGGAAAAACACACCTTATCTGAAGCAGTGGTACATGCACACTGATCATTACGAAAACAGGCCTATTCAAATATACTCATTACGAAGACACGCCTATTCAAATATATTGAAAATTTCACCTCCAAAAACTGAAAATTTTCAGATAAAAAAAATCTGATATTTTTCATATTTCTGCTCAAAAACATAGATTGTGGGTACTCGTTAGAACCGCCTCGCCGAGGCGGTTCTAACGAGTACCATGATCTATGTTTTTGAGCAGAAATGGGCGAGGCGGTTCTAACGAGTACCCACAATCTATGTTTTTGTGCAGAAATAAGAAAAATAATGTATACCCCTGTAAACCCCAGTTTTACTATATAAAAGTGGGGTTTACAGGGGTATACATTATATAGGTATGTTTTCGTGATGAAATTTTATCGTAAAAAAAGAATGAAAATATTCAGATAAAAATTCGGATATTTTTCATATTTCTGCTCAAAACATAGATTGTGCCCACAGTCTATGTTTTTGAGCAGAAATAAGAACAATAATGTATTACCTGTAAACCCCAGTTTTACTATATAAAAGTTGGGTTTAAGGGGGTCAACATTATATACATGTAGGCATGTTTTTATGATGATATTTTGTAGAAAACCCATGCTTTGCCAAAAAAATACCGCATTTCCATTTGTTACAAGTAATTGTATGCATGACAAGTTGGAATATTAAGCTGCCAATAAAACAATTTCAAATAGTTTAAGCCTTTTCATATCACAACATCTTCGGGGCATATGAGACCAGCGAAGGCCCAAATCAGCTTGTGCAAACGCATGGTCGATTTAAGTTTAGATCATTGGATATTCTAATGCACTCGCGTATGTAACGCGACGTCTGATTGGATAACGTCAAAAATTTGCGACGGTATATTCTGCGATATACTGTCGCAAATCCGACGTCATCACGTAACGTCGTTTCTCATTGGCTGGCATTTGGTTTTACGCAGTTCACAGCACTTGTCGTTTTGTGCAAATAGTACATTTTTTCAATAGAAAAAAAATGAATAAATGCATTAGAATGGGGATAACTGCATCAAATTTGTGATTTGGGGAGGTAAATCGCGGTTTTACGGTCGCAAATTACGTTTTACGGCTCCGCTGACGCGTCGCCGTAAAACGAAATTTCCGACCGTAAAACCGCCGATTTACCTCCCCAAATGCCAAATTTGAATGCAGTTATCCCCTAATTCTAATGTACTTGCGTTTGTAACGCGACGTCTGATTGGATAAAGTAAAGAAATTGCGACGGTATACTCTGCGATATACTGTCGCAAATCCGACGTCATCACGTAACGTCGCTTCTCATTGGCTGGCATTTGGTTTTATGCAGCTCACGGCACTTGTCGTTTTGTGCAAATAGTACATTTTTTCAATAGAAAAAATGAATAAATGCATTAGAATGGGGATAACTGCATTCAAATTTGTCATTTGGGGAGGTAAATCGGCGGTTTTACGGTCGCAAATTACGTTTTACGGCTCCGGCTCCGTTTTACGGTCGCAAATTACGTTTTACGGCTCCGCTAACGCGGAGCCGTAAAACGAAATTTCGGACCGTAAAACCGCCGATTTACCTCCCCAAATGACAAATTTGAATGCAGTTATCCCCTAATTGAAGATTAAAAGAAATATTGTCAAACATCGAGAGAACTGATCAGACAAGGCGAATGTGCAGGCCGATCTGGACATCCACTGTTTATACGCCCAGAAGAATCTTTCCCTCACGGCCCCTGTCGGTAAATGTCGTATGATTCCATAACCCACATTCCCGGTCCGGAATCATACGAGATGAGCCGTATAGGCATGACTCATTTATACATTTATATTTAGTTGGTCAGAAATTGAATCATCCTGGTATATTTTGTCTTCATTACCTGTATCTTTTTCCTTTCGATATATCATATTTACCCTTAGTATTGGACCAGACAGGCCTGAGCAAACAGTGTAGACCCAGATCAGACACCACAGAACGCGGCGTTTGATCGGGATGTACACTGTTTGCCACTTACCAAGCAATTTGAGACATATCAGTAAGATACATGTAATTAAATGGTATATTTAAGGACAATAATTGTAAGGAGATAAGATGTCCAACATGTAGCGTAAATAACCAATATTTGGCACAGTTTGTATAGGCTTTTGTTTTCTGAAAATACCAGATGAACTTCAAGTTCAACTTGCTTATTCAGCCAATGTTTACTAACTATCGAACAGATCCAAACAGAACCCTCCCCATGCCCCTATTCCCCACCCCACACACGCACGCCCCTTTGACTCTTAAGTCCCTTTTCATATAAAGATTTGGATAAATTTGATAAAGTTTGGACTGAGTGTGTCCAAAATGCTGGAAAGAGGTAAACAACGTAGACCCTGATCAGACGCCAAGCAATGTGGTGTCTTGGTTGGGTCTGCTCTGTTTGCGCAGGCCTGTCTGTCTGTATCGTAGAGTAAGTACGATAATTTGATGTACACAATGAAATGGAAACCCCTAAGAAAACTTAAATCCCTATTAACCCATTTATGCCTAGAGTCCCATAAAAGGGACACTGGCAAACAGTGTAGATCCAGATCAGACGCCGAAGAACGTGGTGTCTGATCAGGGTCTACTGTTTGCGTTAAATACAGGACTTTCTATAATAAATGGTACTACTACATTTAAAAAGAGACCAGACACCCCTTACCGTGGAAATGAATCTGTCCAAATAGAGAGAAGTTGAAGAGTCCACTAATATAAATGGGTTAAATAATCATGGACCCGTCCCTGGTACATTGTATTCCTTCAGAGGATTTGTTTGCCTGAATATTTAACATAAATATGGTATGCATGTTTGACTTGTTTTGTGTGTGTGTGTGTGTGTGTGTGTGTGTGTGTGTGTGTGTGTGTGTGTGTGTGTGTGTGTGTGTGTGTGTGTGTGTGTGTGTGTGTGTGTGTGTGTGTGTGTGTGTTTAGGGGAGGGGTGTTGGGCGTTGGGGAGGGATTAGGGGAGGAGGTCCTCAATATCACATTATTGCTTTTGTATGTTCTTCATTATCGGTTATAGGGGGACTGAATACACCTGGTAGATTTTCTGCCAATTTTACAAGTGAGACAAATATGATTTCCTATTTGATTTCCTACCCACCAAGACCCTTCTGAAAAAGGATTTACTCTAAAATGAAAGCATTAACTCTGGGTCTACTCTAAACGGAAAGAATTTGCTTTCAGGGGAAGCAATGGGTTTTCCTTTGAGAGTAATAGATTTAAAAGTGAGGCACACACAACTGAAGAAATGGCCCTTTGAACACACACAAAACTGAAGGAAAAAAAATAAATAAATAAAAAAACAAAAAAAAAAACACACTAAAAACACAAAAATTCTGGGCCAATTAGGCCTCTTCAGTGACCCTCATACAAAGTTTCAAAAATTCCAAATGAGCTCAATGATCACAAAGGAATAGAAAATATTCATCTATCTTTCAGAAGTGAGGCAAAACAATTCTGATAGGATTGCCACACCTGAAAGTGTATTCATTCACCTGAAAGTGAAATTTGTGAAGACTTTCAAAAACACCAAAAATGAGTTGTTGTTTTTTTGTTTTTTTGTTTTTTTGTTTGTTTTTTTTTTTTTTTTTTTTTTTTTGTCTTTATCATACCTGGGATAATCAAAATCTTGTCCTTCTGTTACACTGAGAACTGAACAGATCTACAGATCAACGTTTATCTCTGGCAAATGAGCCACGATGTCAAGAAAACGTACATTCAGACAGATGTGCCCAGCGAAGATTCATACATGTATCAGTGCATTCACGCAGTTTAGTCAAAATTGTCACTGGGCGCTTTTCGGATGGCTAAGGATGCAAGTTTTCTTCTTGCGGACAACGAAGATTGTGATCAGACTGCACGAATGCGCAGGCCGACTTGAGTTATCGTTGAACGCACATATCAGAAGGTATATTTTCTCACGTTGAGGCTCAAATCTTGCTGAACGATGAAAGAAATAGAAAAATAGTCTTCAAAACTGCACAAGATGCCAAAATCACATTTACTTGTCTTTGAAACGAGATGCGTAAAAAGTAACATTTGACAAAGGGCCCTCATTTTCTGTTGGAACTAGACTTCTGTATTTTAGGAGCGGATTCATAGGTGCTGTGTGGGGTCAATAGAAACCCCCTTTTAACTAAAAAATTCATTTTCGCGAGAAAAATTTGGATAAATTTGATAAATTTTGCTTGCCGTATTTAGCCTAAATATTCACACCAATTACTTTTTACTTTATACTTCGCTTCAAGAATTCCATTTTATTATCTATGAACGTCAATAAAATTGATGGATGAGTGGCAAACAGTGTAGATCCTGATCAGACGCCGCGTCTGATCTGGGTCTACACTGTTTGCTCAGGCTTGTCTTTCCGCATTACGAAAACACGCCTATTCAAATACACTGAAAATTTTACCACCAAAAAATGGCAATTTTTTCAGATAAAAAATCTTATATTTTTCATATTTCTGCTCAAAACATAGATTGTGGGTACTCATTAGAACCGCCTCGTCGAGGCGGTTCTAACAAGTACCCACAATCTATGTTTTGAGCAAAATAACAAAAATAATGTATATCCCTGTAAACCCCAGTTTTACCATATAAAAGTGGGGTTTAAGGGGGTCAAAATTATATAGGTATGTTTTCGTGATAGAATACGTAGAGTTATGTACGCTAATTTAATCAAATCGAACCACCCTCAGAAATCATCCTAGATCAGACTCTGGTGTTTACCCGAAGTATTCGGGCAGACAGGCCTGAGCAAACAATGTAGACTCGTGTCAACGTACAGCGGAGTCACCACAGTACTTTGACACTCTACCGTATTTTGGTATTTATAAGTGTAAAAGTAATGCGGAGTGCAAAGTACGGCGGAGTGTCAAAGTACGGTGGAGTGTCAAAGTACAAGTTTACCCAATTTATTCAAGTTCTAAGGTTTACAAAAACATGCAAACAACAAGAGAATCTTCAATTCATTAAAAGCTATTCAAGGCGGTAGTACTGCGTTACAATAAACGTAAAAAAGCTTGCCTTTGGAAACAAAGAACCGAAAACCCATAATGCATTGCGTCTGCCCTCTCCATGTGAGTCAAGATGGGGCTGGCCCACTGGTTCTTCCAGTTTTTTTTTTTTTTTTTTTTTTTTTTTTTTGTTGTTGTTGTTGTGTTTTTTTTGTTTTGTTTTTTTCTGAGATTTCCGTGTCCGCATTTTTCAAAGATTCCTTTTCCATGTCACTGTTTAATTCTTCCCCCCTTGCATGTTACATTATATATGAGCCGTGACATAACAAAAATGTACATAACGCAAAGAGCGCGCAGCAAGGGTTGGAATCAGCTTGCGCATCCACACAGGCCGATCAGAGTCTTCGCTGTGCGCTTTGGGGATAACAAAGGAACCATTACGAAAACACGCCTATTCAAATACATAGAAAATGTCACCTCCAAAAACTGAAAATTTTCAAATAAAAAAAATTCTGATATTTTTCATATTTCTGCTCAAAACATAGATTGTGGGTACTCGTTAGAACCGCCTCAGCGAGGCGGTTCTAACGAGTACCAACAATCTATGTTTTTGAGCAGAAATCAGAAAAATAATGTATACCCCTGTAAACCCCAGTTTTACTATATAAAAGTGGGGTTTAAGAGGGTCAAAATTATATAGGCGTGTTTTCGTGATGAAAGCTTTCTTAAATGAACATGGAAGATTCTGATTAGATTGCGCATTTGTACAGCCCGATCTGTGCCTTCACCGGTCGCACATGGAATAAGGTACATTTTCTTATTGAGAGGCACCATAATTATATTTTCTATAGTAATAATGCTCTTAACCCTTGAAGCGCTGACCCAAATTGTAGCAGGACCTTTTTTTTCATTGTTATTTTCAGATGAGATAAGACTTGGCATTTCATGTGAATCGACTCCCTAACAGACTATTCACATGAAATGTCAAATCTTATTTTCTCAGAAAAAATACAAGAAAAAAGAAAAGTAAATAAATAAGCAAATAAAAATGTCGTCTGCTGCAATTGTGACTAGTACTTATAGGGCTACAAGTAATACGCTTTCTTTGTTTAATAATATTTTAAAACAATTTAATCCATTTATCTCTCATTATTATCATAAGAGGTTTTTATCAGTATCTGACGACCACGTGTCAGGCAGAAGACAGATGGTGGCTTCCCGCGCTTCTCATCTTTATATAGCCGATCACCAAACCAACTCCATTGTGGGTCAGAAAACGGACGGACAGAATAGAATTATGATCTAAAATCTGAAATCTCTAGACTATATTTCTGGAGCCAGCTGTCTTATTGTTTGTGGATGGATATACGTTACCAGTTCAGGTATGGATTTTCGGTTTATTTATGTATGTATGTATGTATGTATGTATGTATGTATGTATGTATGTATGTATGTATGTATGTACAGTCGAACTTCAATGGCTCGAACATCTTCGGGACCATGGAAATTCGTTCGAGACATGGGTAGTTCGAGTCATTGAGGGTAATCATGGCACCAGTTCAGGAAGCAAATAGCGATAATTTAGGGAAATCTTTTCGATTTTCTACACAATGATTGTATGTTGTGTGTACTCATTAGAATCGCCTCGATGAGGCGATTCTAATGAGTACACACAACACACAATTCCATGATAAAATAAGAAAAAAATCCTTAAATATTTGTTTTCTTGAGCTATCGGAAGAATTTCGTAGGGACTCAAAAACGAGTTCGAATTAGCCATGGTAAACGAGCCATCGGTGTTCGAGCCATCAAGGTTCGACTGTATGTATTTTTTGTCATAATGCATTTCAAAATTGACCTGCAGCTGAAATACATATAGAAGAATTGTCAATTCAGTGATGCTAGGACTGGAGTGACGGGTTTTACCCAACAGGAAACTACATTTTTATTTTTTTTTTTTTTTGTTCATGCGGACAACGAAGACTCTGATCAGCGTCTTCTTTGGCTGCATTAGAAAACGCATCTTCTCACCTTCGGCTCATTGTGCTTTATTGTGAATATTTATTAAAATCGCAAAAAGGTCTATCCTGTTCTTTTATTATGCTTTTATGTGTGAAGACATGCCATAGCTGGCTACGCAAGCTATATAGCATACATGTTGCTCCTAGACTGGTTCCAGTCTCCAATGACAAAATATTTATTCTTATAATCCAGTTTGGTTCCAGCCTTTAAGTCATGATGTTATTTAGTTTTATTTTATTTAGTGGATTATCAAACAGGATTATAGGAATAAAGATTCAATCACTGGAGTCTGAAGCCAGTCTACTTAGCCCCATATAAGTGGTGGTAGTGGCGAGGCGCTTATAATGAGTACTCACTAAATACAGTTATATGTTTTCATGCAAAAATAAGACAAAAGTCGAGTATTTTTCAGTTTATGTAAAACAAACGCCTTATCCGTGGCAGAATTCTCAGGGGTGGGGGCGGGGGGTTCGATTTAAATCAAATCGCCGTACATACTCTACGTATTCGGAAAGACAGGCCTGAGCAAATAGTGTAGGACCAAATCAGACGCCGCACAAGGCGTCGGCTGATCAGATTCTACACTGTTTGCTACTCATCCAACAATGTTGGATACATTCATAGTTATTTAAATTGACTTGTTGAAAAGACGTATAAGATAAAGAGTAAGCGTGTTAATATTTAGGAAAATATCCGGTACCCCAAATCTATCCAAAAATTCCCATAAAAATGAAATTTTGAGTCAAAAGGGGTTCGACCGATCTCCCTCTGAATCCGCCCCTGCGCATGCATGGCTCTCCAGTCATGTGCGCAAGGCTCGCACAGGTAACGCATGCCATTCGTACATGTATTATTTAACTGTCTGTGTAGGCTTCCTTGATAGAACAAACAACATTATCTTTTTGTAACAGTAATCTACGTCCGGTTATGATATGGCTATAGGGTCTGTCATAAAATATCACATGAGCCTCGCCATGCGGCAACGAGTCTTACAGCAAACTATCCGCGAATTCTTATCAGGGTCTTCATTGTCAGCTAATAGAGTCATTGGAAACTATAGAATGAATAAAAACAGAGCAAAGGCCCGGATGATATTTTGTGCATGCGCAGGATGATTTCAAGATTTCAATATGTGCATTTTGCACATGCTCGAAGGCCCTTTTTCGCTTGACGCGGCCGATATAGTAATCTTCCGGTGGGTATTTTCTCTAAGTATGCTGGTTAAAAAATTCAGCAAACTACATTTCAAAATGTTTTTTCTTCTTCTTCTTCTTTTTCCGAGGAAATAGGCTTTGACATTTCATGCAAATTGTCTCCGGGGGACAATTTGCATGATATGTCAAAGCCTATTTTATGGGGAAAATAGAAGCAAATATTATCAATTTATCATCTGCTGAGTTTGCCCAAAGAGCGGTTAAGGTTAAATGAAGGCCTTTATCACTAGCGGGCCAAGAGGAAATGTGTAAGTAAACCCCTTTTCAGAAGGGCTTCGATGTACAGGGAAGTAAACACGAAGTCACAAAATGATGTTACCTTTGCGAAATATGATTTAATCATGAAATGGTGACCCGAAATACGAAAACAAAAATGGAACACGCGCATGGACACACACACACACACACACACACACACACACACACACACACACACACACACACACACACACACACACACACACACACACACACACACACACACAATACCATACTTCCCCTGAAACAATAACAAGTTTATTTTCTCTCTCTCTCTCTCTTATGTATCGAAAATAATGCTTGATGAGTGGCAAACAGTTTAGACCTATTTCAGAGGCTGCGTTCTGCGGCCTCTGATCTTGGTCTTCACCGTTTGCCTGAGCCTCTATTTCTGTTTTCAAATGGCAAATATATATGTTTGTATTTGTCATTGCTCCGGAAGAACTTAAGGAAAGTCATAGACTGGTCCAGTACTATATTCCATAGACTGCCCAACGTTATAACCAATTATTAGCTTTCACCAAAAAAGCTTGTTATACCCTTAGCACACATTGTGCGTAGACCAAGCTTTTTATGAAAGCTTATACTTGTAATGTTAAGTATTATTAGTTTATTGATTTCATTGTGTGATATTTTTCATAATTACAGGTGTTACGTTTCTGATAAAATTTATCACTTTCTCGATAACGGGGTATTGCCCGTCACTTTCTAAGATATTTATGGTGTTTAAACTTGTG
Source organism: Anodontia alba (assembly GCA_964016985.1). NCBI lineage: Eukaryota > Metazoa > Mollusca > Bivalvia > Lucinida > Lucinidae > Anodontia > Anodontia alba. Next base: position 53,398,640 of record OZ024833.1, read on the forward strand.
TACACATACCAAGAATACAGAAATTGCGTCTTTTTGGACAGGGTTTTCAAAAAAATCCGTCCTTTAAAATAGTGATGTCCGGGCGGTTGGGCGTCGGGCGTCGGGCGTCGTCCTAGGTTAACCTTTTTTCAAAGTTATATGTTGCCTTTATTCTTCAGTGGATTGCTTTCATATTTGGTGTTTCTCGTGCAAGAGAGACAACTCTCACTTCCTTCGTTTTTTAAAAACCTGTCCATAATGCCGTTAGGCGTTTTACTTGTTTTTTTCTTAAACTACAGTCCCAATCAATAAGTAGACACACTTGCTTGATTTTCCACTTTTTTGACAAGGGAGATAACTTTTGTAACTCTCTCTGTATACCATTCACCTTAGGGCAGCAACTTCTTTCTTTATAAAAGCCCTTTCCTGCCCTTTCCTGAAGGGAGCACCAACAATTTTGATAGAGTTGCCTCCCTCCCTTGAAAGTGTACCAATTCCTCATAAAGTCATAAATTGTCATACTTGTACTATAATCATCATTTTCATTGCAACCACCAATACCACCATCACCATCATCATCATCATCATCATTATCATCGTCATCGTCCCATCATCATCATCTACATTTCGATCATCATCATCACCATCATCATCATCATCATCATCATCATCATCATCATCATCATCATCATCATTATTATTTTCTTTCAGAATGACAAAGAAATAACTCAACACGAAGGCGTGCGAATCAATGTCCAGATGGGAGATTTGAATACGAGAGGAGGAAGGTGATATGAGAATAAAGGGTCAGTGGAATGTATAGATTCTGAAAGGAAATATGAACACACACACGAGGGTGAAAAATGTTCTCTGAAGCCCGTAAACAGAGAGATTTGGGAGAAAGATTTGGAGAAAGGAGAAAAAGATGGGAAGTGGAATAAAGTGGACGTGAGTTTTTAACTTTGCCTTGGTTTTAAGTTTTAAACTACTGCGCACAACAACAGACGATATTTTGAGTAGTTTTATTATCCTTTTTCAGAGAAAATAAGGCTTGTCATTTTATGTGAATCATCTGTTTTTATAAATAGCATCACAATAGTGGGGGTATCATGGTTTCACGTTGGACGTCCGTGTGTTTGTCCGTCCGTCCGTCCGTTTTCGCTTCCGGATGATAACTTATGTAAACATCAATGAATTTTCACCAAATTTGGTATGTGCATTGATATTGTGGAAATCTGGTTTAGGATTGCTAATGGGCAAATTTCGTCAAATTTTGACGGAGTACTCTGCCCGAGACACGCCCATATTTTCGTTTCTGAACGATAACTTGAGTAAATGTCAAGGAATTTTAACCAAACTTGGTACAGTATAACCCCAATGGTTCGAACACGGATGTCTCGTTTCGAACTCTTTTTGCAGTCTACAAAGTTCTTCCATTAGCTCAAGAAAACAAATATTTAGGGATTTTTTTCTTATTTTTATCATGGAATTGTATGTTGTGTGTACTCAATAGAATCGCCTCATGGAGGCGATTCTAATGAGTACACTCAACATACAATCATTGTGTAGAAAATCGAAAAGATTTTCCTAAATTATCGCTGTTTGCTTCCTGAACCGGTGCCATGATTAACCCTCAGTTGCTCGAACTACCCATATTTCGAACGCATTTCTATGGTCCCTAACATGTTCGAGTCACTGAGGTTCGACTGTATTGATATTAAGGAGAACTGGTTTGGGGTCGCTAATGGGATTATTTCGTCTATTTTTGACAGAGTTATCTGCCCGCGACATGATAATGGCGGGGTATTATCATTTTACGTTTTTATTCATTTTTGTTTTTGCAATTTTCAGAGAAAATAAGACTTGATATTTCATGTGAATCATCTCTCCAGCAAACAATTCACATTAAATGTCAAGCCTTACTTTTTCTGCGAAATACAAAACCCATCAAACTGTTGCCTGCTGCAGTGATTCAAATCATCACACTGTAGTCATCATTTGAGCCGGGGCACAGCATTTCCTACAATTTAACATGGTCCCCTATAGTGAAGACTTAAAATCAACCTGCGCATCCGCGCAGACTGATCAGAGTCTTTGCTGGCCACATGAAGTTGATTTGGGTTCTAAGCTGGTCATAGAACGCAGAGCGAGGACTCTGCTCAGACTATACGGATGCGTAGGCTGATCTGAGTCTTCACTGGGCGCATATGTAGTCTTGCAGGAATACCTGTGCCCCGGCTCATTTTCATTGATATCTACGTCAACATTATCACTACCAAGCCTGGCCCCGAGGTTATAAACAAGTTTTCATGCTCAACTCAGCTGAGCATGAAATTTGTCATGCTAATAAATCTCAAATAACTAACAATTGCAAATGCTTTGTTGCTGAACATAGCTGAACATGTGATTTTCTCTGCTAATAAATATGAACATGCCAACTATTGTTGGCATTTTCATATTTATTAGCAGAGAAAATTTCATGCTCAGCTGAGTTGAGCATGAAAAAAAGTTTTATAACCTTGGGGCCAGATCATACAAGTACCACCGCTGTTATAGTGACTTGCATAGTGTGTGCTTAACAAATGAAATGGCTTAAAAATAACCTGAAACATGTATTGCGAATATTTGATACCGAAATACAGGGTACAGACTACCGTTGATTTTCCATATATAATTTTGCACATTTTTATTCTCTCTATCTATCTCTTTTTCCTTCTCTCTCTCTCTCTCTCTCTCTCTCTCTCTCTCTCTCTCTCTCTCTCTCTCTCTCTCTCTCTCTCTCTCTCTCTCTCTCTCTGTATGCATTTGTGTGTATGAGTTTAGTCCAAATAGACAATTCATGGTACTTGCGTCCAAACTCTGAAAAGCAAGAAACGTAATACACGTAGTATATTATCTTACATGTAATGGACTTCCGTCTCTTTGAATTACTGAAATGGCATTTCTTGTACCAGGTCATGGCAAGTGTTAGGGTAATTTGTTTCCCAGATGACTTTCATCATTCATATTCCAAATAATCACCAAACATATGCAATGCTGCTAATATCTACTGGAGATTTCACCGAATTGTACATTTTTTCAAATTTCTGGCATCAAAGCCTGCAAAAAAATTGCATGTTTTGAAAAAAAAAAAAAAAAAAAAAAAAAAAACAGTTCAGAAACAAGCAATTTTTTGGAATTATTTAATATGGAATTATTTATTCGTTGGAACCGTCTCGGTGCTCAGTAAATATTAGCAGTCCGCGACTGTTACATTAAGAAAACATCTGCTGCATTTTTTTTTTTATCAATAAATCATACATTAATACAGAAATATTATCATAAACTAGTATTTATCATTCATAATAACTGACTCCTCCGCAGAACTGGTTAGCAACAAATTAAAGCAAATCGAATGGTAACAAGTAGACAAACATTTCGCACAAAATTTTTACCTGTATGATTAAAAGTTATTGAATATAGGCCAAATAGCCGTAATTCGTGTCGTTGTGGTCAAGTTTGCCATGTGGCAACGTCCGTTGCTAGTTAATGAGCCGCAACGTCAGAAAACGTACCTTCAGAACGCAACGGCCCAAAACGTACTTCCGAACAAGTGCGCCCAACGAAGACTCAAATCAGCCTGTGCATCCGCGCAGTCCGATCAGAGCCTTCGTTGTCCGCATGAAGAAACTTTGCATCTTGGGCTTTCCAAAATGCGCCCAGGGAAGATTCTGATCAGACTGCGCAAATGCGCCTTGCCTCCCTAGGGGCGGTGGGAGTAAGAGACCACCGTGTCTCGGGCTACAGCACAGGCGGGCCCCATCCTCGAACCCCTCTGCCGTTAAATGTACAGGTAACCTTGCATAGAATGGTACCATTTATTGTCGGGTGAACAGATGATCTGAGGTCGACTCGAACCCACAACCTTCAGCACCGCAGTCAAAAGCTTCCACACATACGCATTTGTTAAAATGCGTCCTTAAATTCACGAACACTTTGTACCGTTGGATGTGAAAAGTGTTCTTATCCAGCATGCAGACAACGAAGGCCCAGATCAGACTGCACGCATCACGAAAACGTACCTATATAATTCTGACTCCATTAAACCCCCACTTTTATATAGTAAAACTGGGGTTTACAGGGGTATACATTATTTTTTCTTATTTCTGCTCAAAACATAGATTGTGGGTACTCGTTAGGACCGCTTCGCTTAAAAGTTATTGAATATAGGCCACAATCTATGTTTTCGCAGAAATATGAAAAATATCAGAATTTTTTATTTGAAAATTTCACTGGTGGTAAAATTTCCGGTAAATTTGAATAGGCGTGTTTTCGTAATGGGATCAGATCTGGACTTCGTTGTCTGTATTGCAATTTTAGGTACTGTAGCACATGGTGAATAGAGAATGCACTGATTAGCTGCGCAAACAGATCTGAATCTTCACTGAGTGCACATGTAAAACTTTTCTCTTATGTTGCTGTTTAAATGACACATATGTCGTGCCAACCCCAAAATAGCACAGCTTGTTCGAGCATCGAAGGCTCAGATCTTCGGTCTGATCTGGTCATTTTCATCATTTTGCATTATGTATCTAAAGCAGTTCTGTAAGCGAGCATCATGGATAATGATCAGATTATTCAGATGCGCAGTCAGATCTGGCAGTCGCTGTCCGTACATGTTGATATCATATCTCCTATAGTGATTCCACCCGTAGACGTCTAATTATATTGTGTATTTCACAGGAGCGTGAGAAGTGACGTTTGAATCTGTTGTCATAGAGACAAAGCCCAATTTCACTGTTTCGCAAATGATTTCTGCCACAAAAACAAAGCTTAGCAAATTGTGCAGATTCTGATTCGACGGCCCGTTACGTTTGAGACATCTCATCTGGATCTGCATTGTTTGTAGATATCTGGCTTGGTCTACTGGACTGAAAGGGTAACGGAAACTACCGGAAGAATGGGTTAACGGAAATAACCGTAAAATCACCGGAGAAAGGGTTAACAGAAATCAAGAAATTTGATCTGCAAGATTGACAGGGTTAACGAAAAATTAAAGTAGGTACCAGACAGTACAAAGAAAGTTTCCGGAGTACGCTGTCAACTAACGTGAGCATAACGTTACAAGGCGTACAAATCTAGTTTTGTTCGTTCGGCTCGCGTTACTGCGACGGCGAACACATCTATTAATTGAACGTACCACGGAGAGGAGTTTGAAATTGTTTGATATTAAATGCATTATTTCTTATGTATTATAAAAAGTAATAAATTAAAGAGATTAGCAAGATAAATGTTGTTTAATTTTGCATGTATATATGTACCACGACAAAGCGTCTTCGACCAAAAGCTGACAGCATCCGACCATAAGCTGATAACATCGGACGACAAGCTGATAACATCCACGCAGTCTGATCAGGAAAGAAAGTTTCTAGAGGAGAACGCTGTTAACTGACGTGAGCATAACGTTACAAGGCGTATAAGTCCAGTTTTGTTCGTTCGGCTCGCGTTACTCCGACGGCAAACACGTCTATTAACTGTACATACTGTAGGGAGGAGTTTGAAAATGTTAATAAACTCGTAAATGCATGAATTTCTTGTGTTTTATAATGTGATAAATTAAATTAAGATTAGCAAGATAAATGCCCGTTTGATTTTACATTTATATATGTGCAATGACAAAACGTCTTCGACCATATGCTGAAAGCATCCGACCATATTCTGATAACATCTGGCGACAAGCTGATAACATCCACGCAGTCTGATCAGGAAAGAAAGTTTCTGGAGGAGAACGCTGTTAACTGACGTGAGCATAACGTTACAAGGCGTATAAGTCCAGTTTTGTTCGTTCGGCTCGCGTTACTCCGACGGCAAACACGTCTATTAACTGTACATACTGTAGGGAGGAGTTTGAAAATGTTAATAAGATGAGTTTGAAAATGTTATTAAATAAATACATGAATTTCTGGTGTTAAATAATGTAATAAACTAAATTAAGATTAGCAGGAAAAATGTCTGTTCAATTTTGCATGTATATATGTGCAACGACAAAGCGTCTTCGACCATATGCTGAAAGCATCCGACCACAAGCTGACAACATTCGCGCAATCTGATCAGGGCGTTCGCTGTCCACATACAGTATTATTCCTATCGGGTACATGTCGTTTGTACAACATCGTCTTAACATCGATGCAATGTCATGATGTTGCATCGACGTTGATGCAACGTTTTATAAACGGCATCTGCCCGCTGAGATTAGCTTATGTACACTGTATCAATAAACAGCAATGGCCTTAATGATTCTGTGCGCATGCGCTGGAGATGAATACACTTTCACGGGAGGTAACTCTATTAAAAGTCTTTTCTTCTGCCCTTTTCAAAAGGTGTCTGCTTTAAAAGAAAAAAAATGCTCCCCATGGGAGCATTTTTCCCTTTTAAAACAGACCCCTTTTCAGAAGAGAAACTGGTGTACAAGAAAACAAACGGGAAGCCACAATATGTTTTTTTCTCCAGGAAAAAAAAACTGGAGAAAAAAATCAACCAAGTGTATCCAGTCATCTTAACCCTGGTTCTGCTGAATCAGGATATACCCTGCCTTTGCAAACAGTGTAGATCCGGATCAGACGGCTTTTGAAGAAGCCAAGTGATCTGGATCTACATTATTTGTCATTAACTTTGTAAATTTTATCAACAACCTGGATCAATTAATTTGACTGGCTGGAAATTAGAAGCAGGCGCGGCATTTAAATTTATTCAGCGTGGCAAGGATTAAAATTCACACCTACTCACGCGTACGTTTTCCATGACTATGTAATTAATAACCGGAGCCGCATCCCTGTCCCCCACACACCCCACCCCCACTCTCACACACCCTTGATATGAATCTAGGCTTGGATTATTATTTCCTACAAGACTGCACCCAGCGAATACTCAGATCAACTGCGCTTCCGCGCTGTCTAAACCGTCTTTGTAGGGCTCTCCGTCCCGGGTAGTCAAGAATCCAAAAGCGTCCTCAGGCGGACAACGAACTCCGATACGGATATGCAGCTGGTTTGAGCCTTCACTGGGCGCACAAGCAACCCTATAGGAAATGCTGTACCTCGACCCATTTTATATTGATAACATGAATTATCGTATTTGAGCATTTGGACAATTCTGTTTACATCTCTCTGACTTCTGAATGTCCGTGCTTTAAAACGAATGCACTGTACAAATGTAAGCAGTGTACGTGAGAACTGCGGTTATTCTTAACCCTTGCCATGCTGAATAAATTAAGATGTCACGCCCACTTCTAAGTTTCAGCCAGTCGAATTACGTGAGTCAGGTTATTGATATACATACTTACTGTGCTTTAGAAATCTTTCAGAAAGTCGTTTTTTGCTTGGAGCTTATACAAAAGAAGTAAATTTGCAAACTTGTCATGGATTGAATGCAAAACCATTTGTAGTAACTACATATGCACAAAACGTTTTGTTCTAGTTATTGGTTTAAGAAAAACAAAGTTAACATTTTTTTACTTTTTCCGGTAGTAAAAATGAATGCAAATTATGCAGAAATATGTCAACTTGTGGGCAGATTTTCAACAAGTTCCGCTTGTTTAATTTTTCAAAAATTTTCACAGTAATGTTGTGAAACATCAATAATTCAAATTCGGCAATGAAAAATAAAAACATACATTTGTAATTCCTTAGACAAAAATTTAAACAAAATAATAATAATAAAACACCTTACTATAGAAATCGCATAATATTATGTCAGACCACGTTTTTGGCTGTAAATTTAATATTAGGATGCATATTTGAGAACAAAATACAGAAAAGACAAATAGTTTGTGATAAGATATGGTAAATCGGAACATACCATTTTCATTCAAACTAAAGCGCCAAGCAAAAAAACGTCTTTCCGAGTGGTGTCTAAAGGACAGTTATGCCAAACAGTGTAGATCCAGATCAGTTGACTTCTGAAGAAGCAAATTGATCTGGACCTAGCTATTTGCAAAGGCAGGACATATCCGGGCTCAGTGGAGTAGGATTAAATAAAACGAACTCTGTAAAACCGCATAATAGGCAATAATTATCGTATATGTTCTAATTAGACGGACATTATAACGCCTTACCGTTTTTATCCTAAATTTAAACAAATGCACTTGATTCCTGGGTAATATAGGGATCAAACATGGTTTTTTATGTATTAACATTCGCTAGGTCCCGTGGGAGGTATTGAAAACCGAGGCCGAAGGCGAACGTAATTTCCACTGACTATGCTCGTTCTAGGGCCAGGCAGTATACATCTCGTAACGGCAGCAAATCTGTGGTCCCGGAACGATCATATTGAAAGTTGAATAGCCGTGCATTAACAGCGCGTGAATTGCCTTGTTAATACACGGCATTTCGCCGATTATTGCACGGCTGTTAATAACGTGTGGCACTGCTTTTTATGCAATAATACATCTTAAAATACCGATTGCACAAACCAATTATCAGTAAAGCTACGTTTCGCTTTCATTCATATCCTATTGTCTATTGTTTGTCAGAACCTTAATTGTTTGCGAATAGGTTTGCAATTTTAAGTTTGGTCAGACAGGTCGGATAAAACCAACTGATCTTGATCTGCTCTGTTTGTCATTAAGTATATAAATTTCTGTCAACAAACCAGGATAAAGAAATCTGATTGGCTGAAAATTTGAAGTGGTAGTGGCATGTTAATTCGCAATCACAAAGTTGGGATAAAAAGAGCAGTAGAATACTTTATGATATAATTACTGGAGTAAGTGAAGTTAATACTCATCTAAAATGGCAAGAAACTTTTGGACACATTAATGAAAACGAGTGGAAGTTATATCATTCATCAATTAGTAAAGTGAAAGAAATAAAATTGAAAGATTTTCAATACAAGATAAATAATAAAATATTAGTAACAAACTCCTTCTTAAGAAAAAATAGTAAAATTGACAGTAATTTATATAGTAACTGCATGTCAATTGCAAGAAGAGACCATAAAGCATTTTTTTTAGAATGTCAGGTTGTGAAACAATTCTGGCAGCAATTAAAAGCCTGGTTGGAAATGTTAATGTCAATTTTCAAATAGATGACCGTACTATTTTATTTTAGTTTCAAGGTACAAACGAACTTACCAATTACTTATATGTTCTGTCAAATTATTATATATATTAAAATAAATTTTCAGATAAAAGATTGCATATTCAAGGTTTTAGGATATTGTTGAAGCAAAAATTACGGAGTGAGAAATATATTGCTTCTGTTTATAGTAGACTTGACCAATTTTTTAAGAAATGGTTACCAATATATAACTTTTTTGAAACTCAAAATGCAATTTAGGAGAACGCCTGTCCACAGTTAAAGTAACAAATTAATAAAATTAAGCCCCTGGCGAGCGAGAAGTTGATATATTGACATATTTTTTATATAGCATTTTGAAACGAATACCAATAGCCAGTCCAGTCAGACCCGTCACCACTATACAATTTTAAGATCAAGATAGTTGTCCTGAGGTCTCGAAACAATTTATTCAATACAAGTTTGCCGATACAATGCCGAGGTCGGCAACATTCTTTCGTGGAGATTGATCATGAAATATTTTCTAAGGTCATTCTCTCCCTTCCGCTGATTCAAGAAGGGCAGTTGTCAATTTCTGGCGAAAGAATGTGCACAATACTGGTTAACCGCTTAGAGGTCTAAGCCTGCCCAGTAAACGTGTGGCTAGGTAAACTGACCGCGCTCGACATGGCCCAATTGGGTTGACTGGGCCGTAAAACCTCAACACAAACAAACAAACAATGCTTTTTATGTAGTTGTTTCTTGAAACGATTAGAGAAATGGCAAGGAGTGAATACCCTGAACGGACGGCTTCTGTGGGGGTAGTTCATTTGGGATTTTCGCTGTTTGTCTATTCAATTTGTTGGAGACTGTGGGGCAACAGCCGTTTGATGAGACATGACATAAATACATGCCAGGTTGTGTGAGTACTACTATTTTGAAGTTTGTAAACCCGTATATACAGTTGACCCTCGTTATCTCGACCTCGCTAATCTCATATAACCGCTTATCTCGAAGTGAAAATCTGGTCCCTGCCTAAGCATGAAATCTAACAGGTAAAAAAATATTGTGCAAAAAGAGCAATTTCTCCCTTTTTCCACAATATTTTCAATATATTTTAAACTTAGTCCAAATACACATATATTTGTTAAATGTGATTGTTCGAATTATTTTTTCCTCAATTCTGCAAATCTGATATGTCGAGGTACGGATATCTCGAAGTATTTCAGAGAGTCCCTTGGAAAACGAGATAACGAGAGTCGACTGTATTTGCTTACATCGTTTTTCTTTTTTCTTTTTTTTCTCTTAAAAAAAAAGAATATGTTTTGTGTATACCATATGTTATGAAGAATTTGAATTGACTAAAATTACAAAAATTAAAAAAAAAAGTTCTGCCAAAAGGGATTTGTCACCTCCTATAAATGGAGCTGTTCTAAAAGGAAAGCATTTGTCCTGGGAGCAAATTACAGTTTGTACTTATATCTGTAGAAAAGACCCCGTTTCAGATCAGAACAGTATGAAGCTAAAGCAAACAAACCTCACAAAAGTTGTCTCCCTTGTCAAAAATGGCATAAAATCTACCAGGTGTTTACAGTCCCCTTAAATTCAAAACAATACTAAATATTCAAATATGTAAATGCATGCACTTGCAATTAACCTATGCTTACCGAAGAAGGAACTTCATTCCCCGATGAGCTTACTAGCGCCTATTCCTATAAAATTAATATAATGCCTGAATGGTTTGTAACGTGCAGAGAGAGGCATGCAATTATTAAGAGAATTAATGCAAAATTAGACTACATATGGGCCGTCGATTGAGAAGAGGGGCTTAGAACATATGCGAACAGCGAGATCCAGGCCAGACTGCGCATCCATATAGGGACCTTTTAACCCATTGTAGTCGGGAGACCCTTAAAAGGGTAATTGGCAAACAGTGCAGACCCAGATCAGACGCCGCAGAATGCGGCGTCTGATCAGGGTCTCCACTGTTTGCAAATAGTTCAACCATTTTTCTCTCAGAAAATCTAAATCACCTAGCCTGACATGCCTAAAATCGAAATTAGAATCTTCCAATATAAAGTGTGGGAGAGTTCATTCAGTCTACAATGGGTTAAAAGATATAGGACTAATAACAACGATCTTGAGCCGACGCGTGGCTGCGTAACTGGTCTGGGGCTACACCATTCGTATATGCTCTAAGGATCTTTTCGTCAGCCGGCCACCCATATTTGCTTGATAATGCACAGTTGATTTGTACGAAATATGTAGCTGATGAATTGATTTCATCCATTTTAATTCACATTTCATGTAATAGCCCTTTTGTTTGATTATTAAACCGACCTTGAAAAGTGGTTTGACTGATTTGTTTCCACGCTAAGTACACGTGACTAACAGATTTTATAGGTTTGGTGAGAAATCAATGTCACACAGAGACAAACTAACGACGAAATATCGTATATGTCATAAGCATCGTTATCTTAACAAGTTTATTTAATGTGTATCCCCATGTTCTCCAATAGTATATAGTAAAAACAGGGTGTGTCTGGGTCTACATTACTAGAAGAACGTTTAGACTTTTGCAGGTTTTAAATCGGCTTTACATTTTTTTTTGTTTCTTCCATAGTACCAAACTTTTTTGTATTATAATGTCACTAATCAAGAAAGTTCTTAATGGCCTAGCTACATGCAAGAGGTCTGCTGTACTGGTCCGAGGCCAGAGGCCAAATACAGCAGACTATGCCAAAAAGAAAGTTCTTGATAACAGATAATTTTATTGACTCTCTAGATCTGACGTCAGTTCAAACATTAAGAACTCTGCCAATACAGCCGGAATGCCGAATGGTTTGTTTTCTAGTCTCGGCTCATGATGTGATTTAAGTAAACAAAAACAAAAAAGGCTTGAGCCAAACCGCAGCATATCTAACAAACAGTGAAAATGCTGATGTCTGACTGGAATCAATCTCCTTTTTTGCATAAATAACCTAAATGCGAAGGCATATAAGGTAAGGTTCCTATATAGGTAGTTTTACGATCTCAAGCTGAAGAGAGCTCGGCAAGGGAGATAAAACTACAACATTCAGCGTAATAGTTAGCACGTCCGCTTTCTAAATACAAGGTCGTGGGTTCGAGTCATAGACTCACGGACGAGGGTCAATTCTATAGTCCCCCCTCCGATTACATCGCGTGACAGTAACGACAAATAATCTACTTTTTATAATTTATTCTGATCGTAAGATAGTCCTTCGCTTTACTATGATGTATTTCTCTGACACTGATATGTGTGTCCCACTTGATGGTAGATAGGATGATATGTCTGTTACCCACATCAGCAAATCTGACTCCGTCCTGTGAGTAAACAAACAAAACAGAGATTATCAGAGATACAGTCACTGGACATAATCATTTGCCACGTTGTGACGTTGCCGTTTAGATCAACGTTTCTCTACATTTTCCTAAAAAACATTCTGCACATCACCCTGAGGAAGTAAAGTGCTGGAAAAATACACGAGATTAAAGCTTAATAAAAAGGGCAATATTCAAATAAATTTGATGAGTTTTGCTCTTTAAGTAATGGATCAGTTACTATAAAAATTGAGCATAAATTCTCATTTAAGATTTCTGTTGACATTAATGATGGCATCGCTAAAATGTACATAAAAATTTAACTCCTACTAAAAAGTGATATATGCAAAGTCAGCTGTTTGCAAACATTGGAATTGTTTTTATTGCTTTCATCAGTTCGCCTCCTGCTTGTACATTTTCATTATTGAAGCCTCATTTCAGCGTAGGATCTTTTTTTTTTTATCACGAAAACATACCTTTATAACTTTGACCCCCATAAACTCCATTATTATATAGTAAAACTAGGGTTTACAGGGATACACATTATTTTTTCTTATTTCTGCTCAAAAACATATATTGTGGTACTCGTTAGAACCGCCTCGGCGGGGCGGTTCTAACGAGTACCTACAATTTTTGTTTTGAGTAGAAATATGAAAAACTATCAGTACTTTTGTCTGAAAACTTTCAGTTTTTGGAGGTGAAATTTTCTATATATTTGAATAGGCGTGTTTTCGTAATGATAAAAATAAATATGGAAATGCATGTATTTAAACGGCGACGTCAAAAGTAGCGAATAATTATGTCCACTGACTGTACATACAGAACTGAGCCGCAGTGTCACAGAAAGTACCATTCAACATGTGCGACAAGCGACGATTCAGATCTGCCTGCGCATTGGCGCAGTCTGAACAGAATGTCACTGGGCTCATTTCGGATAGCCAAGGGTGCAAACTTTCTTCATGCAGACAACGAAGACTCTGGTGAGACTCCGCAGATTCACAGGCTGATTTGTGTCTTCGTTGGACGCACACGTCAGAAGGCTCATTTTCTCAGTTGTTTTCTTATCTCTCCCGTAACATATATCTTGTGATTTGTGTGAAATGAGAACGGTGTCAATATTTTAAGTTTTATAATTAGCTTATCAAAAACTGTCTACGTAGTTTGTGTAACATAGATGTTATTTCGCTGGACTCTTCCATCTTTGGAGTTGGACACATCAATTATTGCAAATAGGGGTTTCAGTCTAAAATCAAAAACAGAAAGGCAAACAGTGTTGATTCTGATGAGACGGCGAGCTACGAGCCGTCTCATCTGGATCAACACTGTTATTATTATTATTAGAATTATTATTATTTGAATTATTATTATTATCATTATTTTGGTCTGCCGGACTGTAAGGGCTTAGTTTAATAATGTAGATGATTGATTCACTTTCAGACAAATTCTGAATTTGTTTCCGAGGTATGATCTATTTTCGACTTTTGTATTGTTCCTATTTCCGAACCAGGCAGCCTAGAAAGCTGGCTTTTGGTATACATATACTAACAGTAACTGATGTGTTGGCGTCGACATTTTGGTAAAAGTAAAGTCATCTTTGTGTGACAAGTCTGCAGTTTGGGAACAAAAGGTTTACAAGCACAGTCTTCAGGACTTTGGGTTCGTTGGACCCATCCTGGTAACTTTAAATACCGCTTAAGCCTGAACTAGTGGAAGGTGGTGGAGTGTGTGTGTGTGTGGGGGGGGGGGGGGGGACGTTGAGGTGCGAGGTGTACGAGAGTCGCAATGTATATAGATCTATTTATATAAGAAGAGTCTTAATATAAAAATCCGATGTTCTTCTTTTTTGGGTTTTTTTTTTTTTTTTTTTTTTGTTTTGTTTTGTTTCCGGAGGCAACATTTTAGATTTTTTATTTACCTTCCAATTCCCTGTCATGCTGTTGGATGTAATGGCTTCGAAGTCTTTGGTGGCTTGTCTGACGCCGCCTGATTTTGTAAAGACGAGACATTCACCCTGTTTCCCATTCCACTTGGCCCCGCGAAGGAGATGCCTAACTGCTTTATGGCCTATTTGAACAACTCCTCCTGCAATCCATATAATGGTTTACTGGAGTTTAATCTAAGATTGGGGTATCATTATATCTTCCCATCAACAATATCAGAGACATTTCGGGACGATCACAATGCAATACTATGATAACGCTGTGCCAGTTATGAAAAGAACCACACCCCACCCGCGCGGAATTTGAACCCACGACTACTAGATTAGTCAGTGAGTAGTAAACCTACGGTGCTCTGATTGCCTCTGTGTCTTTTATAAGGTTATACCGGGAAGACATTACGTAAACGAGAACAATTCTCTTCATTCGCCTCCAGGTATGCAAGGGAGATTACGAGTACATGTAGTTGCTTTGACATTGAGCATAGTCACTTATCTCGCATATCAACAAGCATTTAGCTGACACCCATGGTTTGTAAGTAAAACATAATGTATTATTTATTTTACCTAAAGTTACTAAAGAATCTGAGCTATAGTGTTGTTGTCCACGTGACTATCGCTGACCGATAATGTTATTCCACGCAAATAGTGTTTGTTCGAAATCTAGGTTACGGTTATTTATAGCCGCCCTATTCTTGTCGCAGAGACGTCAGAGTGTTGTGTAAAGAGGGCTATCTGTAAAACCTTGACAGGGCTTAGTGCTGGGACATTGGCAAACATTGCAGACCCAGATCAGACGCCGCGTCTGGTCAGGGACTGCAATGTTTGCTTGAATTACAAGTGGGTAATGGGTTAAGTGAAACCGTCTTGTCCCCGTTTAGGACCATTTTCCCAACCTATACTCAGAAACAACTGGCCCACTAGTGCTGTCAGTGTTTTGATTATAGAAGAGATTGTGTGGGAAACTCAAAACATACATTGTTTAGGTCCTTGTTAAATCCGAAAAATTCTGCGATAATTTGGTACAAAAATATGTTAATGTATTTACGCAAAACATTTTTTGTTTAATATATTATAAGGTATCCAAATATCATTTTGGAGATAAATGAATAGGAAATGATTTTACATATATACTGAACTATAAATAGATGTTTGTTCGAAAGTTTTACCGTTATTTTACGCAAACACTTTACATTATCGGCCCAATGCTTTACTATCTGATATGACAATCTTCATGAACTATTGTAAGTTTCGGACAAAAAGAAAATGACGTATTGTTTACCCGAGGAAAACCATTCACTATTGTACTCCGTAACTTATATTTAGCATATCAAGTAACTAAGATCCTGACTCTTTGTCTTACCCAGAAGCTTGACCATTCGTTTCAATCGATTCCGTCTTTGAAAACCTAAAATACAAGCAAAAGAATGGCGTTACATGTATAAACACTTTACCCCTGAGTTTCTTAAATGGGCTCTTCTATCTTTGAATTTGGACATGTCCACTGGCAAAGGTGTTTCAGTGTAAAATTTTAAAAAAAATGCAAAAAGAGTAGATTCTGTTGAGACGAGCAGTTTCATCTGGATCTACATTGGTTACACAGGTATCTGTTTTGATCTGCAGGGCTGGAAGGGTTAAAGAGAATTTGAAAAGAGGCATAGTCCACATTCAGAAAATATTTTTGAGTGTGTGAAGTTGACTTGGGATTCGCAACTTGGATTATCGATTTTGCCCAACCATAACCAGTACTTTACTATATTTTACTACTACGGAATGAATCGAATACCAAAATTCATACTTCAAATTCCAAGCCAACTTCATACACTTAATATTTTTGTTCTTTTCTATTTATATATGGGCCGTGTAAAGCGAAAAAGTTTCTTCGTACATGCGCATGATGCGCAGATTCAGATTCACCCCGCGCATGCGCAAAGTCTCATCTGAGCATTTGTTTTCCATTGATAATTTCTGTAGTATCCAATAATTCTGTTAGCGGACAGTGAAGACCCTAATCAGACTACGCGGATGCACAGGCTGACCTGGGCCATCGCCGTCCGCATATGCCTGAAGACACTTTTTCGCATGGCTCGCCTATTGAAATACACTGAAAATTTTACCCCCAAAAGATGAAAACTTTCGGATAAAAAATTCTGATATTTTTCTTATTTTTGCTCAAAACATAGATTGTGGGTACTCGTTAGAACCGCCTCGCCGAGGCGGTTCTAACGAGTACCCACTAACGAGTACCCACAATCTATGTTTTTGAATAGAAGTAAGAAAAATAATGTATACCCCTGTAAACCCCAGTTTTACTGTACAAAAGTGGGGTTTAAGGGGGTCAAATTTATATAGGTATGTTTTCGTGATATATTTTTGCCGAATTTTAATCAAACTTGCAGGCATAGATAATGAAACCAACTGAAGGCGCCTTTACACTATAACGAATTGGGGCATCGTACCATGAACGAATGGCAAACATTTGACAGAGCTCGAATACGCACAAATACGCACGAAAATCCGACGAATGTGTTCATCGGGGCTAAGCATAGCGAAATGAAAACGAATTTGAAACGACACCAGAACAAGCTCATAACGTATGAACAACTATTTTTAACGTACCAGATCGAATGCGAAACGAATATCAACGAATGTCAACGATCTCTCGACGTGTTGTGTGTGCTCTCTGCGTGCGCTCTGCTTTTAGTGTGCGTATTTGAACCGATCAAAGTCTCGCCGCAGACTCCATATATATCTTAACTCTTCGAGCTACTAACCAGAACTATCGAAGTGGCACTGAAATATATTTTTATATATCCCAATAGGTAGGTCAACAAGCCTATGCACAAAAACACAAGTCGAACGGTAGCGATACGGTACTCGTAAATTAAAGCATGCCAAGCACGGAACTCAATCGTTTGGAAGTCGCAGCAGCAACGATAATGATTGGTCGACGCATCGTAATCAGTACGTCATCTATTTTAAATGGGGTCAGTTCGTACGAAGAACGTTGAAAATACGCTGTTAATTTGTTATTAATACGTAACTAATACGTGTGACGTTCGTAAAGAAGTGACCACTATTGGATTGAACGAATGCTTCCGTAGATGTAACGAACCGTTCTCTTACTGCGAGCGAACAACAAACCGTTTGAACTGCGTTAATCGAAGGAACCCTCTGTGTTTGGGCTGTTCGTTGCATGCACAAAACTTTCTGACATATTGAGCGAACAACAACGTACGCGAACGTACTTCAAGGAACTTTAAACGAACTTCAAACGATGAGCTACCGAACATCAGCGTATGCCAATGAATGCCAAATTATATCCGTACGCTGGCACACGCTGGGCCAGTTCGTTATAGTGTAAAGGCGCCTTTAAGACCAAATTAGAGTTTTGTGTCCTTGACTTTATTTTCAAACTTACGTCGTTGGGATATAATCATTTTCAACAAGTGGGAGTGTGTGAAGTTGGCTTGAGATTCGCAACTTGGTATATCGATTTTGCCTAACCATAACGTTTACTTTACTACAATGTATAGTTGTAGTATAAAAATTAGTCAGATTCTTAACCCTTCAAAACCGGGAATATAATGTTACGCTCACCTATGTACAACTATAGATGTTGCCCAGCTGTATGCATATGAATACACGTACTTTACTGACCCGAAATAATTGGACACCTTTATACTTTACCGTACATACCCTAGACATTGAAAAGGTCAATCAGACTATCTGATGATCTGGTTAAAATGTTGCGACGGAATGGCAAACAACGTAGACCCAGATCAAACTACTCCTTCAGGAGCAATCTAATATGGGTTTGTACTGTTTGCTCTCGAGTGTTTGTCCTAATATTTAGGAAAATCACGGTAAGCGGGCGTATCGGGATCATTCTCGCATTATATTTCTCATTTATATCAGGCACACCTGGGCTGCGTTCAAATGTGCAAATTACACGTGTGTTTGCCTTGGGTCTCGGCTACTGATGGCGTTCATCATTAGGTACAGGGATCCAGGGCAAAACATTCTCTATTATTTTGCACTTCTGAACGCAGCCCTGATATAGTACTTACCTGAATGTAGTTTTCTTTTCTTTTTTTTTTCATTATGCTTTTGTTTTATTTTCTTCTTTTGTGTTTTAAATTACGGCATTTTATCATTTTTAGCCAAAACATTGGTAGATGTAGGGTCATGGCCAAAATCGGCCGCACCACTTCTGACGACTTTTTATTAAGTACATTTAAAAGCGTTATAAGATGACAACAAATAATGACAAAACCTACAATAAGACGTGTGGGACCAGCTAAGACCCAGATCAGTCTACGCATCCACGCAGTCTGATCAGAGTATTTGCTAATTGCACGTGCCTTCTATATTCTCCAGGCTATCCTAAGCGGGATAAACAAGAACCCTTGCCATACTGACAGGATGTACAGGCTGATCTTTCCTGGGCCCAGTTGTTCAAAGCGTCGTTAGCTTAACAAGCTAGTTAAGGGTCATTTCGTTAACTGTTTTAGCTGATTCAATACACAATATCCTGATATTTTTTGCTGAAAAAATGTGAGTAGCTTTTGCAAAGCTACTCACATTTTTTTTTCAGCAAAAAATTTCAGCATATTCGCGTATCCCTCGATGTAAATTTTAACGAATCGTTAACTAACGACGTCGTTAGCTTTGAACAACTGGGCCCTGATCACACAGGTCTTATTGTTGGTTATGTCATGCGCTTGCTCCGATCACAATTTTTATGGGACTGGATCAGTTTGGTGGAGTTTCCGCAGTTTTTGACAAAGGAGACAACATTAATTTATCAGGGATCATTGACATTAAATAGGCGGCTGCATGCAAAATATGTCTACAGGCATATGCGGACAGGGAAGGCTTAGATCAGGTTGCGCATCAGTCTGATCAGGGCCTTTGCTGTATGCTGGCAGAATGACTGGATACTATAGAATGCAACAATGCTGTGCAAGGACCCGGATGAGACCTTGCGCATAGGGATTGCTCGAATCCGCACATTTTGCGCATGCTCGTAGACACTTTTTGCGTGCCCCATAGAATGATACTAACCTTTAAATGAACTTGAAGACAATATTCTGTCCTTATATAAATTAGACCTTTGATCGTACAGCTCGTTGTATGGCCCAGATAAGATAGCATCCGTCCTTTCTGCTAGAATAAAAATAAAAGTATGGTAAAATATAATTGACTAAGTGTTTTCTTCCAGTGAGATGGAATAAGAACCTTAGTATAGCATCAAGTACGAAACAACTGCATGTAAACATACATGTAGTGTAACATACTTTTGCCCACAGACATCACGAGAACATACCTATATAATATTGACCCCCTGAAACCCCACTTTTATATAGTAAAACTGGGATTTACAGGGCTATACATTATTTTTCTTATTTCTGCTCAAAAACATAGATTGTGGGTACTCGTTAGAACCGCCTCGGTTGACGCAGAAATGTGAAAAATATCATAGCTTTTGATCTGAAAATTTTCATTTTTTGGAGGTGAAATTTTCTATATATTTGAATAGGCATGTTTTCGTAATAGTAGACGATAGTACAGCAGATGGTAGCCATTGACAGAAATATTGTATACTTTAGAGTACAACGTAGAGTAGCACATTGTAGTCGTCGGCTAAACCATTCGGTAGCTGATTGTAAGCAAAAAACATACCAGAGTAAAGCACGTCGTAGACATAGAATACACCATAATGTAGGCGCATTGTAGCCATCGAGTGAACCATAGTGTAGCTTATTGTAGACCATATAATGAACTACGGAGAAGTGCATTGTGCCTATCGGCTAAGCCATAATTTATTGTATTGTAGATCATAAAGCAGACCGTAGTGTAGCGTTATAGTAATAGACTGAACCATAGTGTAGCTTATTGTAGGTCACAGAGTAGATCATTCAGTACAGTAGCACATTGTAGTGTATGCTTCAGAGTAAAACCCATTGTGTAGCCCATTGTAGTCATCGACTGAGCTATAGTGTAGCTTACTTTTGCCCACAGAGGAAACGAAACCATTGTGTAGCACATTTTAGTCATCGACTGAACAATAGTGTAGCTAACTGTTGCCCACAAAACATTGTATAGCACAGTGTAGCCATCGAGGAAACTAAAGTGTAGCTTATTGTGGGCCACAGAGTAAACCATTCTGTAGACCATTGTTGTCATCGACTGAACAATTGCGACTAAACTATAGTGTGGCTTACTGTAAGCCATACAGTAAACACATGTATTGCACATTGTAGTTATCGAGTAAACTATAACGTAGCTTACTGTAGACCGCAGAATAAACCATTCTTTAGCACAATGTAGTCATCGACTGGACTATAATGTAGCTTATTGTAGGCCACAGAGTAAACCATTGTGTAGCCCATTGTAGCCATCGACTGAACCATAATATAGCTTATTGTAGGCCACAGAATAACCACTGTGTAGCACATTGTAGCCATTGAGTGCATAATCGTATAACTAACTGTAGGCCACAGAGTAAACCATTGTGTGGCACTTGCAGCCGCTGGACTATTTGTAGCGTATTGTAGGCCACAATGAACCATTGTGTAGCACATTGTATCCAACGACGGAGCCAGAGTCTAGGTTATTTTAGGCCAAAGAATAAACCATTGTGCAGCACATTGTTGTCATCGATTGAATTATAATGTAGCTTATTGAAGGCCAAAGTGTAAACCATTATGTAGCACATTGTAGACATCGACTGTACCAAAATGTGCTTATTGTAGGCTTCAGAGTAAATAAGTGTGTTGCACATTGTGGCCATCGACAGAACTATAATGTAGCTTATTGTAGACTACAACCATTGTGTAGCACATTGTAGCCATAGAGTGAAGTACAGTGTAGCTTACTTCAGGCCACAGAGTAATCCATTGTGTAGCACCTTGTAGCCATCGACTGACTTACAGTGTAGCTTATTGTAGGCCATAAAGTAAACCATTATGAAAAACATTGTAGTCATCAACTGACCTATAGTGTAGCTTACTGTAGGTCACAGAACAAATCATTATGTGGCACATTGTGATCATCGACTAAACAATAATGTAGCTTATTGTAAGTCACAGAGTAAACCATTACGTAGCACATTATAGCTATCGACGGATCCAGAGTGTAGCTTATTGTAGCCCACAGAGTAAACCACTGTGTAGCACATTGTAGTCCTCGACTGGCGTATAGTGTAGCAGATTGTAGGCCACAGAGTAAACCATTATGTAGCCTATTGTAGCTCTCGACGGTTCCATAGTGAAGCTTATTGTAGGTCACAGAGTAAACCATTGTGTAGCACACTGCAGCTATCGATGGAATCAGAGTGTAGCTTATTGTAAGCCATAGTGTAGCACACTGTAGCCATTGTGTAAGCCACAGTGCCATGTGTATGCTACACAGTAAACCAAAGTGTAATTCATTGTTGCCATCGAGTGTGGCTTATTGTAAGCCATAGCTTAGACCCTAGTGTAGCATATTGTGTCCTCTGAGTGAGCCATAGTGTAGCGTATTTTATGCCATACAATATATTAGAATGTAGCACACTGTAACCATCGACTGAACCATAATGTAGCCTATTGTAGCCATCTACTGAACCATATTGTAGCTTCTTGAAGCCATTGACTGAATCATAATGTAGCTTATTGTAGCCATCGATTAAACCATAATGTAGCTTATTGTAGATATTGACTAAACCATAATGTAGCTTATTGTAGCCGTTGACTAAACCATAATGTAGCTTATTGTAGCCATTGACTGGACCATAATGTAACTTATTGTAGCCATCGACTAAACCATAATGTAGCTTATTGTAGATATTGACTAAACCATAATGTAGCTTATTGTAGCCGTTGACTAAACCATAACGTAGCTTATTGTAGCCATTGACTGGACCATAATGTAGCTTATTGTAGACATCGACTAAACCATAATGTAGCTTATTGTAGATATTGACTAAACCATAATGTAGCTTATTGTAGCCATTGACTGGACCATAATGCAGCATATTCTAGCCATCGACAACCATAATGTGGCATATTTAAGCATTCGACTCTAAAAGTAAAGTACACTGTAGCTCGTATAGATTGGTACGAAACTTCATGCTGTCATTTAAGAAGCCTGGTATGTAGTATAGGTGTCCGAATATTTAGGGCAAATATGGTAAGCAATTAAGGAGATAGAATATTTAGGGGACTGGGTAAACTTGGTCATTTTCCCGCCATATTTGACAAGGGTAACAATTTTTGCGGCTTCCTCAATGCCTCCCTGCACATCACGTCCTTTATAAAATGATTAATACACTTTCGAAATTGTTTTTCCTTCCTTCTGAAAAGGGTTCTACTCTCAAAGTAAAAAAGAACTTGCTCCGACACTATTTCCTTTTCAGATGGGAGGCAAACAATTTTGAAAAAGTTACATCTACTGAAAGTGTAATAAACAATATTCAAACAAGTGACCTTTCCCTGTAAGTGTATTAAGCAGTTTTGGAAGCGTTATCTCTTTTGAACAATTTTAAAAGTGTTGTTTCCCGATGACAGTATATTAATTTGCTTTAAGGCGGACGAATATTAGGATAAATTTGGTAATACTGATCACCTGGAGTAAATCCATCTTTCTTGTGTAGCGAAGGCTGGAACTGTAGCTTGCTTAGAATTGGTATGACACTGCATGCTGCCATTAACAGTGCAAACTCAGGAACAGGACGAAGCATAATAAATTCTATGGCAGGGAACCAGTTAAGACTGGGTTCTGAAATGTTCAAGGAATGATTATTAACTCTCACAGCCCTACAGACCAAAACAGATACTTGTGAAAATAGCGTAGATCCAGATGAGATGGCTATTTGTCATTCTTTCTTTTATTTTAGACTGAAACCCCTATTTGCATCACCAGACAGGTCCAAATTTAATGGACGGAATCGTCCAATTCAGAAACCCAAAACTGAAAGGGTTAAATGAGCCGGCGCATGGCCTTTCCTACAGAATTGCTTGTAGCCCAGTATTCGCGCAGGCTAATCCCTGTTTTCGCAGTCCGCATCAGAATGTCTTGCAAAGACTGTGATCAGACTGTGCGGATGCGCAAACTGGTCCGTCTTCGCTAGGTGCACCTGCAATCTTGAGGAAATGCTGTGCCCCGGTTCAAATACTACTTGTATACCAACCATAAACGGCACAAGAGCTGTTTCTTATTATATCAGAAAGGTCTATAGAATGTATACCCCATGTTCTCAATACTATATAGTGAAAACAGGGGTATATATAGGTCTACACTATTACGTGGCTTTTCAGATTTCTTAAACAAGCTTTGACTTGTGTTGTTTAATTTTAGCAGCTTTTATTGCATTGCTATGTCTTAATTTGGTTAATTATCCAACTATTTATCACTTTCTCTAATATATAGTGAAAATATCATGCGAGGAAATCAGAATTTTTTTTTTTTTTTTTTTTTTTTTTTTTTTTTTTTATGATGAAATCAGAAACAAAATAGCTATAGTGTTTTGGTTAAAAAAAGACTTATCTAGGCTAAGAAGCGTATACTTAACCCTTAAAGCGCCAGTTCTGCTGGTTACTTTAAAAGTCATTTCTGCAAACAGTGTGGACCCAGATCAGACTGCTCCTTTAGGAGCAGTCTGAGCTGGGTCCACACTGTTTGCCTATATGCAAAAATAGGTTTGAAAAGTGTGCAAGAATATTCAGCAGACGACATAAACTGACGACATTTTCAGATGCAGATTTTCTTGACGCTTTAAGGATTAAGATAGTTTTGTTAACATAATGTATAGAAACATACTGACTGAATACTGACCATAAACAGTTTCTGTTAACCTTATTTTTCTCTTCTCTCATATATTTTACGAATTCCTCAGTTTCGTTTGCTTTTGTTTCAATTTAAATTCCTTTGTAACTAAAAGATGATTCAATCATGGAAGTTAGACTAATCCATTTACAAAAAGTATTTAATCCTTTTAACCCCGAGATTCTTCCATCACTCTATTGATGGTTGTAGGGATTTTAGTCTCATCACGAAAGCTGTGGTTTACAGGGTTATACAGTATCTTATTTTTGCTCGAAAATATAGGGGTGGTTCTAACAAGTACCAACAATCTATGTTTTGAGCAGAAACTTAAAAAAAATTAGAGTTTTTTTATCAGAAAATTTTCAGTTTTTGGAGGTGAAATTTTCTACATATTTGAATAGGAGTGTTTAAAAAAAAGAATGGCAACCGTTTTAGATCTTAGTGAGATGGTCCGTTGCGATCCGTCTATTCTGGATGTACACTTTGCATTGGTATCAGTTTTGGTCTGTCGGACTGAAAGGGTTAAAGAGCTATTTTTACAGTTTTACAGAAAACAGTGCAGATCCTGTCAGACACCGCATAACGTGGGACCGTTTGATCTGGGTCAAGACAGACATTGTGTGTGTGTGTGTGTGTGTGTGTGTGTGTGTGTGTGTGTGTGAGAGAGAGAGAGAGAGAGAGAGAGAGAGAGAGAGAGAGAGAGAGAGCTTTGCAGACACTAATGCACTTACGTTATTCGACGTCTGATTGGATAATGTTTGCAACGGTATGTTCTGCGATATACTGTCGGAAACCCGACGTCGCTTTTCATTGACTGACATTTTGTTTTTTCGCAACTCACAGCGCTTGTCGCGTTGTGCAAATAGTACATTTTTCAAACTAAACAAATGAATAAATGGTAACAACTGCATTTAAAATTGTCATTTAGGAAGGTAAGTTGTCGGTTTTACGACCGCAAATTACGTTTAACGGCTGCGTGGAAAATACGAAATTTTCGAACGTAAACCCGCCGATTAACCTAATAAAATGACTTTTCCCCAAGATGATTGCATGTTTGAAAGTTACTGACCCAGTTATACTGCAGCTTATCACAGAATTTCACGCTTCACTAGACTAAATGATCCTTAAATATTCGTGTATACGCACCCCGTCCAGTTGGCTTTAAAATTGAAAACAGTTCATATTGTATGTAATTCAAATTTTAATGAAGAGGATATTAAATGTCTGGACCACGCTATCAAAGTGTAAACGTCATGGTGCACCTGGGTGATCGAGAGGTATGTTAGAAATTTAACACCAGTAATATATTCACAAGCGCTCAGCCGTCACGATGTTCTAGAACCTGGTATCCTAGAAAGTGGTGCTAAATACAATATTTTACATAGTATACATTTAATTTCGGGTCGCTCTCGGGCGGTCGGATTTGCGACAAGTATTAATTAAACTTCGGAGGAACCCAAGAAATCCAAATGCCCGAATTTGGTTGGTATTCAGCTACTTCGTATTAATTGTCTGTGCCCTCCAGGGCGTAGAATATATAGAAACACACGGAAGTGATC
Source organism: Anodontia alba (assembly GCA_964016985.1). NCBI lineage: Eukaryota > Metazoa > Mollusca > Bivalvia > Lucinida > Lucinidae > Anodontia > Anodontia alba. The sequence continues at coordinate 53,424,298 of OZ024833.1, forward strand.
CATTATTGATCCACGATTCACCATTGTCCTTATGCTTGTTGTCTACAGCTAAAACCCGTGACTAGCCGGAGCATGGAATAGAATAGAATAATATTTATTGGAAAACCTACATATACATATACAGTAAGTGTTCTCCATTCACATCACATGCCTATATAATTATGACCCCCTTAAACCCCACTTTTATATAGTAAAACTGGGGTTTATAGGGGTATACGTTGATTTTTTCGTATTTCTGCTCAAAACATAGATAGTGGGTACTCGTTAGAACCACCACCCGAGGCGGTTCTACCGAGTACCCACACTCTATGTTTTCGAGCAAAAAATATAAACTGTATACACCTGTAAACGCCAGCTTTCGCCGAGGCGGTTCTAACGAGTACCCACAATCTATATTTTGAGCAGAAATATGATAAAAATATCAGTTTTTTTATCTGAAATTTTTCAATTTTTGGAGGTGATTTTTTTTTTATTTGAATAGGCATGTTTTCGTAATGACTTGCACTGTTCCGGCACACTACGCTTATGTAGATATTGTAGCAGGTTACCATGGCACCACTTTATCAAGGTTATGGAATACACGTTTATTTTGTCAATTTAACTTTTAAAGTGCGATGCTGCATTGGTACTACTCAGCGCAATTTGTAGCATTCCCGGGACAGCATGACAACGATTGGATATTCTTAACTACTTATTTTAGTTTCAATGAGGCAAGCCTAAAAAGCGAAGTGAAATAAGCAGTTACTGTAATAATTTTCAATGTGAGGGCCATTTTTGTATAGGACAACGGGACGAGATACCATTTAGACCTCTCGAATTCACCTTCTGCATTATTGAATTTAGTCAATTCAGCCAAGAACCCGAGACTTTTCCGTATTAAAATCAGCTTTACCATTTACATGTATTGTGTGATAAGCGCTGACCAAGCTTTTTTGTGGAAGCTAAAACTTGGATAGACAGTGCCGAAAACAATATCGTCTGGAAGAAGAACAGTGATTGGCTAGCCAATCGGCAGCTCTTTCTCGTAACAGAGAAAGTGAACCAATGAAAACCTCATCGCCAGGGAAAAAGAATAAGTGAGTCGTCACTTCAAAATGATTATGAGTAAATAACTCGATGATTTGTAAAGCAGAATCGGTAACATGCTTACGGCCTTTCAAAATTGTTTTCTCTATCATTTTTCTTTCTTTTTTATTTTTTTTTACCTCACCGGAAGCTTTATAATGTCCTTGTCACCTGAATTAACATGCCAAGCTAGCTATATGCCGATAGCTTAAATCTTCTGCATACTTGGTAAACATATCAGCAGACGACATTTTGAAATCTTTTTCTTACTTTTGTCAAAAACAGAATGACAAACAGAGTAGATCCTGATGAGACGGCTCGGACGAGCCGTCTCATCTGGATCTACGCTGTTTTCAAAGGTATCTGTATTGATCTGCAAGGTTAAGAAACAAGTGACCATGATACTCCGAGTCGCTCAACAATAATAAAGCCTGCACATTAAAGGGGACCCAATACACTTGGTAGAATGGTCTTTGTTTTACAAGGAAGATAACTTTTGCGTCTTCCGCTTTGCTTGCTTATACATCTATTTCCTTATGAAAAGCTGAAAAGGGGACGGAACAATTTTCAGCTGCACAAGCACTCTTTGAAAGGACTGGATTCATTTTGTTGTATTACCGCCATTCTTTCCGAGTTGGGGGGGGGGGGGGGGGGGCGGGGGCGGGGGAGGGGGGGGACAAACGATATGGTTTCCTTGTGGCGCAGAAGCGCTTCCAATGAGTATCCACAGCATATAAACTTAATTGGAAAAGAAACACCAAATTGAAATTAATGTATTAGCTAAACAAATCCATTCAGCAGAAAACTTAAATACTGACACAGTTATGTCATCTTTCTCAATTGTAATCCTTTTATGGATTTTTAAATATCAGTCAACAGTGCAGCCAAATAGAATCCGTTTTGTAAGTATGGTGGTCATTTCACATGTGCAAATAAAACTGCAAGCCATGCACCATGCCCCGCCACTGCAATGTATCAAGCAAGTGACAAAAAAAAAAAAAAAAAAAAAAAAAAAAAAAAAAAAAAAAATCTAAGTTAAAAATGTAATAAAAAGTGATAAAAAATAATTTCAGGATTCTGAAAAAAAACAAAATGCATATCTACAGACCATCCTAAAAGCGTGTGTAAAGTTTGAAAAGGATTGGCCTAAAACTGTAGGAGTTGCGGGCACACGAATGGTGGGGGCGCTGACGGACGGACGGACAGACGGACACTCAAAATTTCAGAGGGTATAACATAATACCCCGCCACTATTTTAGTTGCGGGGCATAAAATATAGTTGCTTACAACGGGTATGACAGGCATTCCATCGTCCTGCACGTACCCATCTGATCATAAACTGCCATGGACTAGATGATCAATCAAGGCATGTGGAATAATATTCCATTCCTGTTCGGTGTGAGACGTAGTGTTTGATACATAGCTAGTGTCTGTGTGCGCCTGCCCAGAATGCCTAGTGGGTGCTCTATAAGAGAGAGATCAGGGCTGTACGGAGACCAGCGCATGACGTCAACATTGTTTTGATGATTAAAAGCCATAATGAGCTGTGCTACATGCGCCCGGGTATTACCCCAGCTAGCATTCTACGTAAATCTATATCGGGCCGTCATCGGCCCGTCAGCTACCTGACGGGCCGATGACGGCCCGATATAGATTTACGTAGAATGCTGACTGGGACCCTGCTGTAATGTGACGTTGTTTTGGCGTACAAATGGGACAACAACCGTTTGTAGAGACAACGCTGAGCCGTTAATGAAAATCAAAGGTGTCCCAGCTAGCATTCTACGTAAATCTACATCGGGCCGTCATCGGCCCGTAAGCTACCCTGACGGGCCGATGACGGCCCGATATAGATTTACGTAGAATGCTGACTGGGGTCCTATTTCTATGTCTATACGATATGCCCACCCAAACCATCAACCAGTCACCAAACCGATCATGTTCCAGCGTGCAATTATCACAGTCACACTCACCAAAATTGGTGTGTTAACATAATGCAGATGCGATACTGCGGAACTGTTTTCTAGCTGTGGTCTGACCCATCACGAAAACAAGCCTATATAATTTTACCCCCACCCCTTAAACCCCACGTTTCTATCGTAAAACTGGGTTTACATGGGTATACAGTTTTTTTCTCATTTTCCTTAAATAAAACAATATATTTTAATAGGCGTGTTTTCGTAATGAAGGTTTCCTTCTTTGCGCGTAAGTGCGCTCATATGTTGCGTTTGTCATTGTTCCTCATCCCTGCTTTTCTGTTGTTGTTTTTTTTTTTTTTTTTTTTCGCTTATATTTTATACAGTCGAACCTCAACAGATAGAACGCCGGTGATCGTTTAACAGGGCTAATTCGAATTCGGTTTTGAGACTATACGAAATTCATCCAACAGCTCAAGAAAACAAATATTTAAGGAAATTTTCTTATTTTATCATGAAATTGTATGTTGTGTATACTCATTAGAATCGCATCATCGAGGAATTTGTAGAAAATTGAAACAATTTTCTTAAATTATCGCTATTTGCTTCCTGACCTGGCGCCATGATTAATCCTCAGTGGCTCGAAATATCCATATCTCGAACAAATTTCCATTGTCCCAAAGATGTTCGATCCATTAAGGTTCAACTGTACAATGAAATAAATATTTCCTTACCCACAAAAATGTAAATGTACGCCCATGGGCGTAGACAAAAATGATGGAAACATAAACCTGTTCAGAGCTCCTAAACTGTCTTTTCACTATCGATAGCATCTCCTGTCAAATTACAACATTTGTAGAACAATGCATTGTTTTACAATTATTCACGACTTTGTAATTATAAAGCCATTTAGACCTCATTTTCATCTAATCTCTAACAGGCAAACCTTGTCTGTATACAGAAAGATCTCACACTGAATATTCCGCTGGTATATAAACCTTTACCACATTCTGGGCAAATTTAGCAGACGACAAACTGACGATATTTAATCTTATACGTCGCAGAAAATAGGCTTTGGCATTTCATGCAAATTTTCTCCTGTTTTTGTGATATGTCAAAGCTTTTTTTTTTTTTTCTAGAAAAATTTAGAAAAGATATTTCAAACATTTGTCTGCGAATTATTTTGCAGCATGCTGAGCTTTTAAGTAAAAGATATTAGGGCAATGTCAAGTTTAAAAGTGCCTTCGAACATGCGCAAAATGATGAGATTTACATCAATCTGCGCATGCGCAAAGTATCATCCTGGCCTTAGTTCTCCGTTCATACATTCTGTTGTATCCAGTGATTCTCAGAGCGGACAGCGAGGGCCCTGATCAGACTGCGCAGAAGCACAGGCTGATCTGGGCCTATGTTGTATGCAAATGCCCGAAGAAACATTTACGCAGGGTGCGGCCAATTAATTCAGAAAGAAGCTTTACTAACAGACTCGCATGACAATCATTTTCGAAAATATTCGGTTGGATGGATACATGTTCAGATTAGGTACCCCTGTCGAAATTGATATGACTCCTTCTGGAAAGGGGTCTACCAAGGGTCTACCCTAAGACGGAAACCAACTTTACTTTCTTTTGGAATTTTGAATGTCATTTTTACCCCTTCTATGCAATGTATCTGCTAAATACAAATTGTCATGTTTCAAAACAACATGCAAATTTTCCTTCCTATGCTAATGATAATAACAACGTCCAGAAAAAGCAGACATTGTTGGATCAATGAAATGATTCAGAGAATATAATGCATAATATGCTTCTCTGGAAGAAAAGCAGCCGAGATCAAAGCGCCAAAGGCACTGAAATAACAGCTTTGGTGACCATGCAAGTAGTAACAACTATGGCTTACTACGAAAGACCGGTAGTGACATTTCAATTACATTAATTCAAGGTTTCAACTTCACGAATTCACGATTTCAGCTTCACGAATTCACGATTTCAACTTCACGAATTCACGAATTCAACTTCACGAATTCACGAATTCAATTTCAAGAATTCAACTTCACGAATTCAACTTCACGAATTCACGAATTCAACTTCACGAATTCAACTTCACGAATTCACGAATTCAACTTCAAGAATTCCACTTCACGAATTCAACTTCACGAATTCACGAATTCAACTTCACGAATTCACGAATTCAACTTCACGAATTCACGAATTCAACTTCACGAATTCCACTTCACGAATTCAACTTCACGAATTCACGAATTCAACTTCATGAATTCACGAATTCAAAACTTCACGAATTCCATTTCACGAATTCAACTTCACGAATTCACGAATTCAACTTCACGAATTCAACCTTATGAATTCAACAATTGAATTCGTGAAGTTGAATTCGTGAATTCGTGAAGTTGAATTCTTGAATTCATGAAGTGGAATTCGTGAAGTTGAATTCGTGAAGTTGAATTCGCGAATTCATGAAGTTGATTTCGTGAATTCGTGAAGTGGAATTCGTGAATTCGTGAAGTTGAATTCATGAAGTTGAATTCGTGAAGTTGAAATTGTGAATTCGTGAAGTTGAAATCGTGAATTCGTGAAGCTGAAATCGTGAATTCGTGAAGTTGAAACCTTGAATTAATGTAGCTGAAATGTCACTACCGGTCTTTCGTAGCTTACTGATATTGATTGGTTCGTTTGTTTACATTTTCCTCATGGCTATGCATTCTATCTATCTATCTATCTATCTATATACATACATCATGCAACACCCTCTCGCGAGATTTATGTGCAGCTGCGCGCGCCAGAGAAAGCAAAGTGTGACTGAAGAAAAAGTATTAGATTTTGGGAGAATTTAAAAGTAAAATCAGTGTTTGTTAAGAAGAGATTAAAAGCTGATAAAAACAGTATTTCATGGACTATGGCATCGAATGATAAATAGTGCATATGAATGATCTTAAGGAACCACGATCAGAGCATACATCAGCCCAAGAAGAAAGATGATTCCACTGTACAACAGCCAAGGGAAGCCATTGTCACTTACACTAGGCATTTTTATTGCTGTTTTTATTTTCATATTAACCAACACCATATTCAAAGTTCGACAGATAATGCTCTTTAATAGCAAATAAATGTTTTACTAGATCCGTTTATAAATGCCGCATGACTTTAGTATTACCGTACTTTTTGTGCGGAAGCATGTTCAGTGGAGGTGAAAGCCACTTATACTGGAAAAAGTATACAAACGAAAAAAAAATATATCAAAGTATACAAACGAAAAAAAAAAATATATATATCAACAGAAATTTAGACATAACATGGACACACTCTACGAACACAGTCCACCCAAGGCACCTGATACGGGTCCATGGACATGAAAGGACAACAGCAAATAACTCCACATTAAAGACATCACGAACAGAAGGAAGGAAAGTAGGGCGAAATTGTCCAACAGAACTACCACCTTTAAACGGTCAACAGCATAACAGTGTTGGGTGATGCCAATACCCGGTTCAAGGGGACTGGATTTGCTTGGTAGTTTTTTCAACGATCTTGTATAATGAAGGCATTTTTGCGACGTTTGCTTTTCTACACGTTGCCCCTCCTGAAAAGGGGTCCATCTAAAAGATAAGACAATTTTCAGTAGGAATGCAAATGCATCTGAGGTCAGCATACCAAACTCTATTTTGAAACATCAAAAAGTCGAAATACACAAAGTCAAAATTAGAAAGGTCTAGACAGACAGACATGGACCCAAATAAATAGGCTGCACTCAGGCAAAACAATCTGAAAGATTTATCTGCGAAATATCCATTCCCGGATTGGCGCCAAGCCCTCAAGCGCATCCTACCAGAAATAAAAGGCACAAAAGTGTCGAAATCACAGACCAATGAAGCAGAAAATCGTGAGCAGTAAACATAAATACAATGTATAGAAGTGTCGAAATTATAGAAAGGTAGATTGCAGAAAGCAAAGTGAGCAGTGTTAAAAGGCGTGACCACAGAGCTAGCTTGGGTACATGAAAATATAACACAAGGCATTTTGAGATGGCCTAGATGTGTCAGTTCTAAAACAAAACTCAACGTAACGTCATTTACTTAAGAAATAAACTAGAGCTGGTGTTTGTAAAACACTATGCCCCCAACTGCCTGACTCTAACACTGCTTGACTCCAACACTGCTTGCCCATGACGGTAACAACAGTACAAATATACGAGATTTCAATGTTATTTTATTAAAAGGGAAATAACTCTAAAATGGGAGATAATTTGGATAGGAAAAAATATGGGCCACCTACTTTTTCATGAGGAATCCATATATGAAATTTCAAACTAGCATGCACAGTTCAAAACTTATGCTATGCATCAAAAAATGTGCAGCGTAAAAATGCTCAAAATGACAAAGGGCCATAACTCAAGAAGTACTTTTCAGAATTTTATTCAAAAGTTAATCAGATCATCTACTCATCGCTACCAATCTATTCCTTAAATTTCAAGACTCTAGCTTCAATGGTTTTTGAGATATTTTGCTGACAAGATTCCCTCCATATTTCTTCAAAGGGCCATAACTCAGGAAAGGGCATAATCCTGATGGGGAAAAATATGTGACAGCTATTTTTTCATAAGGAATACATACATGAAATTTCAAAACCCTAGCATGCACAGTTCAAAACCTATGCTAAGCATCAAAAAGTGTGCAATGTAAAAATGCCCAAAGTTACAAAGGGCCATAACTCAAGAAGTACTTTTCAGAATTTATTCAAAAGTTAATCAGGTCATCTACTCATTGCTACCAATTTATTCCTTAAATTTCAAGGCTCTAGCCTCAATAGTTTTGGAGATATTTTGCTGACAAGACTTCATCCATATTTTTTCAAAGGGCCGTAACTCAGGTAAGGGGCATAATCCTAATTAGAAAAAAAAATATGTGTCAGCTATTTTTTCATGAGAAATCTAAATATGAAATTTCAAAACCCTACCATGCACAGTTCAAAATTTATGCTATGCATCAAAAAGTGTGCAATGTAAAATGCCCAAAATGACAAGGGGCCAAAACTCAAGAAGTACTTTTCAGAATTTATTCAAAAGTTTATCAGGTCATCTACTCATCGCTACCAACCTATTCCTCAAATTTCAAGGCTCTAGCTTCAAAAGTTTTTGGGATAGCTTGCTGAAAAGATTCCATCCATATTTTTTCAAAGGGCCATAACTCAGGAAAGGGGCAAAATCCTGCTCAGAAAAAAAAAATACGTGTCAGCTATTTTTTTCATGAAGAATCCATATATGAAATTTCAAAACCCTAGTATGCACAGTTCAAAACGTATGGTATGCATCAAAAAGTGTGCGATGTAAAAATGCCCAAAGTTATAAAGGGTCATAACACATGAAGTAATTTTCAGAATTTATTCAAAAGTTAATCAGTCATCTTCTTATCAATACCAATCTATTCACCAGGTTTCAAGGCTCTAGCTCCAATAGCTTTTGAAATATTTTGCTGACAAGAATTCATCCATATTTTTTCAAAGGGCCATAACTCAGCAAAGGGGCATAATCCTAATAAGAAAAAAAATACGTGTCAGCTATTTTTTCATGAGGAGTCCATACATGAAATTTCAAAATCCTAGCATGCACAATTAAAAAACTTATGCTATGCATCAAAAAGTGTGCAATTGTAAAAATGCCCAAAGTTATAAAGGGCCATAACTCATGAAGTAATTTTCAGAATTTATTCAAAAGTTAATCAGGTCATCTACTCATCAATACCAATCTATTCACCAGGTTTCAAGGCTCTAGCTTTAATAGCTTTTGAGATATTTTGCTGACAAGATTTCATCTATATTTTTTCAAAGGGCCATAACTCATGAAAGGGGCATAATCCTGATGGGAAAAAAAATACGGGTCAGCTATTTTTTCATGAAGACCCCATATATGAAATTTCAAAACCCTAGCATGCATGGTTCAGATGTTATGCTATGCATCAAAAAGTATAACGGACGGACGCACGCACGCACGCACAAACGTCCCAGAAGCAATATGCTCCTCCAACTTCTTCGAAGTTGGGGGCATAATTATTCCGAACCGTGCTCAAATGCCCAAGATCAAGCACAGTTGAGTTTGGGTTGTACCCATTTGAGCACGAGCGACATTCTATAGCATCTAATGATTTTGTTAGCGGACAGTGAAGGCCGTGATTAGACTGCGCGATTGCGCAGATTGGTCTGGAGCACGAGCGACATTCTATAGCATCTAATGATTTTGTTAGCGGACAGTGAAGGTCCTGATTAGACTGCGCGATTGCGCAGATTGGTCTGGAGCACGAGCGACATTCTATAGCATCTAATGATTTTGTTAGCGGACATAAGGCCCTGATTAGACTGCGCGATTGCGCAGATTGGTCTGGAGCACGAGCGACATTCTATAGCATCTAATGATTTTGTTAGCGGACAGTGAAGGCCCTGATTAGACTGCGCGATTGCGCAGATTGGTCTGGAGCACGAGCGACATTCTATAGCATCTAATGATTTTGTTAGCGGACAGTGAAGGCCCTGATTAGACTGCGCGATTGCGCAGATTGGTCTGGAGCACGAGCGACATTCTATAGCATCTAATGATTTTGTTAGCGGACAGTGAAGGTCCTGATTAGACTGCGCGATTGCGCAGATTGGTCTGGAGCACGAGCGACATTCTATAGCATCTAATGATTTTGTTAGCGGACAGTAAAGGCCCTGATTAGACTGCGCGAATGCGCAGATTGGTCTGGAGCACGAGCGACATTCTATAGCATCTAATGATTTTGTTAGCGGACAGTGAAGGTCCTGATTAGACTGCGCGAATGCGCAGATTGGTCTGGAGCACGAGCGACATTCTATAGCATCTAATGATTTTGTTAGCGGACAGTGAAGGTCCTGATTAGACTGCGCGAATGCGCAGATTGGTCTGGAGCACGAGCGACATTCTATAGCATCTAATGATTTTGTTAGCGGACAGTGAAGGCCCTGATTAGACTGCGCGAATGCGCAGATTGGTCTAGAGCACGAGCGATATTCTATAGCATCTAATGATTTTGTTAGCGGACAGTGAAGGTCCTGATTAGACTGCGCGAATGCGCAGATTGGTCTGGAGCACGAGCGACATTCTATAGCATCTAATGATTTTGTTAGCGGACAGTGAAGGCCCTGATTAGACTGCGCGATTGCGCAGATTGGTCTGGGCCTTCGCAGTCCACATATACCCGAAGACAGGATTTCCTGTGGCGTGGCACATATTCTTGGATGTAATTATTAACAGTGCCCCAGCGGCCTTCTTCATTGTTTAACCTATTTAAGACGCCCGACGTTGTATATATGAAGAATCGATTTCAATTTTAGGTCTTTAAGGCTCTAAGGTTTTTGCATCAGGGAGGGGTTGCGCTCGATTAAAACTGGTTTAAGCCCTCAGTAGTTTTTGCACTGACCGTTCCAAGGCGGATCCTCTGTTACAGTTCGTCTTTGTCTGTATGTTTGTCTCTGGTTTCATATGTGGCGTTTGTTCGGTCCTTATTTGTTTCTCATCTCTCCGTGTTTTGGTGCCTCGGAAGGGTTGTGCTTCGTAACTGTGTTCCAGTGAATCTTCACTTATTTTTTTTAAACTACAGTCGACTCTCGTTAAATCGACTTCGCTTATCTAGAATAACCGCTTATCTATAAATAAAAACCTGGTCCCTGTTTTAACAGGAAACTCAAACAAGTAGCAAACTATTGTGAAAAAGAGAAGGAATAACTTTTGGAGTCAAATTACATATTCATTTGTGAAATGTGGTTTTCTCATCAATTCTGCAATTCTGATATGTCAAGGTACGGATATCTAGAAGTATTTCAGACAGTACTTGGGCTTCGAGACAACGTATTTTACGAACAGTCTGATCTGGGTCTGTACCGTTTGCAAGTTACCAATTTGGGGTCTTCAGACTAATAAGAGATAACAGAACAAACATATTTTCATATCGTGGAAAAATTGAAGAAGAAAACAATGTAAATAATAAAATGTCTGCGAAAACAAGACGATAATATATATATATATATATATATATATATATATATATATATATATATATATATATATATATATATATATATATATATATATTAATTATTGTCTTTCTAAAAAGCTTGTAAAATATATATATATATATATATATATATATATATATATATATATATATATATATATATATATATATATATATATATACATACATATATATATATATATATAATTTTTACAAGCTTTTTAGAAAGACAATAATTAAAAAAATTCTAAATATTATTAGAACTTCTAAATATATTTCGGTTGTGCATGCCCTCCCGTGTTCATTGCTCAATAACTACACAATAAACACAACGTACAAAATTAATATATAAAAGAAAAAAAAAAGATCACTCTTATTAAAAAGAATATTTTGACGTGAAAACACAACGTTATGTTAAATGGATAAAAATGCATACTTTTTTTTTTTTGGAAAAAAGTATCTTTTCTAGAGCTATGGTAGTAACAACTAACTGAAAGTTTTGAATACATGCCTATGAAAACTTGTTGACAACAGAAGACTATTCTGATGCCCAGGCCTCCAGCGCCTAAAGGAGAGCCAACATAACGTCTATCTAGTAACAAAACAGAAACAAATACAAGCACACAAATTTAGTCTCTATCGCAATACCTATTAATTTACTTACATAATTTAGTTACAGAAACATAATATAATATTACCGAGACGAAAGTTCAGTGATACACAAATCTTTTAACAAGAATATAATATTTTAGATACTCTTAAATGCAAAATTATGTTTTTCATTGCAAGTCACAAGAAATAAAAGAGAGCACATTTTAACTTTTGGTATTACACATAGTGTATCAAACGTTTCCTCATAAAAAAAGCCGCTTTGACAGCGCCATAAATACAGGAATCATCGACAAGCTGGATAGAATAGGAAGAGCTGAGTGCAAATGTTTTTTTGTTTTTTTAGCTCACCTGAGCCGAAAGCTCGGGATGCTGTTGTGATCACTTGCGTCTGTCCGTTTTCACCTTTGAACGACTCCTCTGAAACCCCTCAGCAAATTTTCTTCAAATTTCACGTGGAGCCTTCTGTTTGAGGCGGATTGAAACTTTGTACAAATGGTCACGGTCCGTTTATCAAGCTGGCCTCCGTGCCCGTATGTACTAAAGATTCTACAGAACCATAAAACATTTGAGGCCAAATCTTTGAATATGGCATTGGGGACTACCAAGTTTGTTTAAATTGTGATCTTAAGTTGACATTTGACCTTTTACGGCATGGTCAAATTTTCTCTCCTTAGCATGTGTATGAGGAAATATTGAAAAGTCAGTTTCTATAAATATACTAAATACCAATGGCAAAAACTTACAATGTATGATCAAAGTAGCAAACCATTTTAGTCCCGTTGGTTTATCTACCCTTGCCCCTGGGCTATATACGTTTAAAATCACTTAAGCTTTAAACGCCTTCTTCTCTGAAAGAGCTTGACCAGTTTTCACCAGGTTTCACATTGGACCTTCTTTCGAAGAGGTATTAACATGTTTTTCAAATGTTTCTGCATCATTTAACAAGATAGCCGCCAGGCCCGTATATTGTGAAAAACACTTAAAAGTCTTCTCCAGAATCAAGAAAGCTTCGAGGCTGAATCTTGTTATATAGCATTGGGAACTCAAGGTCTACCAAGTTTGTTCAAATGGTGACCTTAATTGACATTTGACCTTCCTACGGTAAGGTCAGATTTGGAACTCTATGCATTTGTATGGGGAAATATTGACGATTCAGTTTCTCAATATGTATTAAAGACTTATGGCTGAGACTTATTAATGTATTCATACAAAAGCAAAACTTTTTCAGTTGCAATCAAAGTTTTGTCTCTCAGGATTATCTGCCCTTGCCCATGGTCTACATACACATGTAAACTCTTGTAATCTTTAAAAGTCTTCTTCTACGAAACAGCTAGACCAGTTTTCATCAGATTTCACATTGGACCTTCTGTCGAAGGGGTATTATCAATTTGTTCAAACGGTTGTGTGTCATTAAACAATTTTGCCGCCATGCCCACATAGTGTAAAAACACTTAAAAATCTTCTTCTCAAGGAAGGCTGAATCTTTGTATATGGCACTGAGGACTCAAGGTCTATCAAAGTTTGTTCAAATGATGATCCTCGATCGACATTTGACCTTCTTACGGCAAGTTGCAAGTTACGCCCCTATGCAGTTTTATGGCGAAATATTGAAAAGTCAGTTTCTCGAAATGTATTAAAGAATAATGCCTGAAACTTGCATGTATGTTCAAAGTAACAAACCCTTTTAGTTACAGTTAAATTTTGTCCCCAGGATTATCTGCCCTTGCATCTTGGCTATATGCATGTATAAAAACTCATTATCTTGAAACAACTTCTCAGATGGCCGCTATGCCCATATATTGTAACGCTTAAAATTCCTTTCCGGAACCATGAAAGCTTTAAAGCTGAATCTTGGTATATAACATCGGAGACTTATGATATTCCAAGTTTGTTCAAATGATGATCTTAGGATAACCTGTGACCTTTCTGTGGCAAGGTCAAATTTGCATCCCTATACTATTGCATGAGGAAATGTGGACAAAATCATTTTCTGAAACTGTACTAAAGACTAATGGTTGAAATTTGCATTGTATATGATTAAAGTAATAAAACAATTTAGTTACAGCCAAAATTTTGTCGCATTGTAGTTATATGCCCTTGCCCCTTGGCTATATACATGTTTTAAATCATGTACTCTTTGAATGTCTTCTTCTCTGAAGCCGCATGACCATTTTTCACCAGATTTCACACGAAGCCTTCTGTCGTATGGTTCCACACCATTTAACAAGATGACCGCCATGGTCGCATATAGTTAAAAAAAACAAATCACTTAAAAATGATCTTCTGCAGAACCTAGAAAACTTCGAGACTGAATTTTGGTATATAGCAATGGGGTCTCAAGGTCTACCAAGTTTGTTCAGATGATGAATTTAGGATGACCTTTGACCTTTTTATCAAATTTGTGTCCCCAAACAAAATGTTGAAATACCATTTTCTAAAATGTATTAAAGTAGTAAAAGTAGTAAAACTTGTTAGTTGTTCCACTGGAAGAAACGTCCCTTGCCTCAGGGCTTTGTGCATGTATAAAGTCATATAAATCTTCAAATGCCTTCTCTGAAATCGCTGGCCAATTTTCACCAGATTTCTAATGGGACCTTTTGTCACTAACAATTTGCTGAAATGGTTTTGCACTATTTAACAAGATGGCTACCATGTCCATATATGTTAAAAACACTAAAAAAACCTTCTCGATAACCAAGAAAGCGTTGAGGCTGAATCTAGATGTAGCAACGTGTCTGTGTTCAAATGTAGATCTTAGGATGACCTTTGACCTTTATACGGCACTCTCAAATTTCTGTCCTAGTTGCTGTGGCAATCCTGGAAGAATATTGCATGACATCTGTAGATATGCAGTGGATGTTTTACTCAGGTGAACTAATCTTGTTTGCTGTTGTTGTTTTTGTTGTTGTTGGTTTTGCTGTTGTTGTTGTTGCAGCTGCTGTTGTTATTTCTGTGTTGTTGTTATTGTGTTTGTTTGTTTGTTTCTTTGTAATGCTTTTACATGTAACAGCAGTTTAGCAATAAACACTTTATGATATGTAGTCTCTGTATCTAGTACGTGTTTTTATCATTTCGCTCCTCGTACTTAAATATTTACAAATGGTATATAACATATTTTTGAGCCTGAAGCAAACGAACCGATGTTAATTCATTTTCTATCTCTGTGCTTGTCACATTGAATTAACCTCACCCTTTTCCATTGCAACAGATTGCTGTCAAATATTACATAAAACTAATACCAGTGTGAGTCAACCGCTTTACATGAAAAACGTTCCATTTGTGGGATACACATATATCGAAAACATAAGCAGCTCGCGCACCCGTGCAGTCCTGTCTAGTTCTTCGCAGTTCACACAATACAGGTTTAAGTGTTGTAGAATATAGCGAGGAACCTAACCACGGTCCCACTATTCGGAAGTCGTTTGCTATTGGTTTTCACCACGCTATCGCTTGCGATTAATACATCACAACCGGAAACATATCTAACATTATTATCTTGTCCGCGTGTTGCAGAGCATGCTATCTTTTAGCGATACGCTTTGGAATAATTTTAACAGATTTGTCTTGTTTAGATGTTTGATATATTTCTAACAGACTAGTTGTAAAAGCGATTAAATTTTAAACTATAATAAACTAGTCTTAGACGAAGAACAGTGATTTCTAAAACCAGTTTCAGGTAGGTTACAATTTGTTGTTTTTATGTCATATAGTGGTAGTTAAAAATAAATGAAATTTGGTCATAATTTAATCATTTAGCGGTATTTCATTGTATTAATTTATTTGTTTAGTTAGTTAGTTAGTTAAAGCGCCATAACGAGGAAAATGTACCTTTATCTAAACATACTGACGACAGATTAGCCTATGTATTTTGCACAGTCTGATTATAGTCGTTTTTATATTTAAAGTGTTAATCACATCTATAAAAGACAGCTTTAGTCTTAATCTTTAATGCGCTAATCACAAACGACATCTCTGAAACCCCTCGGAAAAATTTCTTCAAACTACATGTGGAGCCTTCTGTTAAAGGGGTATTGAACATTTGTACAAATGGTCACGGTCCATAAATTAAGATGGCTGTCATGCCCATATATGGTAAACACTTAAAAATCTTCTCCAGAAGCAACAACGCTTTTTTGAGGCTGAATCTGGTATACAATATCGAGGACTGAAGGTCTACCAGATTTGTTCAAAGATGACCGCAGATTGATCTTTGACCTTTAAAGACAAAATCAACTTTTCGCCTCCATGCGTTTGTATGGGGAAAATGTTGAAAAGTTATTTTCTCAAAATGTATTAAAGACTAATGGCTGAACTTACAGTGTATGATTAAAGTAGTAAACATTATTTTTACAATAAAAATTTTGTCCCCTAGATGTTATCTACCCTTGCCCCTGGGATATATTCGTGTATATAATTGTGTAGTCAATAACTGCCACTGGACAAGTTTTCACCTGATTTCACACGGGCCCTTCTTTCGAAGGTGCATTAATAGTTGTTTTTTTTTTTTTTTTTTTTTTTTTTGTTTTTTTTTTTTTTTTTTTTTGTTTTGTTTTGTTTTGTTTTTCAAATGGTTCCCCGCCATTGAATAATATGGCCACCATGTCCATTTATGGAATACACATTTAAAATTCTTCTTCTCCAGAACAAAAAAGCCTTGAGACTGAACCTTGATATATAGCACTGGTGACTCAAAGGGGAATTGGCAGTTTGTTAAAACGATTTTGTATCATTGAATAAGATGACCGCAAGCCCATATATGATAAGGAAAACACATGAAAAATCTTCTCCAGAACTAAAAATCTCCTGAAACAAGAAAGTTTTGAAGCCGAATCATCTTGGTATATAGCATCGGGGACTCAAGCCTACCAAGTTTTTTTTTTTTTTTTTTTTTTTTTTTTTTTTTTTTTTTCCAAATGATGATAAAATTGTGTAATCTTTAAACGTCTTATTCTCTGAGACCGTTTGACCAGTTGTCACCGGATTTCATATAGGACATTCTGTCGATGGGGTTATGTACAATTTATTTAAATGGTTTTACATCATTGAACAAGATGTCTGCATGCCCATACACGTTAAAAACATTCAAGAATCTTCTCCTCCAGAACCTAGAAAGCTTTGAGGCTAATTTTGGTATGTAGCACTGGGAATTCTAGGTCTACCGTATTTCTTTAAATGATGATCCTAGAATGACCTCTGATATTATTATACGTTGGTCAGATTTGTGTCCTAGTTATTGTGGCAAAACTTGAAGAATGTTCCATGGCATCTGCAGATATGCAATGGCTATTTTACTCAGATGAGCGACTCGTGGCCCATGGACCTCTTGTTTGAAATATTGTTTTGTTGTTGTTGTTGTTCTTCTTCTTCTTCTTCAAAGAAAGTAAGGCTTGATATTCCATGTGAATCGTCTGCTGGGCATGAAATATCAAGTCTTATTTTCTTTGAAAAATGAAAAGCTAGAGTGTCGTCTGCCTCAGTTTTGCTCAGTGTTTTATGGTTAATATATCATATCAATATATTCTACAGTTAAGCGGACAACAAAGTCCAGATCAGACTGCACGAATGCGAAGGCTTATCCACACTATCTACCTCTCTCATATGATAAGGGGTTTTCGCATGTTTAACTCCATAAGGGGATTCCACACATTTTTGGGGTGGTAACGCTGTCAACATTGTTTTGTTTCCCTGACGACATTGTACTTTGGATATCTTAATGGTGCGAGGTACATCAAAACAGCGACTTGTTGGAATCCCAATGTAAGGCTTCATGTAATGTCATGCTTTGTTTTTCAGTGGGGTACGGACCTAATTTAAATATGCTTAACGTTTTACTCACTGTCTCTTGTTATAACTCTGACTTCCATGTTTATTGTGTCAAATCTATATACATGTATATGGACTATTTCTGGTACCATAATCGTAGGATGTAATTTTCCATTTCATGCCACCCAAAATTGTAAACATACATGACAGTATTATTTGCCTCGTGCAATCACTCACTAAATTAGTTTACGTGTGACACTGTCTTGGAAGCCTAAAATATAAAACGCAGAAACCGAAGTATTTCTTCTGAAAACAAAATAAGCACAATCTGTGTTTGCCAAAGCTAACTGGCAAGCCTAATCACAGCTCGTTTTTGTTGTGGAAACAAGTTATGATATATAAAAACAGCACATACATGTATGTATCGCCAGACTTGTTTTAAAGAGGCTCATTATAAAAGAAGCCTGTGTTCATATGAGGGTTTATATGAGGGTTTCGAGGCACAGGAAATATGTAAAATTTATACTACCGGGATATTTTTAGATGTATATCAGGGTCACTGATGAGGCATAATCGGACCAAAACTAGCTAGTCTGACCCAGAAATTTTGACAACTCAACATTTTTATTTCAGTATTGCGAGTGTGTTCATTGCTCTCAATGTCCATTCCTTTAAATATCTATTCGTTTTAAACTTTATTCAGGGATTGATTAAACTTTTAGGACTTTTGGATAATTTTAAAGCGTCATGTGCCCAAAATGTTAACATACGGTTTTAATACCAGTAAAATCGTTTAGAATCCCCTCCTTCCTCTCCCATGGTGGAATTGTTAGTGATCTTTCTCCCATGGTGGTTCTTCTATGGTTCATTCATTGTGGGGCTTTGTAGCTCCGCGCTGTGATGCTTTTGGTTCCGTGTTTAGTTTTGTTGTGTTTGGTGGAGACTGTCTTGTATTGTAATCGCTCGTTCGTGATGTGGAAATGGCAATTTCCTTGCGTTAGTTGCTTAATGTTTTGTTACGTATGTTCATACTATGTTTACTCTTCCTCTTTGTGTCGTTGATAGGCAATGTTCTGATATTATGACCTTTCTAGATATCTTCTTTACTATTTTGTTTTGGCCCAGCGACTAAGACGACTCATTAACTAGTTTTAGTCTGGAGACTCCAGAAGAGTAAGTGCATACCCAGATCAGAAGCCAGGGTCTACACGGTTTGCTTTAACGACAAGAATTTTTATCAAGCATATTAATTATAAAAACTAACCATAAACCCTGCTATTGGAAATTGACCGCTCCAGACAGTTGTGGTAGAAGAATCCACTCGACATAAATGGGTTAATATTAAAACTTTGAAGCATGAACTTGGCTGCAGCAACACCTTCATTCCAATGACGAGAATAAAATCCATACTGCCAAGTTTGCAGTTAGTATTTAAAAGAGGCTACACAGACATGTTACGTTGTATAGGCTACCAATGCTTCATAAATGACCGTATAAAGTATGTTTTATCGCGAATTCTAATTCGTGTGCTACGACTGAGATTTTTTTTCTTTCTTAATCATTTCAAACTTCTTGCCTTGCCGCCATTCAAAAGTATGCAATTAAATGCATATACAGTGGATATAGTTAATGAGAAAAAAAACCTATTTAATCAATTAAAAATTCCGATGCGGTTCTGGATAAAATTTAGATCCAGAAATTTTAGAACGCCTAGTTTGTCGACATGAAATATTGCTGCACTTTATACTACCTTGCCACACAAAGTGTTTAATGGTAAACTTGTTTTGAAAGAATTTTCGAACAGAAATATTACTTTTACTTTTCATTCATGTTTCACTTTTAAGAAGATTATCAAAATTTTCTAATTTACGGTAAAATCAAAACGTTTGTGCTGTTCTTACCTTTCATCTCAATAAAATCTAGTACCTGTCTCACGTGCAACATTTCAGAGAATACATATTACTTACGTATATATCATATATGACCAAACTTTTTCAGAGAAGATGTTGCTTTTTGTCACAAATGGGTCGGAGGCAGACTGGACGTAACTGAAGGACTGATCTTTCTACTTTGATAACATGATGTAAATTGCTTCTGTCAGTCTTTGTAACACTTTTGCGAAGATGACGTTTTTAAGTATTTTAAGCATGGATATGCCGTCCCAGACAACCCGGCCCCTGTTGCTGTATACCCAGTACCAACTTCAAAACCTTCACAGTTCTGGAAAAGAAGGTTTTGGTATTATAAGGTGTCCACTTTTGGATAACGATGCTCCTTGTGCTACTACATCCTATAGTGTATATAATTCTCAGTTGTTTCCTTTTGCTAGAATATTAATCCCTGCGCTTTTCGAAGAAAAAGATGAAACACCATTGCTCCTAGACCATTTAAGCTAGAATCTCGAAACTTTCACAGGCGATAGCCATATGGATGAGGACTACAGGGACACATTCGGAATTTTGATGTAATACGTGGGAGTAGGGCTAGGGGGAGCGGTTTGATCCCGAAGGGTCCACAATCCATTTTATACAAACATAGTCATGTTGCCTATCAAATCGAAGGTAATGAAGAGTAGAATAGAGTGGTGCAAACATTTTGCTCCGGGGCATGTTTGGGATCACTAGAGATCCAACAGTAGAATTTTGGGTCTTTTTTCTTTTTGTCACACAACTCTTTTAAGGCTTTTAGCTAGAAACGTGAAACTGTCACAGGTAATAGCTCTATGAATGAGGACTGGAGGACCGCATATGGAATTTTGATGTGCAGGGAGATATGCGATGGCGCTGGTGCGGGGATATACTATGGCGCGCCCGCGACTTGCTCTAGTTAAGTCTGTGACTAATAATCGAAATAAAATAGAAACTGCTTAATTTCTTAAGCAGGGGTACCGGTATCATAAACTATGTCAAACCGGTTCTAATTTTTATTGCCGTCATTCTGAATTAATGACCAAATCTAATGGTGGTTTGAAAACGCTTCTGAAAGTAGGTCTGTCGGAACTTGAAATTTATGTCGACTTAGTAAGGGAAGGGCCGTAACTAATGTTGTGAGAACTTGTGGCCCGACCCCATTTCTGCGTATAGAGGCAATAAAACGTGTTTAACCTAGCAGTGTACAAAAAAAAAAGTTTGGTAAACCGATTTTTCGGAACAATTTAAAGGAATTTTTACTTGCAAAAGACAGGTAACAACAAGCTGCTACAGAGCTGTTGACATGGTTGTTAACCCTGTTGTGGCTGATAACTGTGTTTCCCTCTTTAATTGCAGGTCGGTCTTAAGATTAAATGAAGGCTTCCTCCTCAATCTGTTTCAGAAGGTTGCCGCTTGACTATCAAGGCTTGGTCGGAAACACCATGGCCATGTCTTTGGTTCGCTTTTGTTCTGGCTTCTGATCGCCATTGAGCCCTTTCCTAGCAAACACACAATGTAGCAACAACGTCGTTACAACGTCGTGACGTTGCAGTGACGTTATAACGACGTTGTGTGTTTGCTGGGTTGCTTTGTTTTGATCACAATGTTTGTGATTATTTGTGTTGCACTGTGCTGTTTCACTGAAGAGTTAGATGATAATTTGTAAATTATGTCTGTAAATTGGAGCTGCCTCAGAATTCAGGATGATGGTTCGCATGAATGAAACAAGAAGTTATATAAACTACCCCACAGTAGCTTTTCTACTGGCCGTTCCAAGGCGGTTCCTCTTTTGCAATCTTCCTTTATTCATGCGTTAGTGGTTCATATGTGACGTTGGTTTTACCATTGCCTGTTCCTTATCTCTCATTCCCAGCAGGCACATGACGTTTATACAACGTCGGCTCAACGTCGATGCAACGTCATGACGTTGCATCGACGTTGAGCCGACGTTGTATTAACGTCATGTGTCTGCTGGGTTGTTTTGATGCCTCGGGATGGGGAGGGCTCTGCTTCATAACTGTGGCATTTTTCTGGGTATCTTCACATATTTTTCAACTTTTTTTTTACCAGTAAAGATATGACCACAAGTTTGGTCACCATTCCGTGCTACAATTCAAAGAAGCATAATATGTAACGTGATAAAATTAGCGCAGTGGCGTCACAGAAGTTGATGATAGAGTTCGACGTCGGAATGCAGATCACGAAAAACTTGGACGACAGACAAAAATTTATCACAATCGTTCACCCTGAGCCTGGCTCAAGTGGACTAAATTCATTTTCCCTCAGATTTTTGTAATGACGCATCCTTGTGCAACTCTATATTGATAACTTTTTCTTTTTTTACGATGCTTCGTCAAAAAAGAGAACTAATCAGTCTAATTTTGTACAAGGAAGTAACTAACACTCGAATAACTTTGCGTATAGCTTGTTCCCCATAACAATTCCCTTTGTAGTGTAAAATTGCCACCCTCGCGCAAAGCAATAAGGATAACGATGGCTGTCTCCGATACGAAATTGTAGATGAGAAAGGTACTAAGAAAGCGAATTCATACTAAAATGTCTTCAGACCTCTATAAAAATGTAAAGCGTCAAATCAGCTGGTAAAACCGGTGTCTTACCGGCATATTTCTCTTACAGTATGGCAAAATGAACCGCACCATCCAGTCTGCAATCAAATGTTCTCTCATTGCATGTCTTCAGGCATATGCGGACAGCGATGGCCAAGATCAGCCTGCGCATCCACATAATCTGATCAGGGCTTCACACAGAATGTATGAATGAAAAGCAAAGGTTTATGCTTTGCGCATAAGCATGATGACGTAAATCACATATTTTGCGCATTCTCAACAACCAAGTTTTCGCTTGGCGCAGACCATGTGTACCTATGCTCTGAAGACACCTTTTCGGCAGTCTGGCCTATCAATGTCAGAATCTACAAATTCAAATTAGCGAAAAAATAGAACCAACAACGCAAACACGCGTGGGACTGGGTTATCGCAGGATGGTTGTCGTAAAGAATTACAAGCATTTTCTATTAATCATAGTTTCAGATAAACCGACAATCAAGAGAAAAGAGCCGCAACTAGAGGATTGGTACCTTGTGCATACACCTGTAAAGACTCGCATTTGTCTCCGTATTCGCGCCGTCTGAACAGAACCCTAGTTGCCCTAGCTGCATAAAGCCAAGGATCCAATCAACGATTCACTTTGAACAATCTGACCGATTTGAGTTGTAATGCGGCCGTGGTTTACATCTCTATCTTTCATTTTTTCATAATACATGATATTGGCCATGTCATGCGAAAATGTATCTTGGGGCATATGCGGACAGCGAAAGGCCCAGATCAGACTGGGCATCCGCGCAGTCTGATCTGTGCCTTCGCTGTCCGCTATCATTGGTAACTTTTGAATGTATCAATTGCCCGAATGAAACTTTGCGCATGCGCTGTATGCATCTGAATATGTGTAGTTTGCGCATATTTGAGGACACCTTTTTGATTGGCGCTGCTATTATTGTATGTTCTCGCCGCCGTGAGCGGTCACTACATATTTCCCTGGAGTTACTGAAATCTACCTTGATCGAAAATATTGTTTTTTTTTTTTTTTTTTTTTGTTTTTTTTTTTCTAATTTATCCTTAAAAGATGTGTTGTGAGTACTCTTTAGAAGCACTGCATACGTGTTCCCACATGGTCCCTTTTTATGAAATTATGGTTAGCCTCTCATCAGAACAATAACGGGTACGATTATAATGACATAGCATAACATGATAATCACTTTATGGAGACCGAACATTATCCGATAAGCACTCGGATGGCCGAGAGGTTTGCGCTCCCGGCATCGGATCGTGAGGTCCCGGGTTTGAACCCCGCTGGAGGCGGAATTCTTCTTATGATTGTATGGCGTTTCAGTACATAGAACCTTTCATTATCATCCTTCCGTCGTTTCGATATGACTTACATAATGTTGAAAGGGACGTCAAACACCATACCATCATGTCCGAATCCATGTGATAATAGAACTGATAATAAAGGATAATACCGAGGGATTCGAGTGAGTGCTACAACCCAACGGACACAGGGCGCTTATACAACCTCGCATCAACGACAATGCAACGTCATGACGCTGCATTGTCGTTGATGTCACGTTGTCTAAATGCTGCGTGCCAGCTGCGAAGATATGTCTAGATGCAAAACTATCCAAAAACTTTGTTCTTATCACCCATTTTATGCCAGGAAGGCTCCATATATTTACTTATAAAAGCCATGTTAGAATTTATATACTGGGCCGCGCTGTGCGAAAACATTTCTTCGGGCATGCGCGGACAGCAAAAACCCAGATCAGCCTGCGCATTCACACAATCTGATCATGGCCTTCACTGTCCGCAAACAATGGTTGTTTATTACAGAATGTATGACTGGAGAGCAAATGCCCGGATGATCCTATGCTAGATTAATTACAGACATTTTTCCCTTGCCACGGCCGATATTGTTTTGTGTCCTCTTAGCAGTGGGATTAAGATATTTGTTTTGATCTTGATGACATTTTTATTTAATATTGCAAAAAAAAACCCGGCAGCTCAGACATCAATCCACTTGATTCCCAGGATTATATATTTGATCACGTGATCAGCAACATGAGAAAATGCCCCTAATTTCTCGTAAATGCACAACGGAGTCAGAGTTCAACCTTCTATTTAAGCAGTCCATTTAGGACATTCCTTTTCTGCTTGCACAAGAAAAGGACATAGTATAATATATAGATGATATATAGATGGTTATAGAATACCCTGATCAGAATGTTGATCAGCGTCTCTCCTGTCATAAGGTATATTTTTTCACGCATGGCAGTTATGTATATCTTTAGTGTACGATATCAGTAGTGCTTTATTCTGCAAATATATAAAATGAAATTAATCAAAATATTGGGCAGATAAAAACAAATGAGCAGCCGTAAAACGTTTCCCTATACTTCACCATAGTTCAGATTATATTTTTATTTCCTTTGAGATCATTGAGCCCAATCTGGTTACATTGAAAATCGGTCACCGGTGCTAGGGTGTGGGATGGTATACAGCCTCGCAAACTAATTAGCTGTATATAAAGAAATTTAATAAAACCGAGTCCCCGGTTTTCGTTCTTTTGTGTGCTCTTTATTTTCATTTATTGCATACGGTAAAAAGCAGTGTCGCGCGTTATTAACAGCTGTGCATTAACCGGCGAAAGGCCGTGTATTAACAAGGCAATTCACGCGCTGTTAATGCACGGCTACGCAACTTTCAATATGCTCATACCGGGGCCACAGAAATGCTGCCGTCACGAGATGTGTACTGCCCTGCCATAGAACGAACATAGTCCGTGGAAATAGCGTTCGCGTGACATCGGTGAAAAGGCGAAACAAAATAGTGCAAGAAATAACGCAAAATGTAGCAATTGTTTTCAGTTTTTATGCAATAATAGCGATCGAACATGGTTTTTCAATGCATTAACATTCGCCAGGTCCCTTGGGAGGTGTTGAAAACCGCGGTCTTGGGCCTCGGTTTTCAACACCTCCCACGGGACCTGGCGAATGTTAATGCATTCAAAAAAAACATGTTCGATCCCTATATTGGAGTACAGAAGAAGGGTCTTGAGGGAATTTCACAACAATCTATTCGATTATACGAACAGTGAGGGTGTGGTTCGAGCGCTCTAAATCTAGATGAGAGGGGATTTCCATATAATATTTTTTTTTTCTTATTTCTCCGCGAAAAGCTATGTTATGGCATCTCGTTGAAAGTACCGCGTAGTCTTATTTCTCCGCATTAAACTTATGTTTTGGGTACTCATTAGAAGCGTCTCGCGGAGGCGCTTCTAATGAGTACCCGCAACATAGGTTCTAGTTGAGAAATAAGAAAAAAATCGAAAATAGCACTGGGTTTTCTGGAACTATCTAAGGCGGTGGTCCTGGTGTTGTTCTTACTCTTTGTAGCTCTTTCTTTCTTCCTTTGTTTTTTCTGTATGTGTTGTGATGCTAGCATTGTGGTCACCGTCTTCAACAGCTGCCCACTTTGCTTTCTGTTTTACTAGTTTTACTAGTTTTGTGATGCTAGTATTTTGGTCACCTTCAACAGCTGCCCATTTTGTTTTCTGTTTTACTTGTTGTGATTAAGAGTGGTATCAGGACCCAGGGTGGAGTTGGCTAGCTGTAAAAGTGCTTTAAACCCCTCGGTGGTTTACTCTACTGACCGTTCTAAGGCGGTGGTCCCGGTGTTAGTCTTACTCTTTGTTGCTTTGTGGTTTATTCTACGAGGCGATTTGTTGTATGCCTTTCCGTGTGTCATTTTGTTCTTGTGTTTTTTCAGTCCTTTTAGTATTGCGATTACCTCGCTTGGGGAAGAGAGAGAGCTAATCAGTGTTTTTCGTACATTTGTTCGATTTGTGCTTGTTTGGATTTGTTTGTTCCCTCTTCCTCTGGGGTCTGGGAAGGGCTGCGGTTTGTGATTATGGCACTCCCTGGACTTTTCTGTTACCTTTTTTTTTTTTTTTTTTTTGTTATATGTCATTGTTGCTAGCATTTAATACTGTAAATATTTCACTGCCCTTTATAATTGTCAAGCATATCAGTGGAACCAATAGAAGCGTACGGGTGGCCGAATGATGGTTAGCGCTCCCGAGTTCGGGTCACGAGATCCCGGGTTCGAATCCAGCTGCGGGCGGAATTCAGCTCATGATTGTTAAGGCGCTTCATTTCACAGAGCCGTTCATAATCACCCTTCAGTCGTCTCGATATGATTTAAGTAATATTGAAAGGGACGTAAAAACAAAACCATCAAATCGCTGTAAAGGAACCAAGATTCACGACCAATATTCATACAGATGGATTTTCTCAAGTCAGGTCTCACAGAATGCAATGAATCCGATTCTAGACAGCATGTTCTCTGAAATGGAACATTGCAACTCCTACTGTACTCACTAGATATGTACATGCTACATACAATATACGCCCATGTGGCTACCTGGCCACAATTAATAACAAAGGATTCAGCTTTGAGAAGTAACCATGCTTAAAGACCAGACACTGCGTAATCGCTGTGTAGTCGGCGCAGTTGTGGGTTGCATATTTTTAACAGTAACCATCCTATGGGCAAATTCAGCAGACGACAAACTGGTGATATTTTTCTTATGTTTCTTAGAAAATAGGATTTGACATTTCATGCAAATTAACGCAGGAGACAATTTGCATGAATTGTCAAATCCTGTAAATTGTTCCCTTGATCAAATGCATAGAGCGAACACCTACGCTGTACAGCTATAAGGGTCGGTGTAAGTCCGCTATCTAGTCTATAAAATCCATTTACAATGCGAAAAGTAAAGATTCTGATCAAACCATGCAGCTGCACAGATTCAGTGTATAAGATTGTTAGTTTATTAAAGTTTTATCATAACAGAACTCCAGAAAATATACAGTATATTCCTTTTTATCCTATTGCAATAAGGTAATAAGTCGAGATAAGAAGATATTATGTCAAACTATAATGTTGTCTCAAATTATAATGTTAAGGCAACAGGGTGAGCTGTCAATGTATTATATCATAATTGCCAGCAAAGGCTTTCTCTGAAACTATCTGTAACACGTTTTTACAAATCCTGATTTTTGCTAAAATTAGCTGCTTCTCGTTAAAAATAGACTGGCTAAGGTCAAGGACCGGTCAACATCAGTTTTGTCACTGCTGACACACAGCTAAACATAGTCGTATAACAAATCAATTGATGCATTTTATTGGGGTTAACATCAGGATTTGTCGGCCCTAGAAAATGATGTTCACCTCGCTTTGGCCTCGGTAAACACCACTTTCTCGAATAGACAAATCCTGATGTTAACGTCAATAGAATGCATCAATTGTATAATGCAGAGGCAAAAGGGTGATCTTTCGAGTAAATTTATTTTGTCGTTTTCTTGTACTTTGGTATAACCGTGCACCTTTATCACACGTGAAAACAGAGTTCCATGTAAGGCACTTCTGGCGGGGGAGGGGGAGGTGCTGCGGGTACGGGGGTCATTACATTCTCTACTGCGGAGATACAAGACGAAACGAAAGTAATCATTACATTATTTCCTATGGAAATACGGAACGTTTTTGCAAAATAGTCATTACATTTTTTTCCTGTGGCAACACAGAACGAAAAAAAAAGTACTCAATCCATTATTTCCTGTGGAAATACAGAAGGAAAGAAATATGGTTTATTACGTTTCATGCCGATATATATATTCTGTATTCTCAGAAAACCCATTGTTTCATGCAAATAAAATCAATAAAGTTGCCCTCGGAAACCAAAAACAGATGAAAGAAGAAAAATATTGAAGTTTGTTTGTTTGTGTCGAGGTTTTACGGCCCAGTCAACCTAATGAGATCATATCGAGCGCGGTCAATTCACCTAACCACACGTTTACTGGGCAGGCTTAGTCCTCTATGCGGTTAACCAATATTGTGCACATTCTTTCGCCAGAAACTGACAACTGTCCTTCTTCAATCAGCGGAAGGGAGAGAATGACCGTGTAAAATATTTCATGATTATTCTCCACGAAAGAATGTTTAATATAGAGTTCGGTCTGAGACTCTTCAAAAGACAACCTTTAAGTTTATAAAGCTGCATACACACCCTTTGCACCGGTTTGTGCGGAACCCGATTTTCGAAGAATGGACGCAATGATCCAAAAGAAATAAAAAAAAAATCACTTTGCTATAGAGGAGACTTTTAATGGCGGCCACTCGATACTTAATACCAGCTGCAGTGAAATCAAATAAAACTATAAAATTGCCCTTGGAAACAGAGAGCACATAAAATAGTGGGAATGTTGGTATATTTGTCCAGCTAAAATGCAAAGAAACCCTTGTACGGGTGCCTATTTCTTGAAGATTAAAACAAATAAAGACGTATTTCCTTATAGAAATCACGTGCTTTTTGTGATAATATCGTTCCTCTTTATATTCTGGTTCAATGCATTTTTTTTTATTTCAAAATGTCGTCTGCTGAAATTTGTACCGAGCATGCTTAGCATGCTCGGTACAAATTTCAACAGATGACATTTTGAATAGCTTCATTTTATTTTTCCCAGAAAAAAAGACTTTGAAATTTTATGCAAATCGTCTCTTTAGTTTCCCTAGAAAACTGACTTTGACATTACATGCTAATTGTCGCCTTAGTTTTTCAGAAAACTGGCTTTGACATTTCATGCAAATTGTCTCCTGTTTTCTCAGAAAAAAAGGCCATTTTTGGGGGAAGTAATAAGACAAAATATCACTTTCTTAATTTCCAGAAAACATGAGTCGACATGCCGTCAAATTGTCCCTTTACTTTTCATAGATATTTTTCTTTTATTTTCCCAGAAAGCTGGACTTTTTTGACATTTCATGCAAATTTCTCTGCATGAAATGTCAAAGCCTGTTTATTTGGAAGAATGTTTTTCTTTGAGATATATTTGACATGATATGCCAAAGCCTGTTTTCTGGGGAAATAGCATCAATTTGTCATCTGCTGTATTAGAGTGGTAAAAGTTGAATTGTTTCTACGCAATATGCTGCATGTCTGATGGAAAAACAATAAATTCAATGTAAATATTGGGACAATCGATCAGTCCCAACTGAACGGCATATTTTATCAGTAACGTGAGAAATTGACCCCTGCGGTTTTTGCTATCATCAAGGCCTTTTTGTTTCTTCAATATATCCGGTATCCAGTGTTTATGGTAGGAGAAAATCACACCGTGGCTGCACTATTTTTTTGGATGATGGATGAACTGGTCCCTTTTGATAAAGGTCCCTATTGTCCAATGGAACACTCCTCTAGGGGAGTGATGAAATACTTTATACTGCAATCAATAAAGATAAAGACGTCATCACGAAAACACGCCTATATAATTTTGACCCCCTTAAACCCCACTTTTATATAGTAAAACTGGGGTTTACAGGGGTATACATTATTTGTCTTATTTCTGTTCAAAACATAGATTGTGTGTACTCGTTAGAACCGCCTCGACGAGGCGGTTCTAACGAGTACCCACAATCTATATTTTGAGCAGAAATATGAAAAATATCAGGATTTTTTATCTGAAAATTTTCAATCTTTATAGTGGTAAAATTTTCAATATATTTGAATAGGCGTGTTTTCGTAATGATAATGAAAGACAGAATATGCTGTCCCTGTGTGGTTAAAGACTGCACAGTTTTGAGAAAGAGTCTCCGGTACACCAGAAGGAATAATCGCTGAATCCAAAATAGTAAATTGTCTAAAACTAAGATTTCTGTTGCGAATCATCTGTATGCGGAGCCGTCTAATGCTATGAATTTGTAATTATATGTTAACGTGTTAACAAAGTAAAACAATGATTTCTGCAATCGTAAATTAACAGACAAAATGTTTTCGACAACAAATCCCGCAAAACTTATCCGTCAAAAACAAGACTAAAATTTATTTCCTAATCTCCTACACACAAAATAACACGGTATCTACAGAACAGCATTTTTTTTTCAAGCTTTTTCGCGAAACTTTTTATTAATTTATTTATTTTTAAGGTAAGGCATTCTTATACCAAAGACTAGTGAGTCCGCCATAGAATCAAACGAAAGTATGAGGCGCGTGTTTTTATCGGAGAGTTAAGAAAGCTGCAAACATAGTTTCTGTAGATTACATTTATTTATGATGTTTGAAAGTAAGCAGTTTGTGGGTAATCCATGTATAGATTCGGCATACCAAATTTTGACAAAAGCATTATTTTCCTATGACTGTGAATAACTGTATCCAGATGACATACAATGTAATTACAGTCGAACCTCGTTATCTCGAACTCGCTTATTTCGAATTACCGCTTATCTCGAAGTGAAAATCTGGTCCCTGTTTTGACATGAAACTATGACAACAGGTAACAAAATAATGTGGAAAAGAGGAGAAATTGCTCCTAACCTCTTTTCCACAATATTTTCAGTATGTCTCTAGTTTCTGGAGTCAAATTACATACTCATTTGTGAAATGTGGTTGTCTGATTTATCTTTTTTCCTCAATTCGGCAAATCTGATATGTCGAGATACGGATATCTCGAAGTATTTCAGATGGTCCCTTGGACTTCGAGATAACGAGAGTCGACTGTATATAAGTTTAACAGCTTATTTTAAGTTTTAAAGTGCGTGTTTAGGTTTATATAAAGGAGAATTGTTAAACTTTTAAAAGAGAAAACTGTTTGCCCCACTTCTAAACAGGTGTGTACTCTAAAAGGACAGCATCGGGAGCAAATGCTTTCTTTTTAGAATAGACCCATTTTCGAAAGAACTTGGTGTGAAGGTAAGCAAACAGGAAATCACAAACGTCATATCACTAACGTAAATGACAGTAATATTACTAAGGGTATCTTGTCACGTTAAGAGGACCATAACACCGCCATACTTACAACGCAGACAGCATGTATGGCTTCACTTTTTGTTTTTTCATATGATGTTTTTTCTGCCAACCCAGTCCATTCAGAAAAGGAGTCAACTGAAAAAAAAATAGAAAGAATGTGTTCTCAATTGATGTCTCGTTTTTCCTTTAGAGTGGACGCCATTTCGAACAGGAGGCAAAATATTTTACAGTTTAAGCAATAAAACTGTATCCGCGCCCCCTTTAATATTAATCTAAACACACACTTGTAGACTTCGATGGCTCAGTTGGATGCGCGTCTGACCTGTGATCAGGTCATGGGCTCGATCCCAGCAGGGTCCGGCAATCTTTCATGAAATATGTCTACGGTCATTCTCTCCCTTCCGCTGAGAGGACTAAATCTGCCCAGCAAAAGTGTGGTTACATGTGACCCTAAAACATCGGTCAAAATCAATCAATAAACACACCCTTTGAAATTTCAGACATCACGAAAACATACCTATATAATTTTGACCCCCTTAAACCCCAATCTTATATTGTAAAACTGGGGTTTACAGGGGTATATATTATTTTTCTTATTTCTGTTAAAAAACATAGATTGTGGGTACTGGTTAGAACCGCCTCGCCGAGGCGGTTCTAACCAGTACCCACAATCTATGTTTTGAGCAGCAATATGAAAAATCTCAAAATTTCAATCTGAAAATTTTCAGTTTTTGGTGGTGAAATTTTCAATATATTTGAATAGTCGTGTTTTCGTAATGCAAGCTGATATAACTTATGATATGGTGTTTCAATAAAGTCTTGTATAATTGCTTTTGTTGATGATCCTGGGTAAAACCAGTTTGCTCAGACACTTCTGAACATTTGGTGTTCTTACTGTAGCGGACTGAAGAAATCATTTCTATCCGTTACCGAAACTGCTACATTCCTGTTATATGCTATTACCTGTTATTATACATTGAGTTGACCAACCTAAAACTTACTATACATCTGATGCGACAAGATCTGATTGATTTGTCTATTAAATTCAAGAAACCACCTTACTAGCAAAATAGTAATTTCTCTATTATATGATATATACAGTTTCAACGCCTATTACTTTCATTTATCGAATGTTTTCTTAAAACGACTCGCTGTGATGATTAAAAAAGACTAATATCAGTAGTTAAGATCTATATATCCATGATTGCACATTCTAGTGTTGCTACTTGTACATTGAGCCATTGGACATGATGTGATATCGACCTGAGAAAACAAATATTATACTGGGTCCAGTTGTTCTAAACTAACGATGTCGTTAATTAACGTATCGTTAAAACTTTTATCATTAAATATGACACATGCGCTAATATTTTTGCTGAAAAAAAATGTGCGTAGCTTTTGCATTTGCAAAAGCTACTCACATTTTTTGCAGCAAAAACACCCGTGAATTAGATATTGTACTTATTAGAACAGTTAAAATGTTGACCCTTAACGAGCTCGTTAAGCTAACGACACTTTGAACAACTGAGCCCTGGTATTTTCTGGTTGATATCACATCATATCAAATGGCTTAATAGTCAACTATTGTTTTATTTTATAAGAAAAATATATTTTGATGAAATAACAAAAATAAAAACCCTGACATAAACACTAATTTTAGAAACTAACATACACCGGATTGCACGCGCAAGTCAGTGTATATCACGATCTATAGACTGGGCTAGTTTATATATATATAATTTTCGAACTAATATAAACTGGAAAGTGTATATCACAAGTATAATGCCTTGGCGAGCCAATAAAAAAATCTATT
Organism: Anodontia alba; assembly: GCA_964016985.1. Lineage (NCBI taxonomy): Eukaryota > Metazoa > Mollusca > Bivalvia > Lucinida > Lucinidae > Anodontia > Anodontia alba. The sequence goes on from OZ024833.1 coordinate 53,456,788, forward strand.
TTTAACTTATAAACAATAATTATTATTATTAAACACTTATCCGGTGTCTTAGAAGGATAGTGCCCAAATTTCCACGCTTCTTCGTGAGAGATTTTTCATATCAATCAAACACAGTTGATTTTTCCATGTGTATGTAAATATCGTATTGTTGAGATTTGATTTAAAAAAAAATGATACGATCTTAAAAGAAAAAAATTATGTATGAACTGAGATCAGCGTGTATGAACTAGGATCAGTGTATAGGAACTGAGATCAGTGTGTATGATCTGAGATCAGTGTGTATGAATTATGAATTGAGATCAGTGTATATGAACTGAAATCAGTGTGTATGAACTGAGATCAGTGTATGAACTGAGAACAGTGTGTATGAACTGAGATCAATGTGTATGAATTTAGATCAGTGTGTATGAACTAAGATCAACGTGTATGAACTGAAATCGGCGTGCATGAACTGATATCAGTGCCTATGAACTGAGATCAGCGTGTATGAACTGAGATGCGGGTATGAACTGAGACCAGTATGTATGTACGACATCAGGGTGTATGAACTGATATCAAGAATGTATGAACTGAGATCAGCGTGTATGAACTGATCTGAATGTATGAACTGAAATGGCATTGTATCAACAAAGGTCAGAGTGTATGAACCAAGGGGAGAGAGTAGATTAAAGTCAAATATTGGTGTAAGCTACATCAGGCTTCTCAACTAGCTACATATCGTGTACAGTCGAACTTTAATGACTCCAAAACATTTGAGTCAATGGAAATTTTTTCTAGACATGGGTAGTTTGAGCCACTGAGGGTTATTCATAGCGTCAGGTTAGGAGGCATGCCGCGGATTATTAAGGGATGTTTATTCAATCATCTATAAAATAATAGTATGGAGAGTGTAGTCATTAAAATCCCTTCGATGAGGCATTTTTTTTTTTTTTTTTTTTTTTTTTCATGAAATAAGAAAGTTTCCCTAAAATATGTGTAAATATTTGTTCTTTTGAGCCATCGTAAAATTTCCTAGGGACTCCAAAACGAATTTGAATCAGCCATGGTAAACAAGCGATCAGTGTTCGAGTCATTCCAAGTTCCTTATCATCAACGAATTGAGAAACGGAGAATATTTCATATTCTAACAACAGCACACCTATATAGGCAACGGAAATGTGCTATGTTTTATTCTGCAACAAATCACTGGGCGGAAGCAGGTGACGCAAAGAGCAACCGTTTCGTGACTTTTTTAAGATTTTTTTTCTTTTTTTTGATCTGATATCATTTGCTGCTTTGTTAGACTGTGTAATATCGTTTATACGCATCAGATACGTTAAAAAAGACGTAAATGCATGTTACAGTTAAGGAAGTTGGCGGGGTTTCATCGAACAATGGTAGGAGGTTGGGAAAATCTGAAGGTTTCAACGGCATTTGTGTCGAGTTATAGTATGTTGGAATCGAAATAGAATAATTCTAGTGCGTGAATTGTCGAGTAATAAATCACAGTTTGTCGGTCAGTTGTAAGAAGATAAATCACTAGCGTTACGCGCTCGTGATTTGATCTATATTACAACTGACCTCCAACATGATTTGCTACTCAACAATTCACGACGAGAGCTTTTTCTATTTCTTAAACAAAACAGGTCATCACGGCAACATGAGTTTGAAAATAATGTTTAATAAAAATACTAAAGATGGGTAAAGGACGTGTCATAATACGATACACACCTATGGACGATCAGTGATAACAAGAGAGGCAGTAAACTAACTCTGACGAACAGAATATACGTATTAACCCATTAAAGACTGAATAAACTCTCCCACACTGTATATTGTAAGAGTCCATTTTCGATTTTAGGTTTGTCAGACTATATGATGTAGATATTCCTTAAGAAAAATGGTTTAACTATTTGCAAACAGTGGAAACCCTGATCAGACGCCGCGTTCTGGGGCGTCTGATCTGGGTCTGCACTGTTGCCAGTTACCCGTTTAGGAGTCTCCAGTCCTCAATGGGTTAAAATAACGAACAGCCACACAATAAGCTCTCTCTACCACATTGAGGCGATCACAATACCAGACAGAACACAATAAAAAACACAAGGCATTTAACAAAACCCAACACACACAAAAAAAAAAAAAAAAATGCTCCACAGAGAGCCACCACAAAGCCCAACAGAGAACGAAAAGCACAAGACACGCCTACTTAGAATGGTCAATGGCACTGGGGATGTTAAATAGATTCACTGATACAAAATCTTTATCCAACGTTCAAATAGTGTCCAAAATGCGAATAAAACAAGCAAAATACAAACAAAAAATTATTTGGTTAATACTGCAAGGCTATGATCAGAACAATATGGCACATGAAAAAAAAGAAAACAAGAAAAACGATGGTAAAACAGAAAGCAAACGGTGGGCACAGAAAGCAAACGGTGGGCACAAAATAAAGGTGACCGCAAGATTATTATAGCAATTTGCCACATGGACACAAAACAAGGTAACACTGAAAGCAAAGTTGTCAGGCGTGACTCGGCTGATCAAAATGCTAGCATTCAAACAGAGCTTAGCTTAGCATACAGTGAGGACCACAAAGCTTAGGGTGTAAAATGAGACCAGTATCATCAAATTTTAAAACCTTCCTACGCGTATATTCCGAACCGTCTTACTATAAGAACACCTGTTGTACTGGTTTCAGACTGAAAACTATATTTGGTCTCAACGAAAATTGATGTCCACCCACCAGTAAGACCCAATGCCAAATTTATGCAAATTTGATTAAATTCTGTCGATGCGTTAAAGAGATATCGCGCACACAAGATACCGTCACACAAACACTGACATCAAAGCCAACGGAAACTACATCAAGGTCACACAAACATCTAATCATCTTGAAAGCGTGTCCCAATCTCAGTGATATAATTCACAAACATTACCATTTATGTAATCATGACAGAATTTCATTGGCATTTAAATAAAATATGAAATGAACCGGGGCCCAGCATTTCCTACAAGATTGCATGTGCGCCAAACGAATACTCAGGTCAGCCTGCGCATCCGCACATTCTGATCAAAGTCTTCGCATGGCACTATGTAGGTAACCAAGGATTCAAAGCTTCTTCGGGCGAACAGCGAAGATTGATCAGCCTGTGCGGATGCGCTGGCTGATCTGAGTCTACCCTGAGCGCACATGCAATATTGTAGGAAATATTCAATTACTCAAATCTGTCCCGGCTCAAATGTTATGGTCTGGGCCTACTTGTTTGCTTAGTGAATTTTGACTGAATATTAGGATAATTGTGATCATAGTGCCAAAGGCCATTAACTATCAGGGCTGTTAATGTTATTAAAACCATTTTCAGTGTCAGTGTTTCATTAAGTATTAGCGGGATAATTAACAACTAAACTGCTGTAAAAGCGCTGTTGGAGTGTTGATTGACGAGTTTTCAAGAACTTGGGCCAAGAAGAACATGCTCCATTTATCTTCACATAATTGCCGCCAAAGATAATTGTCAGAAATTAATAAGGTGAAAACAAAAACGTTGATAAATGGATTTTGCTAGCCAGATAACAATAGCAGTTACTGGGAAAACTATCTGGACAATCATTGTCATGACCAGGCAGTAGTTTTCTGCGGCTCTGACGGCTAATTTAGTTTTCCATTTATTTATTTATTTATGCCACTCCTCCCGCAAAATGCCTTCGTAATACATAGTGAAATCTGTGGTATGTAGGAGTCTATATTCTTTGAGTGTTTCGTTTTTTGTTCTGTTTTTAGAATTTTGCATTTTTAAACCAGAATTTCAATTCAGTTGTTGGTTATTTCTAGAAACGTTTAGCAGTGTAAATCTGTCTTAATGTGCTTTTAAACCACAACCGTCCTTATTATATCATGCGGTGAAAATGGTGGGTATCGAGATAAATAGTATTTTTTTTTTTTTTTGCCTCTGTGAGGCGCTTCTGTTCAGAAGCCACACTATATATTTTTTTAAAGAAATGAGAAAATTCACCTTTTTTGCTTTCTAGGACTTTTTACAAAGGGCGGGACGTAAAAGTCATTGCGTTCATTGAATGACATTCAGCCAACAGCGAACTGCGAGTTGGCGGGACGTAAAAGCCGTTGCATTCATTGACTGACCGTCAGCCAACAGCAAACAGCTTGTTATCGTGACGTAAAAGCCACAATATTGTGTTCATTGAATGATGGACTCACCCGGAAATGTATAAGTTCAGCTAAAGTACTCGCACTGAAAATGTAAATATTAGGAATTGCATCACAGAAAGACAAAAAAAAAAAAAAAGAAACATATTTTAGTTATGTATCTAGCTTTATTTCTTCAGACTTCCTGACAACGGAAGAAAATCGTCAGTTGATTTTAGATGCATTTTTATGTTGCAGTGTTATTTTCAAATGACGTGAAGTAGCTGATGATGTCACAAGTAGGAAGTGAATTTTACATGTACATTAGATATATCCAATTAAGTTTTGGCAACAGATTGGCCGCCTATTTGGAAAGTGCTGCCAACGCTGCTAACCATCTATTCTTTTGGTGGCTTTTTGGTTGTAGTTGTCTGTCTTTCCCTTTGATGCTGAGCACTTGACGTGGATCTGATTGTATCGGTTCCTGAGTTAACTAATTTACTTTATAAATATTTGATTAGTATAACAGTACAAAAGCAAAAATGCAGAAAACAATTTATTTTGCATTTAGGTGCAGCACTTTATTTGTAACTTGTGACTGAATCGGACTATACGTTCCCCATATACGGCTTTACCCTTGCCTTGCTGAATAAATTAAGATGCCACGCCCACATCTAATTTTCAGCCAATCAGATTACTTGATCCGGGTTTTTGATAGAAATTCTCATATTTTATGACCGACAGTGCAAATCCAGACCAGTTTCAGAAGCCAACTGATCTGGATCTACACTGTTTGCTAAGACAGCAGGAGAAGGGTTAAGGATTATTTATTTGTTTCATGCATCACGTAGCTTTACCAGTTTGTTTACTTTCTGTTTCCATCCATCTCCATAGCTAGTACACAGCTTTTGACGACATATTCGAAACAGCTGTCCTGATATAGGTGCATGTATATTGTACCTCTGATGATTATATATGACACAGAACATGAGAAAAGGGTATTTATCACATTGGAGACCAGCAAAGGCTCAGGCGAGCCTGTGCATAAGCGCAGTCTCGCTAGACCCTTTGCTATTCGCAGACATTTAGTAGGGACCTTGAGGAAACTTCAGGCAAAAACACATGAATGAAGCTCAAATAGGGGACTGCGCATGCGCAGTTGAAGAACCACAAATCGGAAAGCAATAAGAACCTTTTTTTCTAGTGCCGGCTAAAATATAGGCTCAGGAGAAGAAGACAAGCAATCTCTTCTTTATTGTGGCAACGGTATATCAGAACCATCACGGTAATACACCTATGTAAATATATACAATGAACCCTTGTTACAACGACAACATTTGTTCCCATAGACGTTGCCATATAAATGAATTTGCTGTTGTACAGAATGTGAGTTGGGTGGCATAGTGGTTTGTGCACTCGACTTTCAAGCGGGATATCGTGGGTTCGAATCCCGCGCAGGTCGAAATTTTCAGACCATTATTACGCCTAGCTCATACTCGACGTGCCCTGGGTTGAGTATAAAGTGGACAGGGCGGCGCTTGGTGACAGACAGCGGCACCAAGTGTGCATGGGTGATCCATGAAAGCAAGGCTGTACAAATACATCTACATCATAGCAATCGCCGCTGCCTCTATGTGCCTCGGGTGCCTGGTAGCGTTAAAAATCCGCACAACAACAACAACATACAGAATGCTTATTGAGGAGATTCGTATGTAAGAAAGGTTTTGTTTCGTTCATATTTCCTCAAAGAACTTAGGTTTTTGGATATTTGTTATAATCGCCTCACTGAGGAGATTCTAAAAAATCTAAAGCATATGTTGGTTTGTAGTATTAAATACAATATTCTTGTATAATTTGTGACTGATTGTTTCCTCTCAAGCGAAGGTTCGTGACAGTCAAAATGTCATTATAACGAATTTTGTCGTTGTATCGATTGTCGGTATAAAGAGGGTTGTCTGTACTTCTATGTCATTGCTCTAAACAAGGCGCCCTTTTTCGTCACAATATGTCGATAATATCCTAATGTCTCGACAAAAACATATGTTGTGGATACATGTACCCGTTAGAAGAGCCTTCGCCAGGCGCTTCAAATAAGCATCCATAACATAATTGTTTGTGGGGGTTTGGTGTGTGTGTGGTGGGGTGGGGGGGGGGGGAGGGGAGAAAATATTTGTATGTGCATCCTTATCTAGAGCTGAAGCGGCCGAGTGGTTAGTGCTCCCGACCTCGGATCAAGGTCCCTGGTTCGAATTCCGCTAGAGCCGGACTTCAGCTCATGACTGTACGACATTTTATTGCGCAGAGCGTATCATTATCACCCTTCCATTGTCTTGATATGACTTAAATAATGTTGAAAGGGACGTAAAACACAAAAAAACCCATAAAATGTCTAGAGTTATGTTAACTATGGCATTTCTACTATATGGTATGGTGCAATGATTGGTTATTAACTATGTTAAAGACACAGCCAAACCGAGACCAAAAGTGGTACCACTCACTAATGAGTTTTTTCATGCTTAGGAGCTTTGCAAGAGAAATCAAATACTTGTCATAAAATGGCGATTATGGGATCCCAGCATGGGGTGGTAAAGAGGTCTTCTGAGGGGTAATAGATATTTGTGAGGGGATATAGATCAGGGCCCAGTTGTTCAAAGCATCGTTAGCTTAACGAGCTCGTTAGTGGTCAAAATGTTAACTGTTCTAGTAAGTACACTATCTAATTTACAGGTTTATTTGCTGAAAAAATGTGAATAGTTTTTGCAAATGCAAAAGCTACTCACATTTTTTTCAGCAAAACGTTTTGCATATATGCCATATTTAATGATCAAAATTTTGACAATACGTTAACTAACGACATCTTTAGCTTTGAACAACTGGGCCCAAATGATTAAGCCAGTACCAGATTTTGTTGTGCCAAGTCTCTTATCAGTGAAAAGGCTAATGACTGAGACGCATCTAATTTTTAATATCTTTTAGTTATCTTTGACACATTTATGCAATATGAAAGACTGATACAAGTAACTAAACAAACTAAAAGTCAGGTTTAACCCTTGTCATACTGAATAAATAAAGTTGCCATGCCCACTTCTCATTGTCAGCCAAGCTGATTATTTAATCCAGACTATTGATATAAATTCACATACTGAATGGACAACAGTGCAGATCCAGATCAGTTGGCTTCTTCAGACACTGTTTGCAAAGACAGGGTATTTCCGGGTTCAGCAGGACAAAGGTTAAGAATTTAGGATTACTGGAACTTTTATAATACTGTATATCCCTGAATACCATTTGGTTTAATATATACATGCCTTAGATGCCTTAGATGCCTTGCAAGCTCTTCATAAACATAGATGTTTTAATGTAATGACGCCGACTGTAATCTAGATCGTAGTCAAACACCAATAAGACTGTTGATGTATAAGAGACTCACCATATTACGCAGGTGCACGGGCTAATCTGTAACATTGCTGAAGAAAGGGCCTATATGTCATATGCGAACAATGAAGGCCACATTTAGCATGCGCATCCGTGCAATCTGATCTGAGCATTCTTTTTTCGCCGATCTATACTACAGTAGTCATTGATTCTGTAAGAGGGTAGCGCAGATTATGATCAGCCTGCGCGAATGCACTGGCTGATCTGTGCCTGCATTGTCCGTAAATTGCATAGGGGTCCTTTATGTGCGTTGTATATCATATGACAGAAGCTTTTCACACTTTTTTTGCCCCATGAAGAACTGATACGCATTCAGGAGGCAGATCTGTCAAAATAGCTTTTGTGTCCATTCTCAAAAGTGGTTTACACTACAAGAAAAGAATTTGCTCCCAGTTAGAAGGTTCATTTTCAAAACAGGCTTGAATCCTTGTTTCATCGAAGTGATTTGATTTGATAACTATATTTTGTTTCTTTGATGTTTCAATTATTCAGTAAAGAAGTCTCTATACGAGCCAAGCAACCATTCTTTAATATTTGAACCTTGGCTCTTCCTTTTAATATCATTGGTAGGCTATGTTCTGTGATTGTGGCTCTTTTACTTAGTGTCAATGGTAGACTATGTTCTGTGATTATGGCTCTTCCTCTTGGTGTCATTGGTAGGCTATGTTCTGTGACTGTGGCTCTTCCTCTTGGTGTCATTGGTAGGCTATGTTCTGTGATTATGGCTCTTCCTCTTGGTGTCATTGGTAGGCTATGTTCTGTGATTGTGACTCTTTCTCTTGGTGTCATTGGTAGGCTATGTTCTGTGATTGTGGCTCTTCCTCTTGGTGTCATTGGTAGGCTATGTTCTGTGATTGTGGCTCTTCCTCTTGGTGTCATTGGTAGGCTATGTTCTGTAATTGTGGCTCTTCCTCTTGGTGTCATTGGTAGGCTATGTTCTGTGATTGTGACTCTTTCTCTTAGTGTCATTGGTAGGCTATGTTCTGTGATTGTGACTCTTTCTCTTGGTGTCATTGGTAGGCTATGTTCTGTGATTGTGGCTCTTCCTCTTGGTGTCATTGGTAAGCTATGTTCTGTGATTGTGGCTCTTCCTCTTGGTGTCATTGGTAGGCTATGTTCTGTGATTGTGGCTCTTCCTCTTGGTGTCAATGGTAGGCTATGTTCTGTGATTGTGGCTCTTCCTCTTGGTGTCATTGGTAGGCTATGTTCTATGATTGTGGCTCTTCCTCATGGTGTCATTGGTAGGCTATGTTCTGTGATTGTGGCTCTTTCTCTTGGTGTCATTGGTAGGCTATGTTCTGTGATTGTGGCTCTTTCTCTTGGTGTCATTGGTAGGCTATGTTCTGTGATTGTGGCTCTTTCTCTTAGTGTCATTGGTAGGCTATGTTCTATGATTGTGGCTCTCCCTCTTGGTGTCATTGGTAGGCTATGTTCTATGATTGTGGCTCTTCCTCATGGTGTCATTGGTAGGCTATGTTCTGTGATTGTGGCTCTTTCTCTTGGTGTCATTGGTAGGCTATGTTCTGTGATTGTGGCTCTTTCTCTTGGTGTCATTGGTAGGCTATGTTCTGTGATTGTGGCTCTTTCTCTTGGTGTCATTGGTAGGCTATGTTCTGTGATTGTGGCTCTTTCTCTTGGTGTCATTGGTAGGCTATGTTCTGTGATTGTGGCTCTTTCTCTTGGTGTCATTGGTAGGCTATGTTCTGTGATTGTGGCTCTTTCTCTTGGTATCATTGGTAGGCTATGTTCTGTGATTGTGGCTCTTCCTCTTAATATCATTGGTGGGCTATGTTCTGTGATTGTAGCTCTTCCTGGACATCTTCTATACTATTTTTGACGTTCGGGTAAAAAAAGAAGGAAGGTGAAGAAGTGTGTCTCCCTTATCAAATATGGTGGAAAGTCTATCAAGTACATCGAGTTCCCTTAAACCTTTCTTTCCCACAGACCAATATCTATACCTTTGAAGACAGTGTAGATTCTTATGAGACAGAGCCGTCTTATGAATGGCAAGGGATTGGATGTACGCTAGGTGCTGTGACAGCAAGCTGGGAGAGGAGAAATATAGGTCTAGCATACATCCTATCCCTTGGAATTTATGTACATTTGTTTGTTGTTGTTTTTTTGTTGTTGTTTTTTTTTTTTTTTTTTTTTGTTTGTTTGTTTGTTTTTTGTTGTTTTTTTTTTTTTTTTTTTTTTTTTTGTTTTGTTGCTTTTTTGTCAAATATATGTACTTATGGCATAAAGTTTTGAATACAAAAAAAGAATGCCGTTTCATCAGGCTCTACACTATTTGCCATAATGTTATTGATTTCAGACTGAAACTCCTATTTGCAAAACTGGATGCATAAAAATTCAGAGATGGAAACACCAATTTCAAAAAGTTAGGAGTGAAGGTTAAATTAAATGAGATAAATTTAGGGGACTCCCTAAACACTTTGCTGTTCTTATATCTGTATGTTTCTTGTCATTTATGTTTGTCTTTTTCAGCACATCACCGAAGACCTCAAAAACCATGGCGCTTAGTAATCAAACAACCATCTTACCTTCTTTACCAATGCTATACACGACAACCATCGCTTGGACCAACTGTACAAACGCCGCAGTCACCAATGAGACATTCTCCAATGACACTTATTACATAAACCAGATGGGGACCAACAAAACCGAGCCTGCAAAAAAGTCATCGGCGAGGCACGCAATATACGTTTATCCGGGCCCTGTCATTTGTGTATTTGGAATGGTCTGCAATATCTTAAATTTTTGCGTTCTTTCTCAGCCTGAGCTCAAAGACTCTCCATACACTTTTCTGACAGCTCTGGCAGTTGCAGACTTTGGAATGTTAACAATCTCTTTCTGTCATCTAGTTAGCTACACTCTCACACCTAGCTATGTTAAATCAATTTATGACGTATACATATTCTTCGCGCTTGGAAATATCTGCTATAACTGCAGTGTATGGTTCATAGTTGTGATGACTATAGAGAGAATGTTGTTTGTTACTCGTCCTCTACAGATGCGGTCATCAGTCAAAAGAGCACGGATTACGATTGTCGTAGTTGTCATCTGTTGCTGTCTCCTAAACGTACCCAGACTGCTATGCTACCAGGTGAAGGAGTACAAAAATACAGGGATATATTATACATATGGAACTGAATTTCGGAAGAGTCGAACGTTTCACAAGACCAGCTGGTTTCACGCAGTCATGATTAATTTTATTCCTATTATCATTCTTGCCGTGGCTAACTTCATTCTTATTCTTACAGTTCATCGCGCAAGAAAACACAGAGAGGAGTTTCAAATGAACAGCAATCAAGAACAAACATGGCGGAAGGACGAGGCCCGGCTCACTAAGACGCTTATTAGCGTAGTCATTTTATTTATCGTCTGCACGTTTCCATCGGCCTTTGTTGAAGACCCAATTGCATACGCTCTTTTCGGTGGAGACAAAACATGGGACGAGTACTTAAAGTCTCCAGCAAACAAGACATTTATTTACGTCTCAAATCTTCTATTATTTTTAAATTCCGCGCTGAATTTTGTCTTGTACTGTGCATTCAATGACAAATTCCGTAAGGCGATGATGCGATTCTTTGGCAAATTAAGAAGTAAGCGTTTCTCCGGTGGATCTTTAATCGGTTCACAATCCAGATCAAGCGATAGCACCAAAAGTAACAAAACACTAGCTACACATGTTTAAGGTAAACGGACATGGGCGTAGCGCTTATTACGTACATTACGCATGTGCGTAACTTTCGTAATAAAAATATTTATAATAAAGTGGCATTTACATAAAATATTTTGCTTCTTTACCATAGGGGCAGCTCTTAAAGGAAAGAATTTGCTCCCTCTGGGAACAAGTTCTTTCCTTTAAGAGTAGCCCCTATTTTGGAAGCGATTCTAGACATAAGTTGCAAGAGTTTCCCTGGGCGTGCGTAAAAATAATACTGTTCAGGCTACGCCACTGACGGACACATATTCAAGGGAACAACTCTGTCGAAATTATTTTGTCTCATTTCTGAGAACGAGTCTACTCTAAAAGGAAACAATTCGTCCCCGTAGGAGAAATTTATTTTCGTTTAGAATAGACCCTTTTCCTAAGTGGCTTGGTCTACCGGAAAGCAATCAGGAAGTCTCAAAAAGGACAGAAAAGTTATGAATTACATCCATTCTCCTGTAACTAGTGCTGTTGTTTGTAGACCTACAAAAATTGTGGTTGAATTCGAACTACATGTATATCATACGAAGAAATGTCATTTTCGCATATTCGGACACTGAAGGCCCAGGTCTGGTTACGCATTTGCGCTGACTGATCAAGGCACTCAGTTGTCCACTTTAAGAATTGCCATATAAGGTAAAGGTGTCCCAAAGCCTTGCGGCTTTTGGGGCGTTTGGAGTTAGACCCCAGTCTGGCTTGGGTTACAACATATAAAAAGCGCAACCCAATCCTCCTTCTGCGCTTCCTTTTAATCCGTTTAAGAATGGAGATCCCTAAACGGGTAACTGGGAAACTGTGCAAACTAAGATCAGACGCCGCAGAATGTGGCTCTGATCAGGGTCTCTTCTGTTTGCAAATAATTCAACCATTTTTCTTAAGGAAAATCTATATCATATAACCTGACATATCTAAAATCGAAAGTGAACTCTTCCAATATATAGTGTGGGATAGTTTATTCAGTCTTTAATGGTTTAGCCTTCCCCTGAAGGACACCCATTTACTGCTGGGTGAACAGTTACCTTTTTTACAGTCTATGGGCTGAGCTGGACTTGAACCCACAACCTTCAGCGCCGTAGTCAAACGCTCTAACCACTCAGATACGATGTGTCTCTGCTTGCTCTATATAGTAGAATATATCGATGTACAATAAAGGCCCTATGAGACTGCTCGACTGTGCAGGATGATACAGATATTCGCTGTTTACACAATTATGTCATAGGTATCAATAGACATATGAGTCAGGGTATAGCATTTCCTACAAATACAAACTTGCAAGTGCGCACAGTGAAGATTTAGATCAGACGGATTCCGCCGTTGCCTGAAGCTACTTTGGGTCCTTAGCTACCTACAGAATTCTCTGCGAAGATCTAAGATATCTTTATATCAAAACACATTCATATAAAACTTTTAATAGACTTGAATGTACGGCGGAATAAACGGCGCTTAACTGCGCAGAGCCTTTCATTAACACCCTTCCATCGTCTCGATATGACTTAAATAATGTTGAAAGGGACGTAAAACACTAAAACATCACCACCATCGTCATCATCACCATTTTCATCCTGTAAAAGGGTCTACGTTTGATGGAAGAAACATACCCCTAAACCAGTATGTGTCCATCTCGGCTCCGTTTTCAGTCAAATATAGATCGCAACTAGCGAAAAGATGTATATATAGGGCCAAATACGGGCAGTGAAGGCCGCCAAGAATAGTCCACGTATTCCAATGCACATAAGGTCAGCATTTATTCCATCTACTTTATAATCATTTAACATTACAGATTGTATCAACATACAGTAAAGGCCCCAATGAGAATGCGCTGATGTGCAGAATGATCCGTACCTATGCATATCGCATTCCCAGACGACGACGCCTTTTCTCCCATCGAGCCCAACATACTGCCTGCGGTCGACTCCCCTTATCTCGACTTCTCTTATCTTGAATAACCGCTTATCTCGAAGTGAAAATCTGGTCCCTGTTTTAACATGGAAATTTAACAATAGGTAATAAAATATTGTGGAAAAGAGGAGAAATTTCTCCTCGGGAGCAATTTCGCCTCATTTCCACATTTTGTACAATACATCTTTTAACTGCAGGGGTCAAATTACATATTCATTTATGGAATGTGGTTGTTAGATTTATATTTTTCCGCTCAATTCTGCAATCTTATATGTCGCGGTACAGATATTTCGAAGTATTTCAGAGTCCCTTCGAGATAACGAGAGTATATTGTATTATAAATTAGTAAGGGGACTAGATACACTTGATAGACCTTCCGCCATTTGGTGCAAGGGAGATAACTTTTGTGGCACCGGTTTGCCTCCTGCATACCAAGTTTTTTTCTGAAAAGAGGTCGACTCTAAAAGAAAAGAATTACCGGCCTCGGTGGCTCGGTTGGATACGCCATCCGACTGGAGACCAGGAGGTCGCGGGTTCAACCCCCGCCGAGGTCGGCAACATTCTTCGTGGAGATTAATCATGAAATATTTTCTACGGTCATTCTCTCCCTTCCGCTGATTCAAGAAGGGCAGTTGTCAGTTTCTGGCGAAAGAATGTGCACAATACTGGTTAACCGCTTAGAGGACTAAGCCTGCTCAATAAACGTGTGGTTAGATAAACTGACCGCGCTCGACATGACTCCATTGGGTTGACTGGGCCGTAAAACCTCAACACAAACAAACAAACAAAAGAAAAGAATTTGGAAGGGAGAAAATTATTTCCTTTTAGAGTAGATGGCTGTTCAAAAGGGGACAAAATCAATTTAGACAGTTACCTCCGTTGAAATGTATGAATCTCCTTTAATAACCGTAAAGGTTCCGAACAGCGTTTTGATATAAATTTTTGCTCTTCCTGTTCCGAAGGTTGTAATATGTTCCATTTTAAATTGTATGTTATTTCAGTAATAGCCAACAATTTAAGCCGTCCATACAAATGGGTCGCGCGGTGGGAAAAGGTGCCTTCGTACATATGCAGACAGCGATGGCCCAGATCAGACTGCGCATTCGCGCAGTCTGATCAGGGCCTTCACTGTCCGCTTACCTATTAATTGGATACGGTATTCTGCAGAGTATATCGATGTATGAACAGCAGATGATCTTACAATAATGTGAGGTTTCACTGTCTGGTCTGGACATTTGCAGTTATCAGCATATGTTTCCAAAGGCTTCTCTTCTCATCTGGAGGCCCTGTTTCACTGTCATACTCTGGTGTATCTAAAGTTTAAAGCAATTATCTATAGAATTGTTTTATGGTCCCATCAAATAAGCCTCGACCTGGGAAAACACACCTGCTGAGATATGCGCCCAATGTAGACTTGAATCAGCCTGTGCATCCTCGCAGTCTGATCATAGTGTTCGCTGTCCGCATGAAGAAACTTTGCATCCTCAGCTATCCAAAATGCTCCAGTGAAGATTCTGATCAGACTGTGCGATTGCGCAGGCTGATCTGAATCTACGCTGGGCGCACATGTCCGAAGGTTTTTTTGTTTGTTTTTTTTTTTTGTTTTGTTTTGTTTTTTTTTGTTGTTGTTTTTTTTTTTTTTTTTTTGTTTTTTTTTTTGTTGGTTTTTTTTTTCTAACGCTGAGGCTCAAATAATTATTGTAATTGAACGTCTGACATATTACAATTTAAAAAAAAAGGGTAGGCGATGCAAATCAAATCCTACGGATCACGTCAAGGCAAAACGACTGTAAACAAACGGGAACAAGGAAAAACCAGACCAAACTGTTTGTTGACATCAGTGCTCCCTATGGAGTTACCGGAGTTATCCTATTAGTGTCCAGCGAGCCGAAAAATATGACTTGTGTGAACAGTGTTGACCAAGTGTAGATGCCGCGCGATGCCCGTCGTGTTTGATCAGGGTAGATGCTTTTGCCTGCAAAAGATATAGTAAACGTTAAGGCAACTGGAGTCTTCTTAATATTAAAAATGGACCTGTTAGGTGCGTCCACTGGACATTAAATGTACATGGGCGAAGACAATCTTCGGCCGTGGAGTAGACATCTTAATGCTTGCCATTGCTTCGGAAGCACATTATGAAAGGTCATGGACTGGTCCAGTGCTATTTTCCATTGGCTGCTTAAAGTCATTATAACAAGTATTAGCTTCTACTAAAAAGCTTGTTCTACTCTTTGCATACCAAGGTGTTTTGACAGCTTATTCTTGTAATGGATTAAAACATTGTGTCTACAGAAATTTAGTTACTAGTATACAAGTATACAAAGCAATAAAGTACTATACAGTTAACTCTCGTTACCTCGACCTCGCTTATCTCGAATATCCGCTTATCTCGAAGCGAAAAATCTGGTCCCTGCTTGAACATGAAAATCTAAGAATTGGTAACAAAACATTGTGGAAAAGAGGAGAAATTGCTCCTTAGGAGCAATTTCTCCTCTTTTCCACAATATTTTCAATATATCTCTAACTTTAGAGTCAACTTACATATTCATTCTGTCAAAGGTGGTTGTTCGATTAATTGTTTCCATAGTTCCGCAAATCTGATATGTCGAAGTACGGATATCTCGAAGTGTTTCGTAGAGTCCCTTGGAATTCGAGATAACGAGAGTCGACTATATTTACCATAAGTATTGAAGCTCAGACATTTCGTATTTACCTTAATTTAAATATCTGGGGCACCTTTAATCCTTATCATACTTAAAGGCTCCATATTCCTAAAAAAAAAGACATTTTTTATCCAAGAAATGTTTAATAAATTGATATATGGTATTTATACGATCATAAATTTGGCACCTTACAACCGGTAAAATTTCAGTTAGTCTCTCAGTTTTTAACTGAATCAAAAATGAAATGATCTTTTATTGTATCTCCGAATTAATGTTGCCAACTGGATCAAAAATAAAATGATTTTTTATCGTTTCTCTGAATTAATGTTTGCAACATTAATTCAGAGATACGATAAAACATCATTTTGTAATTAATGTTTGCAACATTAATTCAGAGATACGATAAAACATCATTTCATTTTTGATCTAGTTCAAGAACGAGGGACTAACTGGAATTTTACAGGCTGTCAGGTGTCACATTTTATGGTCATTATTAATTTATTAAAACTTTCCTGGATGATAAAATATTTATTTTTGAGGAATATGGAGCGTTAGCATTAAAAACGCAGAAGTCATTTTCGATAACTGTTGATGTGTTTATTAACGGCTGGATGAGTGGCAAACAGAGTAGACCCTCATGTGGCTCTGATCCTTGTCTTCCGCTCGGTTTGATCAAACCTGATTTATTTGTATCTAAATATACCCTAAATATTCCAGCACCTTAATTTACTGTAATATTCAATAAATATACAAAAATCCAGCTATGAAGACCACTCCGCTATTAAGAGCAGTTTTTGGTTTCTTTCTTATTATTCTATAAACAGTAATACCTCAGTGGCTCGAACACCTTTTGGCCATGGGAATTTATTCGAGACATGGGTAGTTCGAGCTACTAAGGCTTAATCATGGCGCCATGTCAAGAAGCAAATGATGATAATTTAGGAAAGATTTTTTTATCACCTATACAATAATGATATGGTGTGTGTACTCAAAAGAACGCCCCTATGAGGCGATTCTAATGAGTACACACAACATACAATTTCATGATAAATTAATAAAAAAATTCCTATATATTTGTTTTCTTGAGCTATCGGAAGAATTTCGTAGGGACTCAAAAACGAGTTCGAGTCATCCCAGGTAAACAAGCTAGCGGTGTTCGAGTCATCGAGGTTTTACTGTACAATATCAAGACCGCTCCACTAATAAGACCACTTTAAGCAGTCCAAAATCTGGGCCCAGTTGTTCAAAGCTAACGACATCGTTAGTTAACGATTCGTTAAAATTTACAACGAGTGATACGCAAATATGCTGAAATTTTTTGCTGAAAAAATGTGAGTAGCTTTTGCAGTGCAAAAGCTACTCACATTTTTTCAGCAAAAAATATCAGAATATTGTGTATTGAATCTGCTAAAACAGTTAACGAAATGACCCTTAACGAGCTCGTTAAGCTAACGACGCTTTGAACAACTGGGCCCTGGTCTTAATTGCGGAATTTCAATGTAGATTCTAAAAAGGAGTGACTATGTGACTATTTGCCTGTACATAACTGCTGGATAAGTAGCAAACAGTGTCTATCCGGATTCAGAGGCGAGGTCTGTGGCGTCTGATGAGAATCTGCACTGTTTGCTCTTGGTCTACACTGATTGCTTAGGTATGTCCGTCAAAATACTAAGGTAAATACGTTATATCATAGAAGCAATCTTGTCTGCTCCTTCAACATTTGCTTGTGGCGTATGTACATTTTCTCTCAATAAAACACATATGTCGATTCCCCCTGACAAATTTATCGCCCACTTAAATAACGGTTGATGTGTCAAATGATTAAATCTCTTCAATAAAAATGATTCAGGAATAATTAATGGCGCTATCTAACTCTGACTAGGTACCCTTAACCACACTCTGAGCAAATTCAGCAGGAGACAAATTGATGATATTTTGTTTTTTTTACCCCAGATAATAAGCTAAATGACGTTTCATGCAAAAGGTCTGCAAAGGAGACAGGAGACAATTTTCATGAAAGCTCAAAGCCTGTTTTCTTCTTCTGGGGAAAAAAGAAATATATTTCGTTTGCTGAATATTAAACCAAGCATATTAAATGGGCTGCGACATGCGAATGCGTGTCTTCTGGTACATGCGGACAGCAAAGGCCCAGATCAACCTGCGCATCCACGCATTCTGATCAGGGCTATTGCTGTACGTAAACATTATTATTGGATACTATAGAATTTTTCAGTGGAGAGCAAATGCCCGGATAAGACTGCGCATGTGCAGGATGATGTGAACCCGCACATTTTGTGCATACTCAAAGGTCCTTTTTCGCTTCACGCGGCCCATATAATGATTCAGGGAAAACAAATACGGCTGTCTATTTACTGACTGATTAATTGTACCTCCCACATTAACGTTTTAACTTCCATGCACGATATGAGTATCTTTCATGCTGCTAAATCATGATATAAAGGCATAAACAAAATATAAACACGTCTGAAACAAGGGTGGGATCACAAATTGCACCCATCGGTATGCCCTCGACGTCTTTGTATGATATAGCACCCGATCGAATAGAGATGAAAAGAAGTATAAAATATTTTGTATTACGGGTTAAACCTTAAACTGCCAATCACAACTATTGTCATCTGCTTTGACATCTGCTTGTGATTTAAAAGTCATTTTTTGTAAACAGGTCAGACTGTTCCTCAGTCTGATCAAGGTCCACACTGTTTGCCTGTATGCAAAAATAGGTTTGAAAATTTGCAAGACTATTCACAGACGACATTTTCAGATGCAGATTATATTGGCATTTTGAGGATTTAAACAAAAATCAGCAATCACAAATAAGCTATATCAAGATATCTACTCATACATTATTCGTCTGTTGCTTATTAATTCATTTATGCTGAGTGGACTCTTCTACTTTAGCTCTTTGGACAGGTTCATTTCCTACATAAGGGGTGTCTGGTGTTATTATTGTTGCAATGTTTTGTAGAAAGATCTTAACTTAATGTAAATAGTGTAGACCCTGATCAGATACCGCGTTCTGAACTGTTTGACAATGTCCCTTTCATGGGACGCTAGGCATATATGGGTTATTATACACCCAGATAATATTTTATATAATGTTTAAATTTTGATTTTTTCTACAAAAATTTTATTTCGATTCAGATGTACTTTTGACAAACAGAAAAAAAAAATGGACAGAAACGTTCCGATGTAAATTTCGAACATCATACCCGTATGCTCAGAAAATTTAACCAAACGCATGGCAGCGTAGTATATTTTCCTGTTAGATGTATAAACGTATTTGTTAGGCTTTTTGTTTTAAGTATGTCTATTTATTACATTTTCAGCAGTGAGTTACTGATATTTGTCATTGAATTATAATCTATAATTCACTGAGTGTCTTTTGACGTCTTAATTTGTTAGGCGATGTTGCTGACGTTGTTGGTAACAACAATAACAGCAGTTGACATTTTGCGGAAACTTTGATAAAATCATGGAAATCATACTGCAATTTTTACGTCCAGCTGGCGTTTTTTTTTTTTTTTTGAGGAAAAACCTGCAACACAAATATAAAGTATGTTTTTCTTGATAATTCAGTTCTACTTTCGAGACATTGCTGTGTCTGTATTTCAAGCACAGGATGATTTTGCATTAAAGTGAGAATAAGATGGCAACTGATTTTCAAACTAAACCACGCCTCGTGAAATTCATGCACTGACGTGAACTATTTTGGTAGGGAATCATGAATGTGAAAAAACAACGGTAAAATACGAATGAAAATGTAATAAACAGTTTATTTTGTTGTTTAATCGATTTATGGGAGAGGAAATTCACTCGTGTTCTAAGGTTTGCTTGTATAAAAAACATTCGCTTCGCTTACTCATTTTTTACGCGCAAGCCTTAGAACACTAGTGAATTTGTTTTTTGTTGTTGTTTTTTTTCTCAATAAATTGACAATCTATTTTCAAAAGAACACTTCTCCGAATATTAAATCCCTCCAACGGAAACCAGCTTGTCGTAGTGGTTGGTATGCTTTAAAATTTTCACTTTATGCCTCTTATCTCCTCAATCGACAGCAACGACCAAACCAAAATGAGTGGCTCCTTTTTCTGTGACCTGCAGTTTGTTGTATTAAATTCTGAAGTTTTGACACAATCTAACAAGGGTTCTTACAAGAATTTGACACAATAATATGCAAAAGTATTTGTGAATTCGGGTCTTTATGCGTGTGGATGTGCTCGTGTGTGCAAAGGTACAGAAAATCACCTCTATTGTTCCAGAAAACCACCCGCTAACATATATTATATTCTGTAAACATATACATTAAACTCATTAAACATAAACTTGAAGATATCAAGGAAATGTCACAGAAATTAAACAAATGACGAACTGCAGCTTTCCTGAGGCACCAAAAAGAAGGAGAAATGGTGAACAAACAATGACGAAACAAACACCACACATGAAATCATCAACGCGCGAACTAACAACCGCACCAGAAGAAATGGGTTCGAACTGTAAGTAATTGGGGTTTAAGTTACTTAAAGTCGCTCGAAACCTCGTGATTAATTCCCAGCGGGCACATGACGTTTATACAACGTCGTCTCAACGTTGATGCAACGTCATGACGTTGCATCGACGTTGAGGCGACGTTATATAGACGTCATGTGTCTGCTGGGTTAAGATGCAGCTCCAAATTACAAAGATATGTTCTGTCTGCATATGGACTCTCTATTTCACCAGTGAAATATCACAGTGAAACCCGCATGATACAACCCTAATGATGGAACAAATTTAGTAAATGACTCAATGGCAGTTTGAAGCCAGAACGCAAGAAAGCCACAAGCACGATGGCACATTACCGAATTTGATAATCTGTGCTTCGAGAAAAGACATCACTGGGGCATAGGCAAAAGGCAAGACCTTGGATGATTTTGGATATTCGTGCAATCTAATCAAAAGACGAATGACGACTCAAACATTTTTTAAAAAAAGGGAAAGTGAAAGATGTAAGATGTATTTCAGTTTCACAGACAGTCTCATTTTTTACTGTATAAAGTGAATTATGAGGTTTTCATGAATTCTGAATAGAAAGTAATGATCAGGAATCTATACAACTACCTAACACCGTCCGTCCCTAATTTGGCCATTGTTCACACCCATCGGCCATATTTCAAAATCCCCACCCTTAAATAGAAAGGAAGGCAATGGTCAGGAATCGATACAATTACCTAACACCTTCAGTTTCAAGACACCAAAGGGAAAGAAGGACGCACTTAAAGTAACGGCACCACAATCAAAACACCACAAGCAGAAAGCCAAACGGACACTTTCTTCCAAACAAAATGGCCAAACGGCTATCCAAAATAAAAAAAGATCACCATGACACACATGCAAAGACACAATGACATACATAGTGAAGCATCTATTTTAATAGATGTGTTTAAAGCTTTTGAAATAACTTATGGAATCCTATGTTTAAAACAAGTATATTGGTTTTCCGTCCAAGTTCCCAAATAATACAAAAGAGAAAATACGTGTATGTAGATGTATATATTTCAATTTTTGAATCCGACCAAGTTGTTCTCTTATTTCTACCAAACTCTTATATTGTATACATATGTCTTAGTGTACCTAATTAAAAAAAAATATCACCCTTTCTTCATGTTATATAAGGGGGAAATGACATAGCTTACATAGACATAGACCAGAAGAAAAACGAGTCAAATATTTGTTCTTATTTATCCACGAAAACGTGTTGCGTGTATTCATTAGAAGCCCCTCGCCCACGCTATGTTTTCATGAAAAAATAAGAAAATATCAATGCATCATGGCTGAAATATATATGTCTGGTCCAGATTGCTTGCAAGTAAACATTTCACATAGGTGTGATAAACTAATGGCGTTCTTATTATTCAAAATTATCCAATGTATCTATGCTTACTTTTTTTAGCCAACACATGAGAAAAGGGAACATATCACCTGGGCGACCAGCATAGGCTCATGCGAGCCTTAGCGTGAGCACAGTTTCGCCAGAGCCTTTGCTGTTCACAGACATGTAGTAGAGATCTTGAAGCAAAACACGCATGTCTGTAGCCAGAACCTTTGCTGTTAGCAGACATATACTAGAAAGTTTCAACAAAATACGTAGCCAAAGCAAGGGACTGCGCATGCGGATCTGAAGAATTACAGAGCGGCAAACTATAAGGACCCTTTTTTGTGTGCCGTCTCATTTATTGTGTGGAGAACACACGAACTGTTCTACAAACATGCTATTGGTCAATAGAAACAAACATAAGTGTCAAGACAGTATCATATCACATACGCAATATGCTATCTAGAATGAAGAAATATTCGTAGACATCAATATAAATTCAAACAGAAAAGGTTAGCAAAAAAAAAAACAAAAAAAAAAAAAAAAAAAACAGCCATGACGCATATTCTTCCGAGCACTCGTAGGCATATGGTACTTGATGGTGATGAGTTCAGGTTTAACATAACGTCATTTGCACCAAGACCGTATATAAATATGGTTTGGTAATGAAAGGGCTACTAGAGTTCCAAGTGGGACAGAAATCTCTCACTTCGTCTGAGCTGATCATGATATGTTGTATTGTGCCTTGGTGGTCATCTTTGCTGTCAGACGAAATTGCCTTTAGCAATTCTAAATCTGCATGTTGCCTTGATGCCTCCCATTAAATTTCTGAATAGCTCAATCAGATGATGGTGCAGAGTGGAGGGTATTTGTGAAGGAAACTGTTAGAGGGACTTTCTATTCTTGGATATCGAACGAAACAATTTAAGCAATTTTTCATCTCAATGTCGCCTCGATGCCTCCCATTAAGTTTCAGCTCAATACAACATACAGTTTGGGAGAAGATGTCATTTGAAGAATTTTAAGATGATCACCATAGCGGTCATATTGGGTATTGGAACGCAACGATGTTAGCAATTCTGAATCTTCATGTTGACCCGATGTCTTCTACCAAGTTTTAGCTCAACTCGACTTACTATTTGGGTCAATGTTGTTTGAAGAGTTTCTAGATGGCCGCCATGGTGACCATTTTGGATATCAGAATGGAACAATTTTAGCAGTTCTAAAATCACATGTCGCCCCATGCCCCCCATCAAGTTTCGGCACAATCGAACAGGACTTAATGTTTGGAGCAGACGTGGTTTTAGATATTTTTAAGATGACCGCCATCTTGGATAGTGGAACTGAACAGTTTTAGCAATTCTGACTCTCCATTTCACACCAATGGAGTTGTCTACTGAAGCATTTCAAGATGACTACGATGGCGGCCATATTAGATATCGGAACGCAACGATTTTGAGTTCTGAATATCCATTTTGCTCTGATGCTTTCCTTCAAGTTTTAGCTCATTCCGACTTACGGTTTGGAAGATGTGGCAGCCGTCTTTGGTATCAGAACAGAATAATTTTAGCAATTCTGAATCTCCACAACACCCTAATACCCTCCCCCTACACATACACCCTCTCCCCCACCCTATCCCTCCCCCCGTCAAAGTTCAGCTCAATCCGACTTACGGTTTGGGAGATGTTTGCAGAATTTCAAGATGGCTGCCATGACGGCCGTCTTGGATTACGAAACGGAATTATTTTAGCAATTCTGAATCTTATTCATGTAGCCCCAATACCTCCCTCCAACTTTCAGCTCGAACCGACCTATCTTTTAGAAGCATACGTGGGTTGAAGGTTTTCAAGATGACTGCCAAGGTGGCCATCTTTGATATCAGAACGGAACGACTTTACCAATTCTAAATCTCTATGTTGCTCCGAAGCCTTCCATCAAGTTTCGGCTCAATCTGACCTACCGTTCGGGAGCAGATAACCATTGAAGATTTTCAAGATGGCTTTTCTGGCGGTCATCTTGGATTTCGTTGCAAAATAATTCAAGCAATTCTGAATCTCCATGTCATTCCAATGCCTCCAACCAAGATTTGGCTCAATCTGACTTATCACTGGATATCGGAATGATTTTTGCAATTCTAAATCTCTATGTTGCTCAGATTCCTCCCATCAAGTTTCGGCTCAAACATAAGGGTTCGGAAGAGCTGAAGAATTTCAAGATCTTGGATATCGACCCAAAACGATTTACCAATTCTGACTCTGCATGTCTCCCGCCAAGTTTCGGCTTATTCTGACTTACCCTTCGGGAGCAGATGTCATTTGAAGATTTTCAATGTGGCCACCACAGTGGTTCTGTCGCTCAGATGCCTCCCACCAAGTTTCGGCTAAAACTGACAGGGTTTGGGCGGGGATGTGGTTTGAAGAATTTCAAGATGGCCGCCGTGGCAAAACGAGTTTAGCAATTCTGAATCTCCATGTCGTCCAAACTCCTCCCACAATGTTTGGGTTTAGTACGACTCAGCGTTCGGGTGCATATGTGGTATGAAGATTTTCAAGATGGCCGCCGTGGTGACCATTTCAAGATAGCCACCGTGGTGGCCACCGTGAATTTTGGAACGGAACGATTTAGCAATTCTGAACCTCCATGTTCCCTTGATGCCTCCCATTAAGTTTTAACTCATTCCAAATTAAGGCCAGTGGACTCTCAATAGCTGATTTACTTTAAAATCGTTATTGACAGTCGACTGGTAATAGCCGATTTACGTTAAAATTGCTATTGACAGTCGACTGGCGAAGCGATTTTTACGTAAAACTGCTATTACCAGTCGCCTTATTAAAATAGTTTGACTTGCAAGATCCTGATAAAGATTCAGATTTTATTCATTCACTGACTGTTCGAACAAGGATTAGACTTCTTTCTTGTAACAAGCACTTTGTTTCGAGATAATTGTTCAGACCAACCAATCTTGATAGCAAAATGTCCGTATACTATAGCTGTAATATGAAGACATGGTGCATAATTGTACCAGGACTTATATATTAGACGTACGTGTACAAGTAAGAACTCTGGTTTTCTGGAAGCAGTAAAACAGATATTTTGTACGTTTTATTAGCATTAAAACCTTCAATTAAGATACATGCATGTAGAAAACATTAAAATAGCATTCATTGCTCGGGCCAAAAACGTAATTAATAACATATGAGCCTCGTATTGAGAAAACCTGCTGGTTGCATATGCGAACAACAGAAGTGTAGACCAGCCTGTGCATCTGCGCAGTCTGATCAGCACATCTGTTGTTTACTGCTTAGATAGTATGAGTACAAAGGTTATTCAGCGTGTCCGGAAACCAGCACATGACATGACGATCAGTGAATGGTCATGTGTGCCTGCGCATATGTGCAGTTTTGCCATTGCCCTCGCTGTTCGCATGCTATACATGCAGTACAAAATTAGACGAATGTTCAGACAATAAGCCTCAGTTAGTGGTTGCGAAGACGAATCAGAGGAGAAAAATCAGTACATATGGCAAACTCGTGCTAAGCGTTCGCTTATGTATCAGTTTGTTAATTCTTTCTAGTAATTGTTCTCGTTTGTTTACAGTCAATGTACAATTTAGATTAATCTCTATCTCTTGAACACTAATTATTTTACTGTCTGAAATCATCGTTTCAGTATAAACACTAACTTGAGGAAAAAGACGATTTGTTTTGCAATTGAATTATAATATGTGTCGCGAGCATAAAACTTTATAAAACATCACTTGAGACAGTATCAGAACTCATTTACTAACATTTGCAAAAACTGCATGTGTACACTAAAAATATGACCAGATGCGTACAAATGTATGTGTTTTTAAAATCACTGATGATCACAAGTCTGAATTCAACCAAAAAGATACTGCAAGCCATAAAAGGTCCGACTGTCCGCACGGGACAGAACATGATTCCTCCAGAGATACTGAAAAAGAAACAAACATTGAAATAGGATGTTACAATAAAATGGATGAATTTTCTAAAACATGTATGAAACGACTAGTAACAGCCAATTTATGTTAAAATCGCTATTGCCAGTCAACTGTCAATAGCCGCTTTGCGTTAAAATGGCTATTACCAGTCGACGTCAATAGCGATTTTAACGTCGACTGGCAATAACCACTTTGCTTTTTTTTTATCATGCCGTGATATTTTTTATCTACTTTTCTTTAATTTTATTGATTTGTATTTTTTCTTTATTATAATCTGCATTTTTTTTTAATTTTATTTTGTTTGTTATTTTTCTGTCATGTTTCTGTCATCTCTTCAATACATTTATACAATTTGCATATGACGCATTTATATGATTATGACAGCATACAAATGGTCTATACCTTTATTTGTATAAGACAAGACGGTCCGTCTAATTCAGCAGTCAGTCAATAATCTGTTTCGTCTGTGGTCAATGTCCTATCACCAGTACAACTGTCATCCGCTGTCCGTGTATCTGCCGTCAACGTATCTTCGTCCGTCCTTTGGGGTGGACGGGTGTGGCGAAGGTGTCGTGTATCTTACGTCCAACTGATATTGGCTTACATTTGGGCAAGGCCTGTTATCCTTGTAGCAGGTAATAGTAGAGGGAAAAAGTTTATATTTCTTCTGTTTTTTTTGTTTGTTTTTTTTTTGTTTTGTTTTTTTTTTTTTTTTAAATTTAAATCTTGTCCCTCTTTCTTCCCTGTCCATTTCTTTCTTTTCCTCTACTATCTCTTCTATATTTTTTCTCACTTTCTCTTGGAGACGACAAAAAATGACCCACAAGGGTTGAGGTGTCGTTAAATCTAACACAATCAATCAAAAACCTTCGTCCGTCCTCTTACGTCACCTCTGTGTCACAGTCATATAAGTCAGCTCTGTACTGTTCATGCATTACTAGACTAGCTACTAGTCGGATACCAATATTATTTTCATCAATCAATTATAATTATTAATTCACTTAATGAACTAGGGCCATCTACTACTTACTGCTTGTCTCACCTCTTTGATAGCAGCAACTAATCTTGATGTCAGAGACCAACTATTAGAGACTAGCTATACAAGATGTCATACATAAATTTGAATCAGCTTATAGTAAGGAGTGATAAAACATGACATCAAGGTCTAGGAGCTAGTCTAATGCATTACGAGCGATCTTTTCGAAATAACAGTCAACATAGAAGCTTTGACTAGGCAACTTGACAGAGGCGGGAATTACTCGCCGTTCTGTTTCTCTTCTTGGCATATTTTCAGGACATTCAAAGCGATCGTGTTGCTTTCGTTATCAAGACAAAATTTAACATACATATTTACTATAGGATAACCAAAGAACAATTGGTATACTTCGAGTTAAACGGCTGCCTGTTGTCTTGATTAGTATGAAAAACACGATATTCATGAGAGTTTGAGCGTATTTTGCATTTGCGCGACGATAGAAGTATGAAGAAAAACAATTACTTTGGCGGGACTCGAACCCTGTACCCTCCGTTTGGAAGTTCAACGGATTACTCATTGAGCTAAGCATCCAGACAGGTATAACCAGGTGATTTGGATATGTTTAACGCATATCTTGATTTACTTACTCCGTTTATGATAGACCTGGCCAGATTTGACACGGCCCCTCAAACCCCAGGGAATTTTGCAGACATAGTTTCTCTCAAAAATCAGTCTTTTTTTATAGGTGTTGTTTGCACGTTGTGCTAGTGGCGTTGTGTAGTAACGGCTTGTTAAATACGTTGCTTGTCACTAGTTTTGCGCCGCAGTTCCATATATTTGCTAAAGTAACACGCTAGATACCATACTTATTTATTCAGCTATTTTTCAAACATCATACATGTATATCATATCTGAACAAAACGATGCATCAAAAGTAAAAAAGTGTTACTTTTGGCACAGCTGAACAGATTTAGATAACATACGAAAATGGTTAAAATGCACAACAAAGAAGCAGTTTTGCTGCAAAGAGACTGCATGTAAATCGTCATTCTAAAATGCAAAAAATGCATATAGTTGTATATTTTATAGAAAACCAGGAGCAACTACCCAGCTAGCATTCTTTATAAATCTACAGCGGGCCGTTATCGGCCCGTCAGCTACCCTGACGGGCCGATAACGGCCCGCTGTAGATTTATATAGAATGCTTACTGGGTAATCGTTAAAATGTTTCTTGGCTTATTTAAAAAAAAAGCTGGGTAAAAGACGTAATAAAAATGGGGTTTAAGGATATTTCTTAGACCTATTAAGCTGTCAGTAAGAAGAAAAAAGTATCAAGAAGTTTTCAAGACTTTTAACTTGGAAATATAACCAGCATGCCCTATATAAAACGCTTAGCTTTAAAGCTTCAAATGAAATGAACTAACACTGTGTATTTGTTGATGTAACAATATCTCAGGAGATTAGATTACCCCTCTTGTATACAATATGACATCTTAATTTATTTTTAGGACTTCACTATTAAGTACGATTCGACAAAACTTATTATCAAATCTGTTTCAAATAACTGACACGTATATTTAAGTTTCCCACTTCATTTTTGTTGTTGACCTCTTATCAGGCAGGCGTTTCAAAATGACTCTAGTACTGCTGACCAGGCCGTTTCTCTGAATGAATAATCAACATTTCAGTACTCAAAGATTTTTAAGAGAGTTTACTCATTCATGCCTGGAGGGTGGGCTTTCATTTCATGACATAGATTTTAGGATATATACCTCGGGATGGGGCTAAACGGCAAATCTAGGACAAATCTAGGACACCTATAACAAGTGTTTTCTACTTTCCTCCTATGAAAAAACTTAAACAGATACTTGGTCAGACACCATTCAACCTTGTGACATTGTATTATATCTTGAAGTGTTTTCACGGTCCAGTGACTGCTTTATATCTTGAATATTCCATATATAAAC
Source organism: Anodontia alba (assembly GCA_964016985.1). Taxonomy (NCBI): domain Eukaryota; kingdom Metazoa; phylum Mollusca; class Bivalvia; order Lucinida; family Lucinidae; genus Anodontia; species Anodontia alba. The sequence continues at coordinate 53,485,396 of OZ024833.1, forward strand.
ACTATACTTTCTTATTATGAGTCAGTATGGCCTGAGGTTTGACCTCAAGATAAAAGTAGATCACAGTAACCTATATTTCATGGTTCAGTTATTCTGTTTGATATCTTGAAGAGTTTTTTAAGTATAAACATCAAACGTTTGGATTATGAGTCTGTTTGACCTGAAGTTTGACCTCAACATAAATTATGTCAGAGTGACTTGCATTTCACGGTCTAGTAATTTTGTTGTATACCTTAGAGTATTTGATATATAAACATCATACTTATATATTATCAGTCAGTATGACCCGAATTTTGATGACTCAAAATAAATGTAGGTCACAGCGACCTACATTTTACCTTGTATCTTGCAGAGAATTTGCTGTACAAACATCATACTTATGGATTGTGAGTCAGGAAGACCCGAAGTATGACCTAAAAATTAAATTTAGGTCATGGTGACCTACATTTCACAGTCCTGTAATTCTGCCTTCTTTCTTGAAGAGCATTTTACGTATAAGCATAGTTAGGGATTATAAGTCAGTATTACCTGAAGTTTGACACCAAAATTAATGTAGGTCATAGTGGCTTATATTTCTTGCTCCGGTGATTTTGGCTGATACGTGTATCTTGAAGAATGTTTAATGTATAAACATCATTCTTATGGATTATGAGTCAGTATGACCCAAAGTTGGTCAGATTTTACATTGACATTTATGTCTGCGGTTCTTTTGGAGTTTATAACTTGGGTTTGTTTGTTTGTGTTGAGGTTTTACGGCCCAGTCAACACAATGGGGTCATGTCGAGCGCGGTCAGTTTACCTAACCACATGTTTACTGGGCAGGCTTAGTCCTCTAAGCGGTTAACCAGTACTGTGCACATTCTTTCGCCAGAAACTGACAACTTGGGTACCATTTATTCCAGGAAGTTGAAATTTGCTATGCTTCTTGTCCAGACCTTTACCTTTAACTGTATTGTGTTAACCCTAGGTCATACCCTGGGGCCCGGTAAGGCTACGGGTCAGAATGTATAAAAGGTCAGATTGTGCAATTGTAATGTAGTTGTTACCTTATGGGCAAAGAGCGAAGGGCGGGGGCATTTGTGTATTTTGGATACGGCTTATTATCATCATCATCATCATCATCATCATCATCATCATTCTATATAGTATTGATATCGATATAACTTATCCGATCTAATATCAAGTTCCGTCAAAGAGGAAAACGGCTTCTCTCTACGAGACGGGTTTACAATATGCCTTCAAATGACGCTAAACAGTTTGTGACAAATGTTCCATAATTGCTCCAATACTAGAACGCAGGCCAGTCTTTTTAATCTTCGCATGCTTGGTACAGTTTTCAGCAGACGACATTTAGATTTTTTCTTATTTATTCCAGAAAAGAGACCGACATTTCTTGAAATCGTCTCACAAGGAGACAATTTGCATAAAATGACAGCCTATTTCCAGGTGAAAAATCAGAAAAAAAAGTTATTTTCTGTCTGCTGAATCTGTCCAGAGTGAGGTAAAGATTAAGATTTCACTTGTTTATGTACCAGTGATTAACGAAAAGAACATCCTATCAATTGTCCGGAGTTCTACACTTTCAATACCCCTTTTACAAGTATGCCAAATACCCGTATGATTAGATCGATGTTTTCAAATCCACATCACGATACATAGACGTCACCCAGTAAAAGGTTTGAAAAGTATAATTTTATTTAATACAAATATGCTTAATGCGATTAAATAGCAGAAGAAGTTTGAATAATAAATAAGTCACGACGGAAGACAAAAAGGTAAAGGTACAAAACACGTGCACCAAGCAAATATCTGCCTGCGCTCTATTTGCTCAGGATTGTCTGTCCAAATACTTAGGGAAAATGCGATGATCTGTTACAACCAGAAAAGCGACAAGAAAATTAATCCCTTTTCGTGTATGTCAATGTCCTTGACCCCTAACGGTCTATGCCCAGTGCTTCATGGTCAGTAGCTACACCACTCGCGTGACATATTCTCTTCAAAGTGTATTCAGAAGCGTCCGGGTGACCGAATAGTTAGGGCTCCCGGCTTCGGATCACAAAGTACCTGGTTCGAATCCCGCTTGAGACGAAATTCAACTATTGACTGAACGGCGCTTCAGTGTACAGAGCCTTTAATTATCACTAGTTCATCGTCTCGCTATGACTAAACTTATTTTGAAAGGGCCGTAAAACACCAACACGTCATCATCATTCTGATTAGACGCAACACATTTGATGACATCATTTCTACCGCGTGTGTTTGTTTGTTACGTTCTAAGTATGTTGTTCTGTTTGTTCCTGTGTATTTATCACTTTCGTGTGATATGCCACAACGTGAGAAAACGTAACTTCTGCAAAATGCGCCCAACAAAAACTCAAATCAGCCTGCGCAGTCTAATCAGTGTCTTTATTGTCTGCATAAAGAATCATTGCATCCGTGGCTGTCCAAAATGCGCCCGATGAAGATTCTGATCAGACTGCGCGAATGCGCAGGCTGATCTGAATCTTCGCTGGGCATACATGTGCGAAGGCACGTTTCCTGCCTTGCGACTCGTTTATGTTTTCGCTTGTCATTGATCATGAAAAGGCAGCAAGCATTTAATATAATGCGCAATGTGAGAAAAACCCCATCTATGCTATATGCAAACAACAAAATACAAAAGTATAAAAATACCGCAGTGCCCGTTGATTATTGTAAATGGGCAATAAAAACCCTAACGTGCGACACAAGAAAACAACCCGTATATCATATGCGGTAAACGGAGCCAATATCAGTCTGCGCACTAGTCTCCAGTGCGCAGATTGATCTAGGCTTCATTGCCAACATATGACATACGGGTTGTTTTCTTTCGTCGCATGTCACATATACCTGTCTATTTAAATGTTTAAGATTCTTTTTTCCCTAAACAAAATTATTATGGCTTGTAAAATGAATCTTTATATTATCTGAATGAAAATCGTTGATCGATAGATTTATACTTAATATGTATTCATATACTATATACTGCAAAATATACTGAACAAAATATGTCAAGAATTACTGCACGCAAACACACCCTGCATGAAAAGTCCCAAAGAAAGTATTGAAATTCCAAACCCGAAGGACGAGGGTTTCACACTTTCCGAAGTTTTTTTTTTTTTTTATAGAAACATGCAATGATAGAGAAAAGATCATGTCTGCCAAGGTAAAGTTTTGCAGATTTGGGTGCAAAACCAATTTAGACATCACTTGATATAAAAAGTTCCAGGGCAGTGAAAGCACGTTACACTATCGCTATACGTTTATGGCTAAAATATATCATTCTTAAACTGTCGTTTTGCCCAGAACGACCTTGTGATGGGTTTTCTTTTTTTCTTTTTTTTAAAGGGAAACCCATACACTTTCAAGGAAAGTAACTCTATCAGCATTATTCTGTCTCTCTTCTGAAAAAGGATCTTCTTTAAAAAGAACAGAATTTGTCCCCGTCGGAGCACATTTTTTTTTCTTTAAGAGTAGACCCCTTTTCAGAAGGGACTTGGCGTGCAAAAAATCAAATAAGATATCACAAAAGTTATCTCCCTTGTACAAAATGGTGGAAAATCTACCAGGTATATCCAGCTTTCTTAATGCATATCTTCCAACAGCGTCTTAATACAGCGAACCCTCTTTGTACCGACACTCGATACAACGACAAAATTCGTTATAATGACAAATTGACTGTCACGAAACCTTCGCTTAAGAGGTAACAACTGGTCACAAATTATGCAAGAATATTGTATTAAATACCTTAAAGAAAAATGTTTTGGATATTTGTTAGAATCGCCTCAGTGAGGCGATTCTAACAAATATCCAAAACATGTTCTGTGAGGAAATTTGAACAAAACAAGACATTTCTTACATATCAATCTGCTCATTTAGTATTTTATACACAACATTAAATTCATTTTTACGGCTACGTCTTTGGGAACAAATACTGTCGTTGTAACGAGGGTTCACTGTACTTTCTTACACGTCTAGTGTCGCGTTACCAGACAAGTCGGTACGAATTGTTCAATATTGTCCTACTCACAGAGCCCCCTTTAAACATTAGTAAATAACGCATTTTAACTCTTTATGGACCATGAGCATGTGATGCGCGTACGACTGGTGATCAGGAGGTCGTGGGTTCGACCCCGCCAGGTCCGGCAACAGTCTATCTGCCAGGGAAATTGATCATGAAATGTTTTCTACCATCATTATTTCCCTTCCGCTGATTCAAGAACGACAGTTGTAAGTTTCTGGCCAAAGAATATGTACAAATATTGGTTAACCGCTTAAAGGACTAACCCAGTCAGCATTCTACGTAAATCTATATCGGGCCGTCATCGGCCCGTCAGGGTAGCTGACGGGCCGATGACGGCCCGATGTAGATTTACGTAGAATGCTAGCTGGGAAGCCTTCCCAAGAAAAGTCTTGTTATGTATACTGACCGACTCGATATGAACCTAATGGGTCGATGGCCGTAAAATCTCAACTCAACCAAAAGAATCATATTAGCCGTGAGGAATAATATTTGGTTAAGGCGTCTGTCAAGACGAGTATAAGGCGAGCGTATCTTGGTAGATTTTCCGTATGTATTTGAGCGGTAGATAACTTTTGCTGGAACTATCTAAGCTTTTCATCCATCTTCCAGTACTTTGGACTAATAAATATTTCATACACTAAATGTGTGTGTGTGTGTGTGTGTGTGTGTGTGTGTGTGTGTGTGTGTGTGTGCTATTCACACTATACTTATACAATTATAATATGCTGTACGTTTAATTAAAGTTATCCCTTTGCATTATTATGGCAATACAACGCTTTCTCTGGTACGTTTTCTACAGATTTTTTCAATTTGGTTTCATATCATGTACAAGTTACTTGAATGCCTGTCATCCAACCAGCATTTCTACCTAAGTGATCTTTTTATTTGCATGAAAGGGACTGGATATATTTGATTCATATTTTTGTGACTTCCTATTTGTTTTTCTACATACTAATCCCCGTCTGAAGAGGCGTCTACCCTAAAACGAAAAATTGGAGTAAATTCTTTTACTTTCAGAGTGAACCCCTTTTCGGAAGAGAAGCAAAAGCGATTTTGACAGCATTACCTCCTCTTGAAAGTGCAGTGAAACCTGTCTAAGAAAAGCACTTGAGAGTGACTTTAAATAGTGGTTGATATGAAAAGGTGGCCGTCTCATAAAGGTACATGCCATGTAATTTTGCTAGCTAGCAAAATTACATGACATGTACCTTTATAAGACAGCCACCATTCCACATCAACCACTAGAGTACATGTCCTGTAATTTTGCTAGCTAGCAAATTACATGACATGTACCTTTATAAGACAGCCATCTTTCAACATCAACCACTAAAGTCAGTCTAAAATGTGGCTTTCTTACACAGGTTCCACTGTGTAAGCAGTTTCTTCACAAACAAAATCTGCACTTTTATTGAACTCACTCTAACTTATTTTGTTGGGTATATATATGTACCGAATATATTTGTGGGAAGTGTCATCATTTTAGATATAATGGAACTATAATATTTTTGTTTCAAATATGGGCTGTTCATCCTCTGCAGCGTCTAGAATTGAACACAATGTAATTCCTGTCAGCCAACAAACATATAGGGAACGTTCCAATGTGAAAGATTCTACACTGTGTGAAAAGCATGGTGGTAAATCGTTAACCAAATATGATGAAAAGGATAACAAACTTTACTGCGACGTGTGTATTTCAAGCAGCCGTCGAGGTTCGGATAGAGATTTTCACAGACATCTGCAGAATATCAGTGAGTATGTTAACTCAATAAAATTTAAACAGAAGAAGATAAAAGTTGAGAATGATGTTCGATCGAAGAAAAGAGATGTTCAAGCCTTGCTTGCTGATGCAGGTGATAACGCGACAACACTAGAATCCCAAAAGGGCAATCTAATTGAAGAGGTTAACAATTTCAGAAAAGCTGTTACTGATATTCTAAATCATTTATGCGACGAGTTGATTGAACGCGTGTTGAAATTATACGAAGCGGAGTGTCTGAGCATTGGAAGACGAAAGAAAACGTACTCAGAATATCTGCAAAAACTCGAATTGAAAGAAACCAACGACCTTAAAGTACAGAATACAGAAACATTGAAACTAATAAACATAATTGAAATGGAAAAATGTTTGTCAAGTCTTTCTAAACAAAATTTCGCAAACAACTTCGTTGATATACAGTTAAAATTGCATGATAACCTGTCTCTCCGAAATCTGCTCCACTGCGACCAGTCAGCTTCTACACTGGGCGAGGTCATTCTTCTCAGAAACACAAAGTCTGAAAGACCTTGCACAAAGGAATTAATTGTTCATGACCTCTCTGATATTCAAGAAAGCGATCCTGATGATACAAATGACACCCAAGACACAATCACAGAATCTATTAAAGAAACTGAAGACGACAAGGGTAAAAGTAATTCAGTGCGATCCAAAACACCACGGAGAAGTTTAAACGTCAACTCTGCAACTGATGCTAAGTTATTTATCGATAAAGATAACAGAACAAATCTTACTCCTTTACGATCATCAACACCACGTACAAGGCTACAACGCAACTCTATAGCCGAAGACGAGTCGTTGATTGGTACTTCTTTGAAAGAAAGTCGTGCTTCTTTGCGTTCAAAAACGCCACGTATACAATTAGAGAGCAACTCCGCTACAGATGCCGCGGTACTGACCAATAAAGCACAAACAGAAAGTACGCCTCGACTGCCCCCTTCTCTTACTTCCAGTATGTCAATAACGACACCATCAGCGATTAATTTTCATACACCATTTAGTGATAGAAAGTTGTTTGAAAGGAATGCAATTTTAGTTCAAAGCATATCCCTACCTGTGTCTAATAAAACAAGTGACGTCACAAGTTCTGTTCTGTTACCAAATGGTGACATCATCCTGTGTGATCGTAGCAACAGAAAGTTGTGGCATTTTGATGAGGCTTTTCATCATTTAAATGATTTGTGGTTGGATAATGAGCCACACAACATATGTAATATAAGTGACGCTGTGAGTTCCTATGATTTACCTTACAAGATTGCGGTGTCTTTTCCAAAAGCTAGATTAATACACATTGTACAAATTACTAGTGATAAATTTGAAAAAGTGGATGAAATTAGAACAGAGCCAGAATGCTGGGGAATAGATAGCAAAGGAAAGTCTCTAATTTTTTCAACAGAACAGGGGGCAGTGTTTCGAGATGTAGGTGATTACAGAAATTTTAGATGGAGAAAATATCGTTATGCGTTTCAAAAACCGATATCGTTAAGGACGGACAAAGATGTGGTTTATGTATGTAACTGGGGCTCGGAAGAGGTACCAGGATATATGGTGGCGATGTATTATGATGATAAAGGAAAGAAACAAATAAAATTTTCGTACTCAAACAGACACCTTCGTCGTCCTATATCTTGCTCGGTTGACAGTGAAGAAAACATTTATATTTGCGATGCCGAGAATGCCGGAATACATCAAGTATCTTGCGATGGGGACCAATTTAGAGTTCTCAATGTCAATGGCGGACAGACTAGTTCGTGGCAGCACATAAATTTTGTCCCAGAATCTGATTATTTTCTGTTAACTGAGGCTGGCTCAAATCTCTTGTACATCTGCCAAATGAAGTAACATAGTGTTTTTTGTTGTTGTTTTTTTTTTTTTTTTTTTTTTTTTTTTTTCTTTCTTTCTGGCGATTTTTAATCTTTAAAGGTCAATCAAATGTTGTAGCAGATGACAGGCTATGCTGTTTTATTTTTCTGATAAATAAGTATTGACACTTCATGTAAATCATCTGGCAAGCGGATGATTCGCATGAAATGTCAAGACTTATCTTATTTGAAAAAAAAAAAAAAAAAAAGTTTTTCAAAATATCATCTGCTGCAGTTGTGATTGGCGGTTTAAGGGCTAATTAGTTTCCAATCTTTTTTCAATAAGTCCAATTCAACATTTTGTGACTAATTTTGCGTAGTTTGATTGGTCGAGGGCCAAATCATAGTGACATTTATACTTCGATGAATCCACTGATTAGGAATCTTGGAACTACTCAGCGGGCACACAACGTCGATTCAACGTCGAATCAATCTGATGTGAGCAGTGCTGCTCATGACTGCTTATGTAATATTACTGATCTCTGTGTACCGGAGATGGGTAGAATTAAAGGTAAGTAGCGTTGCTCACATCTGCTCATCAGAGGTGAGCGGCGCTACTCATATCCGGTCATGTACCTAGTAATGAGTTAAACTTCTACTGATATTTAATAGTATTCATGTTTGTCTACCAGTGGTGGTAGAATTGCTCATATCTGTTTATAGGATGTGAGCGGCGCAGCTCAATCATTGTTATAAATTATCATACTTTATAACCGTAATAGTGATATGAATATGTATTGATTGTCATAAAGCACTAGTTAATACTGAGTAAGTAACTGGTCAGCTACATCTTAACATTTTGCCAACAGTAACCATACTTGATCTCCACCGTTCTACCTATTTAATGATTTTCCAAATTGTCTTTCTTTTTGTTTGTTTATTTTACCTAGGGGAGAAGGGGGTGGGTCACTGGTGTAGTGGGTGGTCAATCCAGCCTGTTCAGCCTTCACTATGAAATACAATGTCGGAATCATGGCACTTGCTTTATTTTTACTCTCTCTTACAACAATTACATGATAGACCCAAATGGAACAAGAAGTCATGCCGTGATGTCAACATACCGCTGCAGGTATAGATTTAAGCTCCTGCTTCATCTCCTTGCAATTTTCTCACTACAGCAACGCTTTGTATATACATACTCATTGCTGAAATCTATGCAGCACAGTACTTATTAGCCAATAACATTTGTGGAAATTATAAAAAATGCTGTTTATCTTGCACACATCGAAGACTCAATTTCACTTGCAATCGATACAGGCATTCCTGAACTAATAATAACTGGTGATTTTAACCTCAATCTATTTAATCAACAGGCTTTCAGAAAAATCCATTCAATTTGTACCCAGTTTTCTCTTTGCCAATGTATTGATGAACCTACACATTATACAGAACATTCATCGTCAGTAATAGATCTATAATTTGTCAGTAACAAGGACCATTTAATTCACAGTGGAGTTGCCGATGTTTTTCTCAACCAAGATTTGAGGTATCTGTCCAATATATGGTATCTTCAAATTCTCCAAACCTAAGGTCACCTCATTTACACGACGTATATGGTATTATGACAGATTTGATTTCAACGTACTTCGTGATAAAGTTAAAGCTGTCAACTGGAACTCTCTTCAAGATAACAACATTGACACCTATGCCAATAATATTCACTCTACCGTAATGTCTCTTGCTACCGAATGTATCCCTAATAAACACGTCAGAGTAAGACCAACTGAACCCGCTTGGATTAATTTGAAAATAAAAAGCTACATCAGGAAGTGTAAAAGAACTTATAAGAAAGCTAAAAAAGCAAACTTAGCTAACGTTTGGATTAAATTTAAAACGCTGCGTAACAAAACAATAAGTGAAATAAGAAGTTCCAAAAAGTCTTTTTTATAACAACATTGCGGCCTCTTCACCAACACTTTCTCCCAAGGCTGGTGGACTACGCTTAGAAGTTTTATTAGTCCAAACTAAACCACATCAGTCCCTCCCCTTTCACTTAATGGAATTATATACACAGACGAAACTGACAAAGCAAATATTCTAAATGACTTCTTTCAAAGCCAAACTGTCTTAAACGAGGAAAATGCTGTTCTACAAGATTTACCTCCACCTGCTTCAATTGTACCCCTTGAAAGTATTGTTTTCACGGCCGATGAAAAATCTGTTTTGAAATTGCTTCCTACTGGTAAAGCCTCAGGTTCTGATGGCCTCAGCAATCGTCTACTACGTGAACTATCTAATGAACTAGCAAAGCCATACCAATGTCTTTTTAATCAATCCATACGCACGGGCACTGTACCCTTCTCATATAAGGAAGCTAATGTCAGTCCAGTTCCAAAAAATGGTGAGTTATCTATTGTCTCCAATTACCGCCCTATATCGCTCTTAAATGCTGAGGACAAATTACTTGAAAGACTTATGTTTAAATACCTATTTAACCATCTACGAGATAATAATTTACTTTCATCTGGCTTTATACCCGGAGATTCTACAATAAATCAGCTTACATTTCTCTACAACACATTTTGCCAGGCACTAGACTCAGGTAAAGAAGTCGGAGCAGTGTTCTGCGACATAAGCAAAGCTTTCGACAGAGTGTGGCATGCTGGACTTCTACTTAAACTCTGGTGAAATCTGCTGGTGTCGCAGAAAGCGTCCTGAATTGGTTTAAGAGTTATCTCTTTGACAGAAGACAGCTTGTCGTTCTTCCTGGTGCTACCTCGAACGGGACTTTTATTCATGCAGGTGTGCTCCAAGGGTCAATATTAGGTCCTTTACTATCCCTGCTTTACATAAACGATATTGTATCTGAAATTGACTCGAATATTCGATTATTCGCCGACGACACTGGTCTTTTTATTGTCGTCGATAACCCTTTGGTCAGCTTAACATTGACCTTGAGAAAATATCGCAATGGGCAACAACCTGGCTTGTATCTTTTAACCCTACTAAAACGGAAGCAATGCTGTTTTCTCGCAAATTAAACAGACCTCACCATCCACCTATCTTCATGCAAAATCACCAGATAACAGAAGTCGACTCACACAAACACTTACGCCTGTACCTCTCGAACGACTGCACCTGGCACAAACATATCAACTATATAACTGAAAAAGCATGGACTAGAATAAATGTCATGAGACGCCTAAAATTCAAGTTAGACCGTAAATCTTTGGAACAAATATACTTAGTTTTTATCAGACCTCTGCTTGAATACGGTGGCATTATTTGGGATAATTGCTTGCAATCCGAAAACCAGGAACTGGAAAAAATTCAGATTGAAGCAGATAGAATACCAATAGGTGCAACCAAACTAGTCTCAATCGCTGCGTTATATAGAGAAACAAGATGGGACTCTCTAGACGAAAGACGTAGAAAACATAAACTGACATTATTCTATAAGATGACAAACGCCCTCTCTACGCTCTACTTGTCCTCTCTTGTTCCACTAACTGTCAGCAATGCATCACGTTATAATCTGAGAAATTCTAGTGACTTACAAACTGTAGAAGCTCGAACTAGTTTGTTTTATAACTCATTTTTACCCTCAACTGTAAGAGCATGGAACAGTTTACCTTCTACCGCCAAGCAGTCAGACTCAACTATTTTTTTAAATACTTTCTTAACAAAGATAAAGATTCAACTCCAAAATACTATTATGCTGGAAGTAGAAAAACCCAAACATTTCACACCAGACTGCGAACAAACGGTAGCTCTCTAAAATTAGATCTCTTCTTAAAGAATATGTCCGACTCTCCCTTTTGTCTTTGTGGCAGTGTCGAGGATGCGCAACACTTCTTTTTTCATTGTGGAAATTACCAGCTTCATCGAACTGTACTTCTTGATGCTGTTTTCCAGTACCAGAATCCTAGCCTAAATCTTTTATTGTATGGTGATAAAGCTTTGTCACCAGAAATTAATACAACAATATCTAAAAAAGTACAAGCGTTTATTTTACAAACTAAACGTTTTCAACCTTAATGAGTTTAGAAATGTGCATGTAGCGGTATAACCACACTAATTGGCTATTTAAGGCAATCCAAATTACCCCCTAAAGGTGCCACCCATCCTCCATCCAATTACTAGCTTTATATACATATTTTTTTTTCCATTTCCTTAAATGATTCTATCTATTATGTTATTTTTTCTTTCTCTTTTTCAATTTATCTACTACATTTTAAATGTTTATTTTGTTTCATTTGTTGTAAAAACATGTTATCGCCATAATGTCGACAAGTTATTATATGTTTGGGAGAAGAACTCTAAAAGCACTCGTGCTTTCGTTCTAATCCCTCCTTTATTTGAGATATTTATGTGCGTATCACATGTACTATTAATGAAAAAAAAAATATGTTTAAACCAGTCAACGTTGAATCGAGGTTGTTTCAACGCTGTGTGTCTGCTGGGATATATTCTATTTTCTAAAATAAGCTTTTTAACTCACATTTCAACATAAACATGACCAAGTTGGAATTCTAAGGCATGAATTTTATTTTTGTGGATTTTATCGCTGAGCAAGTTATACCTTTGCACAGATTCTTTTTAGGCTTATGATTAATGCGTGCCGGCGTTTATACATTAATAAAATCCAGAGAAATAGAATTAATTCCTATAGTATCAACATATTTCTAGAGGCATTACATTTCACATAAACTGGTCAGATCTGAGCTGGATTGGTGGTAGCGTTTAATAATACTCTAATTCCACTTGAACAAGAAAATGTATATATGTGCAGTCATTGGACATACTTTTTGCCACTTTGTGAGGTTGCCGTTAAAATCAATGTTTTTCAACATTTTTTTAAAAAGCAGTCTGCAGAATTACACCGTAGAAATAAAATTTACGAAGAACACACGAGATAAAAGCCAAAAGTAAAACATAATATTCACATAAATTTTATGATTTTTGCCCATAAAGAAAAGGAGATTTTGATATTTTAAATGAGCATAAATTCTCAAACCCTAGCATTTCCGTTGACGTTAATGGTGAGGTCGCCGAAAAGAGGGGGCATTCGAATTTTACTTAGATCTCAAAACACTGCTGCATAACAAGTAAATTGTTTATCAGATTCCTTGAAATCATGTTTATTGCTTTTATCACTTTGCGTACTTTTGATTTATTTTTCATTATTATAGCGTAGAATTTTTTTACAAAACATTAATTCAAACATCATTAAGTGGCGAATAATTATGTCCAATGACTGTACCTCGAGCAGTTTGCATAACTCAAGCAAGCAGAGTTTTGATTCCTTAAGCTGGCTGTACGTGTTCGCGTGGCAAGCCTGAGAGTAGTTTGATCTACGCTATTTATATATGTTTTTATGCCCCCGCCATTTTCAATGGGCGGAGGGGTGGGGGGGGGGGGGTGGGTGTGGGGCATATATACTCAGTAAAAATGAAAACTTTACATGGTATTATACCGATTTATACATGTTTGCCTTTATAATAGAAACTCTAGAAGCTCATTTAATCATAAGTCAATCAATACATAAGACAATGGCAATAGTCTCGCTCTGGTGAAATGCGCACGAGGAACCCGAGCTTAGGTTTCAGTTTTTCACCTCTCCCCATGCTGTGGTAAATTTCCGTTCACTTCATGTACGCATTCTTACAGATAAACACTTACTGTGTAGCAGCGATAATAAAAAAACAAATTGTTTCATTCATCGACGATGTACAGAAATGCCACGTCTTTCTGAAAATAAACGTAACCAAGCCATTGGTATGCTTCAGGCTGGCGCAATGGTAAATGACGTTGCACAACATTTTCGATGCTCTCGTCAGACTATCCATAACTTCAATACCAGGTTTTTAATCACATGTTACGTCCGCGATCGTCCGCGTCCTGGTCAACGTCGTGTGACGTCACAACTGGACGACCACTATAATACGCTGACGCATTTGCGTAACCGATTTTTACCAGCAACGGCAACTGCTTGACAACTTGGGGTAAAAGCCCAAACAATCCGAAACCGTCTTAGGCAAAACAACATTCCTATTCGAACTCGTAGACCGTACACTGGTCCGATTCTCACTTCCCGCCACAGGGTCGCTTGACTGCTATGGGCTCAACGTCACCTGCACTGGACCCGTCGTCAGTGGCATAACGTGATTTTCAGTGATGAATCACGGTTCAGCGTAAGCCATGCTGACGGCAGGATCCGTGTGTATCGACGCAAAAATGAGGTATGCTCAATGCTGCGTCAGGGAACGGGATAGATTCGGTGGAGGGAGTGTTATGGTATGGGGAGGTATCATGGGCAACGTCAAGACAGATCTTGTGGTTGTACAGGGTTATCTCAATGCCCAAAGCTATGTTAACCATCTGAATAATAACTTCCTTCCATTCATGCAGAATTTTGGCTTAACTTTTCAACACGACAACGTCAGACCCCATACTGCCCTCGTAACTGCAACCTTTCTGGCTCAAAACAACGTGAACGTTTTGCTTTGGCCGGTGACCGGCTTTATCCCCGGATATGAATCCTATCGAGCACATTTGGGATGAGCTTGGTCGAAGAGCTAGGACCAATCACCAGATAAACAATGTGCAAGGCTTAACACGGGCTCTTCAGCTGGAATGTCATGCACTTCCTAACGTTTTGATTAGACGTTACGTTAACTCCTTGAGGCGGAGAATCCGTGCATGCATTACTAGCAATGGCGGCCACACACGCTACTGATAAATTGCTGCCAAAAATAGTATAATTTCTTTAAAAAAAAAATGAAATCAAAATGCTGGAAATGATTTTTCCCTTAAATCTCTAAATTCTATTTTTTTTATTTGACCCCTGTGCCATATTTCGCCAAATAAAAGCATGATTTTCAAGGCAAAATCAAAAAATAAAAACAGCAATACAAAGAGATTGAGCTTGAAATCACATATCACCATAGATATCACATAACCTTTCCTAAATAATGAAATATCTCCTTTTGAAGACCATGTAAAGTTTTCAGTTTTACTCAGTATAGTATCACCGCTGTCCGTACGTACGTAGGTATGTCCGTGCCGTCCTGTCCGTCCCGTAACATAACACAAATGGTTTCCGTTCGATATCTTTTGAAAAAATTGGTGTATTGGATTAAAATTTTATACGCAGGTATATAATCATAAAATGTAGGTCAAGTTCGATTTAGGGTAAAATCCATCTATAATTTTGGAAGTTATGGCCCTTTTTCAACTTTGAAAAATGGTTTCCGTTCGATATCTGTTGAAAAGATTAGTGTATTGGATTCAAATTTTATACACAGGTATATAATCATAAAATGTAGGTCAAGTTCGACTTAGGGTAAAATCCACCAATTATTTTGGGAGTTATGACCTTTTTCAACTTTGAAAATGGTTTCCGTTCTATAACCTTTGAAAAGATTAGTGTACTGGATTCATATTTTTTACACGGGTATATAATTATAAAATATAGATCAAGTTCGATTAAGGGTAAAATCCACCAAATATCTTGGAGTCACGGCTCTTTTTCAACGTTGAAAAATAGTTTCCGTCTGATATCTTTTGAAAACATTAGTGTATTGGATTCATATTTAATACACAGGTATATAATCATCAAATAGAACTCAAGTTCGATTTAGGGTACACTCCACCCTTTTATTATGGGAGTTATGACCCTTTTTCACCTTCAAAAATGTTTTTCTTTCGATATCTTTTTTAAAAATTGGTGTATTGGAGTCATATTTTATACACAGGTATATAACCATAAAATATAGGTCGTTCGATTTAGGGTAAAATCCGCCAATTATTATGAGAGTTATGGTCCTTTTTTCAACTTCAGTTTTTGCAAAATGCCTGCATGCGGGTGAGGATGGAGTTATGGCCCTTTTTCACCTTCAAAAATGTTTTCCTTTCGATATTTTTTTAAAAAGATTGGTGTATTGGATTCATATTTTATACTCAGGTATATAACCATAAAATATAGGTCAAGTTCGATTTAGGGTAAAATCCGCCAATTATTATAAGAGTTATAGCCCTTTTTTTCAACTTCAGTTGGGCGGGGGCATCATATTGACATATTTCTGGTTTTTTGTTTGTTTGTTTTTTGTTGTTGTTTTTTTTTGTTCTTTTTTTTTTTTTTTTTTTTTTTGTCGGTTTTGTGATTTTTGTGAATGAGACCATTATAGTATCGTGGAAATCGAGTTCTGCATAAACGGATGCTAGGGGACTATGGAGTATATGCAGCCTTGCAAACTGCATTGCGGTCACGGAAGTCTTAATAAAACTAGGACTTCTAGGCCGCTGGCTATGGTTTACCTCCCCCCCCCCCCCCCCACACCTCCCCAACCCCCAATTTTGTAGACCATGTTTTTCTTAAAGCCTATTATCCTGCAAGTATTTTGCAGCATGTTAGCCATCTGGCGATGGGGGCGTTACCGAGTAACAGCCTGTTACATTCCTTACCCCTACAAAATGTATAATACCATAGGAAATTACTAAACCTATGAGAATCGGAGCAAAACTAAGTATATGTTCAACTAAATATTTGAAGCGAAAGAACAATCCACTAGCTACAAAATATGATGTTTGAAACTTCTTTTTTGGCCTTACATGGTGTTACGCACGTTATATTTTCTAATGTACCCTTTAGAAATGAGTATTTTAACTCGTATACTTCATTTTCATAAATTGTTTTTTGCCTCTGCGACCTTAAGACTGTAATTTCTGATAAGGTATTTAAATACTCTTTCCAAAGCTGCAAAAATTATCTCTCTAGCTTTTATACTTTATAAGTTATTGGCTGTTAAGTAAAGTCACCCCACAGTGAAATGTAACATTGAAAAAAAAATCATTTTCACATAATATCACATCAAATGCAGCCTGAAGTTGTACAAATAAAGTGAATTCTTATTTTAGCATTATATCTTAGTAATATGAGATACAAAGGTGCATTAAAGCATGTCTCTGCCATATCATTATGCCTATAGTAACATAGGTAACATCTAAAATATCTCCATATTGTAGGGTTTGGTGGTTAACTGTATGGTAATCTTCATCAGTATTTAGTGCATCTGTTTTGTGTCATTTAGAAGTTTCTGTAAGCATTCCAGAAACTGCAAATTTGATGCAGATATTCTCTATCAGTTATAACATACTTTTTATACTGTTAACAGTAAAGTTGCTATCTGCATCTAGGCCATTTTTACATAAAATACTAAATACTGTCCTGAACTTTTCAATTCATGGCAAATGCTCATAATTTCTTTATATCTTAATAAAATATCTACAGATGAGTTATATATCAGACCCTCACATGACTTTGCTTAATAATTCATCCGTGGTAACATATGTACCACCTCAATGTCTTAATTTTAAGGGATCTTTCTCTTTGTAAAGGTCTTTACCTATATGGTTATCCATTGAATTAATACTCGTTTTTTTTTAAATAAGATTTTTCAGAATAAAAAGATAAAAATGACACTTTCACCTTATTTATTCTGTTACATTATTAGATGTGTTACGTAGATAATTTAGGCTTGTAAACCAATGCATATCAATTCAAGAATTTTATTGGTAAGTAGCAATATCCAAACTATAGCTTGCTACACTAATTTTTGTCTACGATTTTTACTTATGACCTTCAAATCTATTTAAATATTGACACATCATGTAGTTGACCACAAAGTCTTTCTGTTACATGTTTAATCTATGTAACATAAAATATTATTTCTGATTAACAATATAGGTACAAGCATTGTCTCATGCCAAGAAATGCATGTATTTAATACCAGAATAGTATTTACATGTAGTCATGATCAAAACAAAATGTTTATTACTATCATAAGCTGCCAATGGACATATAGGGCCTGTGAATACAGCGATGACTGGTCAATGTCTTCCCTGTGTGCTCAATGAATAGCAAAGGACCTAAGCTTTCTTCATGTAGATTGCAAAGACTTATCAGACTGAGTGGACAACCTGGCTGATCTGAGTCTTCGCTAGGTCCACAAGTCAATTGTTAGTTTTGTCAAACTGCGGCTTAAATACATTAGGATAACAAAGTTAATCATACAACACATTGCCTTATAGTAATATGATTTCTCCCAAACAAACAGTATTGCTTTATCACTTAAATATACAGAATAAAATAATCATTTAAGATAAGTGTGTAACATTAGGCAAATTTAGAAACGTACATATCACAATGAAATTAAGTATATATTAAAGCGATTCAGTGCTTTAATACCTTTAAGAGATTAACTCCACTCTTGTGTTGAAAACATAAAAGGTATGTTACTCGATTTTCATCTGTTTCATGCTTATATCTGACATTTTCCTATTATAATATAAATTAAACTACCAGGGCCTAGCTAAAATGCATTGACAAAATATAAGATCAATATTGTTGGATATAATTAGCTATAGTCAGCATACATATGACTTTGAAATAAACTCTATGAAAGGATCTAGAAAAACTTTTCTTAGTGTAAGAATATGCACTCTGAGCAGTAGAATTTGTACTCTAAGCACCAGAGTCTGTCTCAAATATGTAAATTTGAAGACTGATCAGTCTCTGGGCAGAAGGAATATGGTCTAAAGAACATGGGCCTTTAATAATAGTTATGAAAAATTGTTTTGTCTTCTTTCGGTAGGGTCTGTCTTTAGAAGCACAATAAAAGTTGTAAAAGTCTAAATGGAGATATGCAAGGAATCTGATTAAGAATAGCAGTTACAGTTGTGTTACATACGTTACCAGACATATTAGGTAAACGATAATGTTTGTTAGTGGCATTTTATCTTGGTAATAAACTATTCACCTTAACAGAATCATTGACCAGCAACAGGTACTAGGTCACTGGAAATAAAAGGTGACAATAAAATACCTTATCGTGTCTTGGCATTAAAATAATCAAGAGATTAATGGTATATCAGGGGTAGGGATAGAATAATTTTTTTTTTTTTATCTCATTATAGTTTCTTTGCAGCTAAATCTAATTCAGACTCGGGTGTAAGCCATATAAGGCTCAGAGACACAACCAATCCTGTCAGTTATTTTATACTATCACCATTCTGACAATTAAGTGCATGTTTTTAAGTCCATTATAAAGTTACAAAGAGAATGGAAATAGTTAAGCTTAATATTGTTGTGTGTTATTCTTATTACTTATTTCACTAATAAGTTATAACAAGACTTTTGTATAATTTTACACCAAAAATCCTTTTCTTATCACTATATAGATGATAAACAATATTAATCATTTATTTAATGTGTTTGTCATCAAAATTTATTATGTGTGACTGACCAATGTGTTGTTTTTACATGGTATTTCACAACAGGCAGATTTTATTAAAGCAAATGGTCTTGCAGCCAACATAAAATGTTTTATTTATACACTGTGGTAACAAAGAAGTGCTAGAGCGCGCATGCTGTGTATATGGTTGCATCTTAGAGATGATTTAAAATTGCAGTGTAGTGTTGATATATGTGTGATGTTATTATTAGCGTGATTACCACTGTAATTTTATGTAAACTCAACCAATGAAATAGTTCTCCTTGAATAATTTGTCCCCCATGAATGTTTGTTTTCACTTTATTTATGCTTTTAAGTTGATATTAGGAAAGTATACAGTATTTTCATTGATGGAGCTTTACTGAAGAGATTTCTCTAGCAAACACTGTTTACAGGAAACAGTGTTCTGATATCACAGCACTTAAACGGTCATATAACGTATGTAACAGTATTAAGAGTGCAATATTTCTGGAAGTCTAGATGGATTTAAGTTTTAGAGAATCAGCTTTATGCATAGAACATAAGCAATAAAGAGCTCATATCATGTAAGTATTATGAGCAAGGGGATATTTCTGTATTTGTTATCGGGTGCATGTTACTACTTTAAGATAAAATTATCAGATAAACCAGCAGGAGATTGGCGAGAGTTTTCTCTCACTTAATTCACCAAACTATAAAGGTTCCTGAGAATTAATTTACTGTAATTGTTATTAAAAGAATAATAGAGCTGATTTCCCTTCATCTTTGTGTTCAAAGTGTCAACAGCCATTTTAAATAATGTAGATATTGAAAGGTATCACTTAAAAAGTAAATTATATAATATTAAGAATATAAAAAAAGCATTTATTTAAAGTATATAATGCATTTAACCAATCATTATAGTTAAATACATTGTACTAAATGCAACCACAGCAAATAAGGTGTTAAGAAGTTTGAAATAAAGATACTTTTCAGAGAAGAAGTTTAGAATGTTTAAAGTAACTATCATTCCATTTGTCATTTGCTTAGTCAAGCAAGTTTGTTTTTATGTCTTGATGTACAAAGGAGGACAAATAGTGTTTAGCTATTATAAAATAGCATTTGATTAAATTTCTAGTCACTGACTTGTCATAATCGTCCAAATGTTGTATCAGGAAGCATATATATGAGGTTTATGAGTTTTAGTAACGTATGTAACAGTTATAAAACAAGTCATTGACAGCTCAACATATTGAGATGTCTATCTCTATAAAATAACATGCATTGGTGGCAAATAGCATGCTAGTAAGCAAGAATATGGATACTTTAGTTTTTACACCAGATTATTAACATTGTTTTGAGGGTAACGTTGGTAACATGGCTGTTATACGCAAACGCCCCCATCGCCAGAGGGCTAACATGTGTCATTTTGTTTCTTATATAATGTAGTTTTAGAAAATCATAGTGTACAAAATTCCCCCTGGGGCGAGGGGAGTGGGGTCTATGGCCGGCCCACGGACTATTTGAATTTCGTTCTTTTATGTACTCTTTGCTTCAAATGTCAACCTTTATAGATATTATTAGATTGTCCTAGATTAATGATGACAACGATGATTATAATGCGCGCGTGTATGTGTGTGTTCCACAATTTCAACTTCACGAATTTACAAATTCAACTTCACGAATTCAACTGTTGAATTCGTGAAGTTGAATTCGTGAAGGTGAATTCGTGAAGTTGAATTCGTGATTTCGTGAAGTCGAAATAGTGAATTTGTGAAGTTGAAATTGTGAATTCCTGAAATTGAAATCGTGAATTCGTGAAGTTGAAACCTTGAATTAATGAAGTTGAAATGTCACTTCCGGTCTGTCGTAGTTCGGTGCTCCAGTTGTGTTTTAAGGAATTATTAAAGAAAGTAAAATGCTAAAAATATCTTTTAAAACAACAAGGATTTTACGATAATCGCTTTTGCCTTCGACAAAACTAAACAATTACTCGTTTATCCCATTTATGCCTAGGGATCAAGTAAGTGACTAGTGCCGCAAAGGGACCAAGGCAAATAGTGTAGACCCAATGAAAACGCCGCACAGCGTGGTGTCTAGAATAGAATAAAATAGAATATTTATTTATTGGAAAACCTACATATACAGAAGGTGTTCTCCATTGACATGAAATATATAATATAAACATTAAACAGAATAAACATGAGAAAACAATCAATAGATCTACTATCTTAATTCCAACGCCTCACGAATAAATTTACAAAATGAGTTTTGTATCCACACAGCACTACTGGGGTTCATCACTTCATAAAATAATTTAAAACATTCATAAGTATTGGGTTTCAGAACTGATATCTTTAAATTTAGTTTATTAAACAATGTAATCCGCAAAAAAAAAAAATGTATATTTTCTACAAAATAGGAAAAAATGCTCCTCATCTTCCACCTGCTTGCATTGCACACAAATTCGTTGCTCACGTGGAATTCTTGGTCTGCAGTAGCGGCCACGTTCAATTAATAAATCATGAGCACTAATTCTATTTTTTGTAAGTTCTTTTGTTAACGATTTTGGGAGCCCGAAGGGTAAATATGATTGCAAACAGAAACTCATATATTTTTTAGTATGTAGGCAGCTTATTGTCATTTATTTGACGTTTAGATTAATTTATTTCTTCATATATGTCTGAACAACACTTCTTAGAAATATTATGTGATACACCCCGGCAATCCAATTTAGTCTCACTGACAATAAGTTTATGCCTAGAATTTTGAATAAAAGAATACCAGCTTCTGTAACCTTCAGGATGGAGGGATTTGTCAACTTCATAAACTTTTTTGAGAAAATGGGTAACTGGAAGCTTTTTTAGACGTTCACTGAATTTCAGTGCTTGGCAGGTTATAAAATTAAGTATTCTTTCTCTTCCTAACTGAAGTCTAGATGCAAAATTTGATGACTTTTTGTGAACTCCTAGTACAAAATCTATTATGTATTTTTTCAAAGGGAAGAGTATCTAATGTTTTATCTTTAATGATAAAACCACTAATCCAAATTTCAGAGCCATAAGTTAATATGGGACGTATAAGTATGTAAAACAAAAGTTTCAGTTTTAGACTGTTGCTTAATACATCAAAGTCTAAAACTTTAGATTTAAGCAAAAAAAAAAAAAAAAAATAGATTTCAAACTTTTCTAATACAAATGATTTGCAGCGTGTTTTAAATTCCATTATAAAACAATACCACACCAAGATATTTGTACTTCTCTACAATTTCAATTTCCGAATTGTGTATCATAAATTTCAACGATTTAGTGTCTGTTTTACCATTACTAAAAATAATTACTTTAGTTTTGTCTACATTTATTTTAACCCTTGTCCTGCTGAATATATTAAGATGCCACTCCCTCTTCTAATTTTCAGCCAATCAGATTACTTGATCCGGATTGTTGCTATAAATTCACATACTTAATGGCAAACAGTGCAGATCCAGATCAGTTGGCTTCTTCAGAAGCCAACTGATCTGGATCTACACTGTTTGCATAGACAGGGTATATCCGGGTTCAGCAGGACAAGTGTTAAGCTTCCAGCTATCACAATACATTCGCAAAGAATCAAGACAGGATTGTAGACGTTCTTTACTCTCTGACAACAATACTAAATCGTCAGCATAAACAAGACTGTTGAGTCTTGTGGAGTTTAAACAACTGGATCTGAAATGGAAGTGTCAAATATTTTGATCTGATCAGGGTCTACACTGCCGCAAAAAAAAAAAAAAAAAAAAAACGACCAAAGTAAATGCCTGTAGATTCGCAAAGAATGGACCAAGGTAAATAGTGTAGACCCAGAGAAGACGCCGCACGTGTCTGATCACGGTCTACACTGCCGAAATTAAAAAAAAGCGACCAAGGTAATGCCTGGAGATTTGCAAAGAAGGGACCGAGGCAAATGGTGGAGACTCAGAAAGGACGCCGCACAAGGGGTCTGATCAAGGTCTACACAGCCGCAAAAAAGGCGACCAGGGTAAATGCCTGGAAAATCGCAAAGAAGGAACCAAGGCAAATAGTGTAGACCCAGCGAAGACGCCGCACAATGTGGTGTCAGATCAAGGTCTACATTGCCGCAAAAAGCGACCTAATGCCTGTAAATTTGTAAAAAAGGAACCAAGGCAAATAGTGTAGACCCAGCGAAGACGCCGCACAATGTGATGTCTGACCAAGGTCTACATTGCCGCAAAAAGCGACCTAATGCCTGTAAATTCGCAAAAAGGGACCAAGGCAAATAGTGTAGACCCTGAGAAGACGCCGCACAACGTGGTGTCTGATCAGGGTCTACACTGATTTAATTGAACATAACAATTTCTATAAATGTAATAGTAAAATGAAATATACCAGACTCACCTTAAATTGAAAAATTAATGGACTCGGGCAGAGACAGATAAGTCTACTGCGTGTACATTTGTTAAAAAGGGTAGGAACCTACGATATGTTTCCAATTTCCTGCACCGACACATTTCCATCGATTCGGTAGGATACTTTTTGAACCCTTTCAACCCTGAGTTTCTGAAATGGATTCTGTTTCTGAAATGATTCATTGTCAACAGGAGTGTCAAAATTCAGTAATAATGACAGTGTAGATCCTGATGAGACGGCTCGGTACGAGCCGTCTCATCTGGATCTGCACTATTTTCAAAGGCACTTGTATTGATCTGAAGGGATGAAAAGGTTAATACTTTCCTAAATACTGGACGGATTATCCTGTCTGGCAATGTGATCACCCTGTTAGGAAAAAGGGATCTGGTTGCTTTCCTTTTCTTTGCTTTGTGTCTTGTGTATTGTCTGTCTTGGTGTATCTCCTCCTCTTGGTGTCACTGGTGGGCTATATTCTGTGATTGTGGCTCTTCCCCATTCTATTTTTATCCAAATGAAACTCAGATACCTTTTTTGATCCGATCTGATTCGCTTGTACTTATGGTTCATACCCAGTGGGCACACAACATTAAAATGACGTCGTATCAACGTCGATGCGACGTGATCACGTCGCATCGACGTTGATACGACGTCATCTTGATGTTGTGTGCCTGCTGGGTAGTTTTAGCAAACGATATCGTCTATGACTTTCCGTCTTGATTTGAACATTTGATCAAAGTGTTTCTGCAAAACATATAGAAATGGATGAGCAATTTAAATGCGACAAAAGATCTTTCAGCAAAAGGTTTTTCGTTTTAAAATTAAGCACTTACTGGGGCAAATTTTGAAGAGCGCGTGGGTTCATAATATTTCTGGCGATAACTACTCAGGGTACGTTCACATCACTGGATACGAATGTCATTGTGTATGCAGACAAGGAAAGCCATGACCAGTTGGTGCATTTGCAGTCTAATCAAGGCTAAGAAAATAATTGTGTGCTCTAGAATAGATCAAACAACAGAAATGGCCTTGATCAAACTGCACGGAAGGCAAAGCTTCCCGTTAGGCTTGTATGGGCCTTCTCTGTGGCATCAGTACATTAACACACATATTTAAATCGCAAAAGTCTTAGCCATAACTCTAGATAAACCAATTATAACCAATAACACTGATAGTATTTTTTTTCATTTCTCCACAAAAAAACAAAACAAAAACAAAAAAAAAAACAAAAAAAAAAAAACAGTACGTTGTGGGTACTCATTAGACGTGCCTCTGTGAGGCGGTTCTAATGAGTGCCAACAACATAATTATATTTTGTGCAGAAATCAGAAACATATTTATCTTGACACTTATCTTATTTAGAGATACATAAAGTCTGGCATTTGCACAATACATAGGCAATAAGAAATATTTGGATTATTAGGCAAATTACGACAGATGTGTGTATGCAGTTTAAAAGGTTGCAAGGAGTAATCAAAGCACTGACAGCACCGCTGGGTCGATTGTCTCTAAGTGTAGACTGGGAAAATGGTCCTGAACGGGACTTAAGACTGTTTCATTTAACCTATAACGTCCTGTAATTTAAGCAAACAGTGCAGACCTTGATCAGACACCGCGTTCTGCGGCGTCTGATCTGGGTCTGCACTGTATGCAAATGTTTGTCCCAGTCCAGGTTTTACAGATAACCTCTTTACGCTGCATTCTGATGTTACAGCGGCAAGAATAGCGCGGCTATAAATAACCGTAACCGTGCAAACGCGCAGTTTGATTTCATTGGTCAGTGATAATCACAAGGGCAACAACCTTGAGGAAAGTTTGTAGTTTTTTTATGCCGAAGGCTTCCTGATGAGCGTATGTAATGCCGAAGGCTCCCTGATGAGCGTATGTATGTATGTATGTATGTATGTATGTATGTATGTATGTATGTATGTATGTATGTATGTAATTACAATTATGTTTTTATGTATGTATGTATCAGTGTGAGTGCGTGTGTGTGCGTGCGTGCATGTGTGTGTGTATGTTCTCTGAAACCACTTGGCCAGTTGAAGCCATTTCATGTGGAACCTCCATGAGATAGGGGAAGAAAGATTTTTCAAATGGGTCATGTCATTTGTTTGTTCTTCATTAATAGTTAACCTCCGCGGGGCGGGGGCTTTTAGCAGTGATTTTACCATAAATTTGTCTCCGCATTGCAGGGCGTTTAGCAGAGCTTTAAAAACTAAAAAGCCCCGCTATTCCCCCCCGGGGGGGGGGGGGGGGCGGGACTACAAATGACTGGTGCATTACCATGCCCATCCAGAGCTTCCTACACGTTCCTTTCACAACCTTGGCTGCGTTCGGAAATGCAAGTTACATGTACACGTTTGTCCTGGACCCCTGCTCCTGTTGGCGCAGGCCATTAAGTACAGGTATCAAGGGCAAAATGTAAGCTATCATTTTGCACTTCTGAACGCAGCCCAGGTATTGTGTCTAAAGAAAGGTCTGGAAACACTCGGTAGGTTTTCCTCCATTTCCGCCAGAGGGGGACAACTTATCTTCCTTTCGCTGCGTAAACCGTCTCCCCGTACTTCACTATAGTGCGGTTTGTATTTTCTGGTCCTTTGTGGTCAATTAGCTCATTCTGGAATCTTGAAAAATTATTTGAGAGTCACTGGTGGGGCTTGGTTTGTCAAACCTAGCTAGTTGGGCCCCGAAAACTTCGACACAACCTAATTTCATTCATGTGTGGGATTCCGTTGCTCTCAAGAACCGTTCCTTTTTAGAATATATTCCTGTTTGCTATACTGCACGCCAAGCCCCTTCTGAAAAGGGGTCTACTCTGTGAGAAAAGAATTTGCTCCAAGTCTTTCCTTATAGCGTAGACCCCTTTTCAGAAAGGGACGAAAACAACTTTACAAGTTTTGTCTCCCTAAAAGTGTATACATTTCATTTAAAGTACAAGCTAAATGACAAAGTGTAAATCCTGATCAAAAGGCTCATTTCAGTTCTGTTTCTCCACTGCATGCTCCAAATATTATGGGTCAATAACGTACCCTGTATGGGTTAAAACAAGCAGGAAACAAAAATGCCAAAATACGCGAGCCATCAAGAAAACATGCCTATATAATTTTGACCCCCTTAAATCCCACTTTTATATAGTAAAACCGGGGTTTGCAGGGGTATACATTATTTTTCTTATTTCTGCTCAAAAACATAGATTGTGGGTACTCGTTAGAACCGCCTCGTCCAGGCGGTTCTAACGAGTATCCACAATCTATGTTTTGAGCAGAAATAAGAAAAATATCAGAATTTTTTATCTGAAAATTTTCATTTTTTGGTGGTAAAATCTTCAGTATATTTGAATAGTCATGTTTTCGTAATGACACAGATTTTAATGACTCCAAATAAAAAAAGTGACAATATAAAGTGCAAAGTCCATAGCACCAGAAATGGAGTGTGTTTAAAGATAATTTTGTTATTTTTGCACTGGTACCGGTCATAGCTCGAGATAAGAGGGGTATCCAGATAATATATATTTTTTTATTTCTCCCCAAAAGTATACATCATTACAAAAACACGCCTATTCAAATATATTGAAAATTTCACCACCAAAAACTGAAAGTTTTCAGATACAAATTCTGATATTTTTCTTATTTCTGCTCAAAACATAGATTGTGGGTACTCGTTAGAACCGCCTTGGCAAGGCGGTTCTAACGAGTACCCACAATCTATGTTTTTGAACAGATATTAGAAATATAAAGAATACCCCTGTAAACCCCAGTTTTACTATATAAAAATGGGGTATAAGGGGGTCAAAATTATATAGGTATGTTTTCATGATGTGGTGGATACCCACACCATATGTTTTTGTGGTGAAATAAGAAGAAAAAAACAAAAAAAAAAAAAAACAAAAAAAAAAACAGAGGACCGATGGTCCTATAGCTCATATCAGACTATTTGTTCTGAGCAAGCTTATGGTAACAGTTTTAAAGTATGACACATATGGGTATGGTAGCCAGTCCAGTTTGAAAAACCTTTGGTCACGGTACCCTACAGTAACTTGATATGGAATTTAGCTTTAATTAATTTGGTGAAACAGAAACTTCACATAAAATATGGTTTCGATAAAGTGACATCAAATACCAAAGGCCTGTACCTTCTAATTTCACTCAAAAAGATTATTAAAGATTTTGCCCATATGAGTTTATGTAAAATAAGTGACCACTGGAGCGGGGTCGTTTATGACACCAGTGCTATAATGTGAACAATGTTGGTAAAGGTCATTAGTAAAACTAAGTACCAAATGTTAAAGGCCTGTGCCTTCTAGTTTCAGACAAGAAGAGTTACCCTATAATGTCTATGTAAAACAAGTGACCCCTGGAGTGGGGCCATTATTTCACAATTTTTTTTTTTTTTTTTTTTTTTTTTTTTTTTAGTTTTTCCTATATGGGTCTATGTTAAACAAGTAATCCCCTCGGCGAAGCCAATTTTGACCCCGAGGCTTTCATTTGAACAACCTTGGTATTTATCCATTAGATGAAACTATACCAAACATCAAAGGCCTGGGCCTCCAAAATTCAGACAACAAGATTTTTTTAAGTTTTAATCTATATGAGTCTATGTAAACAAGGGGCAGGGCCATTTTTACCTAGGGCTATAATTTAAACAATCATGGTAGAGCCAATCATGGAAGAGCCCATTAGATGAAATTATATACCAAATATCAAAGGACTGGGCCTTCTAGTTTTAGACAAGAAGACTTTTTAAGTTTGAGTCTATAAGCGACCCCCTGGGAGGAGCCATTTTTTATCCCGAGGCTATGATTTGGATAAGCTTGGTAGAGGTCAATTAGATAAAGCCACATACCAAATATCAAAGGCCTGGGCCTCCTAGTTTCAGATAAGATTTTAAAATTTTTGCCATTAGGAGTCTGTGAAGAAATGACCTTCCGTAATAAAGGTCAAGGTCAACCAAGGTCATCATTTTTTTTTTCGAACTTTATTGGGCCCATGTCCCCAGTGCTGCATACCAAGTCCCAGAGCCATTGGCCCTTTGGTTCCGGAGAAGAAGACTTTTAAAGGGTTTTAACATTTATGGGTCAGGCAGCCATCTTGACAATGTGACCCAGATATGGCAAACAAATGTCGTTCCCCGGCCCATGGAGGCTCCATGTGAAATTTTGCTTTCATTGGCCGAGTGGTTTCTGAGATGTTTGAAGAGTGTGAACGGTGGTTGGACGGATGGACGACGAAGCCTGCCTATATTATAAGCTCACCTATGAGCCTAAAGGCTCAGGTGAGCTGATAACAGTTGCAAAAAAGTGCTTTGTCTAGAGCTACAATACCACTGTAATTGTCTCACTAGCCCACCAAAACGTATCTCTTGGAATTTTGGCATAATCAACTTGATGAGATGATTTCAATAAATATACTTAAATAACTTCGGGCGCAAGAGTAAAAAAAATATCCTATATATCATGGCCACATTATCTAAAGCTAAGAGACTAAATACAGTCGACTCTCGTTATCTCGAATTCCAAGGGAATCTATTAAATACTTCGAGATATCCGTACCTCGACATATAAGATTTGCAGAATTGAGGAAAAAAATTATTCGAACAACCACATTTAACATATATATATATATATATATATATATATATGTGTGTGTGTGTGTGTGTGTGTGTGTGTGTGTGTGTGTGTGTGTGTGTGTGTAATTGGACTCTTGAGTTAAGAGATATATTGAAAATATTGTGGAAAAGAGGAGAAATTGCTCCTTAGGAGCAATTTCTCCTCTTTTCCACAATATGTTTTTTACCTGTTGTTAGATGTTCATGTTAAGGCAGGGACCAGCTTTTCACTTCGAGATAAGCGGTTATTGTAGATAAGCGAGGTCGAGATAACTAGAGTCAACTGTATCAAAATACTATATTTGCCCTTTAGGGTTAGATTAGAATGCAGATGGAAACATTTTCATGACAATACTGATAGTGAGAGGCCCACTGTTTGTTTGTGTTGAGGTTTTACGGCCCAGTCAACCCAATGGGGTCATGTCGAGCGCGGTCAGTTTACCTAACCACACGTTTACTGGGCAGGCTTTGTCCTCTAAGCGGTTAACCAGTATTGTGCACATTCTTTCGCCAGAAACTGACAACTGCCCTTCTTGAATCAGCGGAAGGCAGAGAATGACCGTAGAAAATATTTCATGATCAATCTCCACGAAAGAATGTTGCCGACCTCGGCGGGGGTCGAACCCGCGACCTCCTGGTCTCCAGTCGGACGCGCATCCAACTGAGCCACCGAGGAGAGGCCCACTGTAATAACTACTGTAATAACTATAGTGAGAGGCTCACTGTAATAACTACTGTAATAACTATAGTGAGAGGCTCACTGTAATAACTACTGTAATAACTATCGTGTGAGGCCCACTGTAATAACTACTGTAATAACTATAATGCATTGTAACTGAAACTTTATGTTGTGTAACTTGTAAAAAGTTTCTCATTGTAACAATTAATATGCTAAAACTTTATACTTTGAAATTTGTCACAAAGTTCTCGCTGTAACACTTATTAAACTAAAACCTTAACCTTGTAAGTTGTTACAAAGTTCTCACTGCAACAACTAATAGTCACTTAGTTGCTTGTAAGGTAACTGTATGTAAAATAAAGCAAGTGTCTGGAAGAGAGACATGATCAAAACAAGGATAAGACATCAACTCTTGAACTTGAAGAAGAAATTGAGTTGACATTTTTTTTCTTTGTTCTGACATTCTCTGAAACACAAGTACAGTCGAACTTCTATGGCTCGAACATCTTTGGGACCATAGAAAACTGTTCGACACATGGGTAGTTAGAGCCACTAAGGGTTAATCATGATGTCAGGTCAGCTAGGAAGCAAATAGCAATAATTTAGGGAATTTTTCTCGATTTTCTAATCAATAATTGTATGTTGAGTGTACTCATTAGAATCGCCTCGATGAGGCAATTCTAATGAGTACACACAACATACAATTCCATGATAAAACAAGAATTCCGTGGAAGGCGTCATCGCACCTGCTGGGGCAAAAGTCACAGGAGCCACAATCAGAACGTATTATTAAATAAGTTTATTTCATTCTTAGCAGTGCTTAGTCGGAAAACTGGGTTGAAAAAATGTAGACAAAGTGCCTAGTGGGGCACATATATGCCAGGCCAGTCCCATTCCCTCTAATGGCTATATCTTCAGCACTGACTTTTCGTATCATACAGCCCAATGATAATGGAACATTGACATAAAATGTGTAAGTCACTGGAGCATGAAATATAGGTCATGGTCACGCGTCAAGGTACCTGCTAATTCAGTACATCAAGGAGAAGCACATGTGCAATGCAAGGTATAGTGGTTGTAGGCCTTATAGTTGAGGAGTTATCAAACATCAACGTAAAATGTGTCAAATATAGGTCAAGGTCACCGGGTCAAGGTACCTGCCAAGCCAGTGCAATAAGGTGAAGCACTATGCAAGGTTTAGTGGTTGTAGGTCTTATATTTGAGGAGATACCGAACATCAACATAAAATGTGTCAAAAATCACTGGAGTGCACAATATAGGTCAAGGTCACCAGGTCAAGGTACCTGTCTAGTCAGTACATCGAGAAGAAGTACTATATAAGGTTTGGTGGTTGAAGGCCTTACAGTTGAGGACATATGGAAGGGTGACGTAAAAGGTGTAAAAGTCAATGGAGCAATGGAGCGCGAAATATAGGTCAAGGTCACCCAGTAAAGGTACCTGCGGAGTCCGTACATTGAGAAGCACTATGCAAGGTTTGATGGTTGTAGGCCTTATAGTTGAGGAGATATTGAACGTTGACGTGAAATGTATAAAAGGCACTGGAGCGCAAAATATAGGTCAAGGTCACCGGGTCAAGATACCTGCCGAGTCAGTACATCTAGGAGAAGCACTATTCAAGGTTTTGGTGGCTAGAGGTCTTAAACTTGAGGAGATCTGGAACGTTGACCTAAATTGTTAAAGTCACTGCAGCCAAAATATAGGTCAAGGTCACCAGGTCAAGGTATCTGCCAAGTCAGTACATTGAGAAGAAGCACTTTGCAAGGTTTGATGGCTGTAGGCCTTATAGTTGAGGAGATATCGAATGTCGACGCAAAATATGTCAAAGTCACTGGAGCGCAAAATATAGGTCAAGGTCACTGGGCCAAGGTACCTGCCAAGTCAGTACATCTAGGAGAAGCACTATGCAAGGTTTGGTAGTTGTACGCCTTATAGTTGAGAAGATCTGGAACGTCAACGTAAATTGTGTCAAAGTCAATGGAGCGCAAAATATAGGTCAAGGTCACTGGGTCAACATACCTGCCAAGTCAGGAGGTCAGGGAGATGTGTCATGCAAGGTATGATGGTTGTTGTAGAATTGTAGTTGATTAGAATACTAACTTTGACGTAAATGTCGAACTTCGACATAACAGAACTGTTAACAGACAGACGGACGGACAAACGGACAGACGAATGGAAAAGCGGGCATTTATGTCGCACAAGTCAGGTGGTCAGGGAGATGTTTCATACAAGGTTTGATGGCTGTTTAGTCTTGTAGTTGATTAGAATACAAACTTTGACATAAATGTCGAACTTCGACATAACAGAAGTGTTAACAGACGGACAGACGGATGGACAAACAGACAGACAGATGGAAAAGTGGGCACCTATGTCGTAAAGTCATGAGGTCAGGGAGATGTTTCATGCAAGGTTTGATGGTTGTTTAGTCTTGTAGTTGATTAAAATACTTTGACATAAATGTCGAACTTCAACATAAATGTTGACAGACGGACGGACAAATGGACAGACATATGGAAAAGCGGACGCCTATGTCGCAAAGTCAGGAGGTGTTTCATGCAAGGTTTGATGGTTGTTTAGTCTTGTAGTTGATTAGAATACTAACTTTGACATAAATGTCGAACGTCGACATAAATGTTGACAGACGGACGGACGGACAGATGGACGGACGTTGGACGGACGGGCAGAAAATCGGACGCCTATATCGCACCCTGCTACAAGCAGGTGTGATAATAAAAAAAAAAGTCCCTAAATATTTGTTTTCTTAAGCTATTGGAAGGATTTTGTAGGGACTGAAAAACGATTTCAAATAATCCACGGTAAACGAGCCATCCGGGTTCGAGCCATTGAGGTTATACTGTAACAAGTAACTAAGTACTAACTTTGATCCATGCATGCTCATCATAATATTTGATCGAATCTATCTAAGAACCAAACGTGAGAAAACGTATCTTCTGATATATGCTCACGCACAACGAGGACGCCAAAATCGGTGCAGTCTGATCAGTTTTCCTTGTATGCATATTTTGGCATCTTTGGCTATCTAAAATGCGCCATGTGAAGATTCTGAATCTTCGCTGGGCACACATGGCCGAAGGTACATTTTCTGACGTTGTGTGACTCCTATCTACCTGTCCATCGGTCTCAAATGAGTCAAAGACTGAAATATAGGAGACAATTATCAGCAGGTGACAATTCAAAAAACTTCTAAGAAAACAGGGTTTGAACTGCCATGCAAATTGCCTTCTAAGAAAACAATTAGCTTGAAATGTCATAAAGAAAAAAAAAAAAAAAAAAAAAAAAAAAATTCTGCGGAAGTCGGCGTCGCACCTGCATTGGGCAAAGTTACTGACGCGCGAAATTTAGGTCAAGGGCACAGACTCATGTCGGTGCTTGGACTATGAAAGGTCTGACACTCACAGCTATCAGCAGTACCGGGAAATGCATTAAAATACAAGACTCGACGTAAAGTCATGACAAAGTCACTCGAGCGCGATATCTATGTCAAGGGCACCAGGTCATAGTGTGTGCTTGAAAAGTATGTCGGGGATGTATATGCAAGGTTTGATACTTGTAGCTATCACTGCTTCACAGCAACACACTTTAATGCTAGACTCCACGTAAAAACATGACAAAGTCAACTGTGCGGGAAATCTAGGTCAATGGCATTGGGTCATAGTGTGTGCTTGAAAAGTATGTCCAGGAAAATTAATTATGCATGGTATGACACTTTCAGCTATAATCACTTCAGAGAAACGCACTTTAATGCTAGACTCGACGTAAAATAATGATGACAAAACCACTGGAGTGCGAAATCTAGGTCAAGGGCACTGGGTCATAGCGGGTGCATGAAAAGTATGTCGAGGACAATAACTATGCAAGGGTTGACACTCACAGCTATCACTGCTGCAGAGAATGACACTCTAATGCTAGACTCGACGTAAAATCATGACAGAGTCACTCGAGTGCGATAACTAGGTCAAGAACACCGGGTCATAGTGCATGCTCGAAGAGTATGTCAAGGACAATAACTGTGCAAGGTCTGACACTCAGAGCTATCACCGCTTCAGGAAAACACACATAAATGCTAGACTCGACGTAAAATCATGACAAAGCCACTGGAACGCAAAATCTAGGTCAAGGGCACTGGATCATAGTGCTTGCTTGTAGATGATGTCAAGTACAATTACTATGCAATGTTTGACCATTGCAGCTATCACCACTACAGAGAAACACATTTTAATACTAGACTCGACGTAAAATCATGACAAAGTTACTCTAGTGCGAAATCTAGGCCAAGGGTAACGGGTCATAGTGCATGCTTTGAGAGTATGTCGAGGACAGTTACTATGCAAGGCATGACACTCGCAGCTATCATTGCTTCAGAGAAACACACTTAAATGCTAGACTCGACGTAAATAATGCTAGACTCGACGTAAAATCACAACAAAGTCTCTCTAGCGCGAAATCTAGGTTAAGAGCACCGAGTCATAGTGTTTGCATTAAAGAGTATGTCAATGACAATTACTATGCAAGGTCTGACACTCGTATCTATGACTGCTTCAGAGAAACATACTTTAATGCTAGACACAACGTAAAATATTGACAAAGTCACTGGAGTGTGAAATCTAGGTAAAGGGCACCGGGTCATAGTGCATGCTTGGAGAGTATGTCGAGGACATTACTATGCAAGGTTCGATACTCGCAGGTATCATCGTTTCAGAGAAACACACTTAAATGTTAGGCTTGATGTAAATTATGCTAGACTCGACGTAAAATCACGACAGAGTCACCCTAGGGCGAAATCTGGGTCGAGGGCACCGGGTCACAGTGCGTGCTTAAAGAGTAAGTCAAGGACAATTACTATGCAAAGTTTGACATTCTAAGCTATCGCCACTTCAGAGAAACACACTTTAATGCTAGACTCGACGTAAGTAATGCTAGACTCGACGTAAAATCACAACAAAGTCACTTTAGCATGAAATCTAGGTCAAGGGTAATGGGTCGAGTGCGTGCTTAAAGGGTATATGGAGGACAATAACTATGCAAGGTTTAGCACTTGCAGCTATCACTGTTTCAGAGAAATCCACTTAAATGCTAGACTCTACGTAAATGTTGACAGACGGACGGACGGACGGAAATTCGAACTCCTATGTCGCACCCTGCTACAAGCAGGTGCGACAAAAACTAGAATGCGCAGTGGATGGCGCGCCATCGCAAATCCCCTCGCTCATTACTAATGTTGCTAAAAGCACGACTGACAGACAGACTTGCTCCCGCAGGGGAGGTCATGTGGCAATTTTGGTAAAATTCTGCCCTGTGGTTTAGGGGAGATCGTGATGGACAGATGGACGGATGCTGGGCGCACGAAAATATAATGTTGCTCTCGCACAACCTTACCATAAGGGGGAAGTGATGTAGCAAGATTGGCCGAATTCTTTTATTGTTTAAGGGGAAATAGCATGATGCACAGATGGACGGACGACGGACACTCGGGAAAAAATTGTTGCTCTGACACACCCTTACCATGAGGGGAATTGTTCTGGTACACCCTTACCATGGGGAGGTGATGTAGCAAGTTTGGTTGAATTCCGCCCAGTGGTTTAGGAGGAGATAGTGTTACGGACAGATGGACGGATGACGGACGCGCAGAAAAATATTGTTGCTCTCGCGCACCTTTACCAACAGGGGAAGTGATGTCGCAAGTTTGGTTGAATTCCGTCCGGTGGTTTTGAAGATAGCGTGACGGACAGTTGGACAACGGACGCATCGAAGGACGGATGCACGAGAAAATAGTGTTGCTCTCGCACACCCTTACCGTAATTGGAAGTGATGTAGCAAGTTTGGTTGAATTCTGCCAGTGACTTAGGAGATAGCGTGACGGACAGATGTATGGACGACGGAAGCATGGATGGATGGGTGCACGATAAAACATTGTTGCTCTTACACACCATTCCCATGAGTGGAAGTGATTTAGCAAATTTGGCTAAATTCCGTCTAATAGCTTAGAAGGAGATAGCGTGACGGACAAATGGAGGAACGCATGGGCGGACGCACGTAAAAATAATGTTGCTCTCGCACACCTTTACCAAGAGGGGAAGTGATGTAGCAAGTTTGGTAGAAATCCGCCCTGTGGTTTAGGAGAAGACAGCGTGACTGACAAATGGACGGATGACGGACGCACAGGAAAATAATGTTGACCACGCACACCCTTACCCTGAGGGAAAGTGATCTAGCAAGTTTGGCAGAATTCTTTAGGAAGAGATAGCGTGACGGACGGTCGGAAGCGTTCACAATATCCCCATCACTTTTTTTAAACAAGGAGACAATTTGCATGAAATGTCAAACCTTACTTTCTGGGGATATTTTAAAGTACAGCCTGCTGAAATACTAAAAATCAAATAAAATAACTTCCGAATCAAAGCGCCATAACTGCGCATGCTATTCAAATACTTTTCCTTTTTTATTCATGTTGTCATGGTAACAATACAATAAAACACATGCAAATGAAAAGATAAACCTGACTGAGAGCATAGCAAAGATCATTACTGATAAGTCTGATGCATGCTGAAACAGCCATTTAAAAGATATGTCATTTAATCCATTAATGCCAGTGCTTAACTCTTTGGACCTATCCATTTCCAACAGACGGGGTGTGTAGTTATGTAATTTGTATAATTACCATACTTTATTGATTTTTTTGTATTTAATGCAAGTGTATATCCTGATCAGACGCTACATTTGTGGGTATACACTGTTTGCCAATGTCCCTATGCTTGGCATAAATGAGTTAAAGAAAATGTGGATGAAATTTATAATAAAACCTATTACAAAAGCGCATGATGACTTTAAAATGAATATATACAATATTAAATACAATGTATACACAGTATGGAATGACTCCTTGATCACAAATACTATTAAAACATATATATAGTACATAAGGCCTATACATATATACATAATATCAAACCGTATGCACCAATATCATTACAGTCAGTGTTAACCTTAAACCCAGATACAAGAGTGTGCCTTCATACATGAGGTAGCTGACTAAAGATGTAAGATGAAAAAAAAGGAAATTACCTAGAGGCTGAAAGGCCGGCGTATGTTAAATTGTAATGTTAACTAGACAGTGTTTTCAGAGGATGCCCCCCCCCCCCCCCCCCCCACACACACACACACCTGTTTGAACAGATATATTGTTGAATTAGTTGTATCTATAATTTCTCGTGTGTGTGTGTGTGTGTGGTCGCTAGTGTGTGTGTGTGTGTGTGTGTGGGGGGGGGGGGGGGGGGGGGAGGGGGTGCAGTGATCATTTTAATAAATGAAAATATCTGTGACATACCCTAAACACATATGGCAATATGGGATAGAAAAGACATTTATCAACATTCTAAGACCTTGTATGACCTTGCAAATGGGGCCATGGTCATCCAAACCAAATCAGTCCATGTCCGAACAATATATCTGGCTAAGACCTTGTACAATATATTATTGGGACATGGACTGATTTGGTTTGGATGACCATGACCCCATTTGCAAGGTCATCGAGGTCTTAAAATGTTGATAAATGGCTTTTCTACCCCATATTTTGAAAATAAGGTCGTCACAATAATATAGCTGTGTAAGTTTGGTCAAAATTCATCCATTTCTTCATGAAACAGGGTGCAGACAAGCTAATTCGCAACAATCTGAGCCCTCCTGTGACCTTAAAAATGGAGTCAAGGTCATCAAAATCTAATCAGTCTTTTTCCATGTCACAACAATACAGCTGTGCAAGTTTGGTCAAAACCCATCCATTCCTTCAGGAGATAGGGTGCAGACAAGCCATTTTCCAACATTCTAAGCCATCCTGTGACCTTGAAAATTGGGTCAAGATCACTAAAATCTAATCAGTCTTTTCCATGTCACAACAATATAGATGTACAAGTTTGGTCAAAATCCATCCATTCCATAAGGAGATAGGGGTGCACACAAGCCATTTTCCAACAATCTAAGCCCCCAGTGACCTTGAAAATCGGGTCACCAATAGAGAAAGTGCCTCCAAATTTGTGGGACTTTTACCCGCAGCTCCGCCATGGAGGCGCAGGCAGCCCATCAATTTCGCCGGCCCCGATGGGCGGAGGCCGTGATTTCTCAATACCCGATAACATGTTTATTGGTAATAGGTACCTGGAGTGACAATACACAATCGTTCGCATACCTAAGATGCATTTTACTGCAGGAATTTTCTGGAGAACTTTAAACAGAATTATTTCTTTCAATCTTTGTTTTTTGTGAGCCTAAGCATTATGAATTGGAAAATACAGCAAAAAAAAAAACTTCAAGAATTAAACCCAAAAATATTCAGCGATCGGTGTGACGATTGACGGCAAGTCATAAAATCAAATTTATTTCCATATTTCGGATAAAAATGCAAGTCTATACTTCATTTCTCGGGGCAATTTGCTAAACTGAAATTGAAAAAGAAAGAAATAACCTCAAAAACCAAATATATTTTGCATTACGACATAGAGTTACCTCCTGTAAATAGAATAGAATACGATTTTTCCTCTGACTTTAGCACATGTACCAACTTAAAGAGAAATAGATATGTATTCAGGGGAGGCAACTCAATCAAAATTATTTTTCCTGCAACATTAGCTGCAATTAATTTTGACCATGGAAGAGAGCCAAGTTTATTCAATATGCTTATTGGTAACACCCAGCCAACCAGCCAAGGGCGCGTTTTTATACGTCTTTGACTCAGCTGATAAATATAATAACAAGGTTGTTCCAAAATGTATTTGTCGTAGTCTAAATAGAAATATAACCAGATCCAGAATCTGGCTTGGCCAAACAGGAATTCATATCTATCTTCAAATAACTTTCTCACTACTGCAGCAAATCATCTATTAGACTGAGTACTCTTCTTTCCCAATAATTATGCTTTTATGTCATGGGTCCATTTCAGGTTTTTAAAAGATAATACATTCAATTTTCATAATCTTTATAACCTTGAACCAAAACACTTTCAACAAAAAGTTATTTGCTATTATTAGTTGAGCAGGTAAAACAGGGACATTTAATATGGCCCTTTCAGTAAAATGATACATTTTCATACTTGAGAATCACTAACTTATTTACTGTTGTGTACATTATGTACAGTTATGATTTTTGTGGGAAGAAAAACAACCTCCAGGTAGAGGAGATGAAGGTTCAAATAATTCCTATTTTGCCTGGCCAGATTCCTGATCTGGCTAAATTCCTGTTTGTACTAAGCCATATTCAAAATGAGTGAGTTTATTCACATATTCCCATCAACAATATTAATGCCATAATAATAAAAAGGTGTGTTACTGGTTCCTTGCCAAGAATATATGGGGTTTATAAATTGATTTCACATTTTCTCCTTTGTTTGTGATGCTTGAGGCTTACATTCCAGTTTGAATTTGATGTTCTCAGTGCATTTTTCTGACTGAATATCGTGATGCTCGCGTGTCTTCTACCATTTCTAACTGACACCACTAATCTTTTTCCTTTAAGCGCATCTATACAAGATGGCTTGTCAATTAATCTAAAATGGTCAAACCGAATCAAACAACCAAACCAAACTGACCAAATAGGCGTAAATAGATTTAAGATCATGAAACCAGAAATACAGGTCATAGCCATTGGATGACAATTACAGTCAATATGAGATAGAAAAAGCAACTATTTTATTTTGGGCTGTTTGTGAACTTTAGGAGGAACAGTCAACGAATTAAAGAAAAACGTGAAACGATAATACCCCGCCATTATCGTGTTGCTGGCTGATAACTCTGTAAAACAATGGACGAAATTTGCTCAATAGCAATCCCAAATCAGCTCTTCATAATATCAATGCATATACCAATTTTGGTGAAAATCCACTGATATTTACTCAAACAAAAATAGGGACGGACAGACACATAGACACCAACGCGAAACCATAAAACCCACCACTATCATGCGTTAGGGTTTAATAGTACAAAGTGAAACACTAAACAACTATTTTTCTTCACCAAATATTAACAATAGGAGTAAAAAGTCAAAGAGTTAAACGAGTACAACGTAAAAACCAAACAAAGAACAAATAAACACTGAAAAACAAAAACAATAAACAAAACACAAAGTAAAAGAAAACAATAAACAGATCGTAAAATAAAACAAGCAATTCAAACAAAAAAAATGAAAGACAACTGAATCTAAACATAGGGTGTTGATATTAAAAACTAAAAAGATGCAGTCATATTAAAGGAAAGAAACTGAGCTAGAATTGTCAGAGTAGCTGACTGAAACTTTACTTCATGCTTCATCCTGTTTAACCTTTTTTTTTACAAAGTTTGACGATGCTGACATATTTAACCCTTTCATTCCTGCAGACGAGTGCAGATACTTATGGTTCATAATGAGCCATCTCATCAGGATCTACACTGTTTGCCATTATGTTACTGATTTTTGACTGAAACCCCATTTGCAAAATTGGATGTGCCCAAATTCAGAGATGGAAGAGTTCATTTAATATATTCAGGGATGTAAGGGTTCATAGGATTGCTGAGATCAGATTTTCAATTATAATCCAGATTTACTCTACTCATGTAATACATCTACAGTTGTCCTATTGACTTGCCAGCTGTCTCCAAGCTGGCATTTATCAATACAGTCGACTCTCGTTATCTCGAACTCCAAGGGACTCTATGAAACACTTCGAGATATCCGTAGTTCGACATATCAGATTTACGGAACTGAGGAAAAAACAATTAATCGAACAACCACCTTTAACAGAATGAATACGTAATTTGACTCCTAAGTTAGAGATATATTGAAAATATTGTGGAAAAGAGGAGAAATTGCTCCTAAGGAGCAATTTCTCCTCTTTTTCACAATATTTTTTTGACTGTTGGTACACCTCTGTGTTAAAACAGGGACCAGATTATCACTTCGAGATAAGCGGTTATTCGAGATAAGCGAGTTCGAGATAACGAGAGTCGACTGTATATAAAACAGAAATATAGGTTTGATTATTATTTTATAATCTTAAATTGCTGAAATGACTTTTTAAAACATAGATAATGTAAAACAACAGGGCCCAGCTGTTCCAAACCAACAATGTCATTAGTTAACGTACTATTAAAACTTTGATTCATTTAATATGGCATATATGCAAATATTTTTGCTGAAAAAAGCGAGTAGCTAGCTACTCATATTTTTTTTTTTTTTTTTTTTTTGTTTTTTTTTTTTTTTTTTTTTTCAGAAAAATACCTGTGAACTAGATACTGCACTATCTAGAGCAGTTAACATTTTACCACTAATGAACTCGTTAAGCTAACGATGCTTTGAACAACTGGGCCATGAGTTAAATCTTAAATTACTTTATTTTAGGTATATGTCTATTTCATAAAAAGTACAGAGTCTTATGTTTATTTTGCTTTTCATTATCTATACGAACTTTGCACAGTAATACTATGGGGTGCAGTGTGAGAAAATGGACCTTCTGACATGTGCATCCAACAAAAACACAAATCAGCCTGCGCATCCCTGCAGTCTGATCATAGTATAGTTTTTTTGTAAAAAACATGAAGAAACTTTTCATCCTTGTCTGTCCAAAATGCGCCCAATGAAGATTCTGGTCAGACTGGGTGAAATTAATCTTTGCAGGCGCAAATGACTGAAGTATGCTTTCTGACATTGTGCTCAAATCTTATTTGGTCTCAAGTAACCAGAAAAGGTGACAGTTTCTGATATAGGCATCAAACATGGTTTTTAATGCATTAACATTGGCCAGGTCCCGTGGGAGGTGTTGAAAACCGAGACCGAAGGCCACGGTTTCCAATAAACCTCCCAAGGGACCTGGCCAATGTTAATGCATTGAAAAACCATGTTCGATTGCTATTATTGCATAAAAACTGAATACATTTGCTACATTTCGCGTTATTTCTTGCACTATTTTGTTCCGCCTTTTCACCGATGTCTCGCGAACGCATTTCCACTGACTATGCTCGTTCTAGGGCCGGGCAGTACACATCTCGTAACCGCAGCAAGTATGTGGCCCCGGTACGAGCATATTGAAAGCTGCGTAGCCGTGCATTAACAGCGCGTGAATTGCCTTGTTAATACACGGCTTTTCGCCGGTTAATGCATGGCTGTTAATAACGTTCGACACTGCTTTTTATGCGATTATAACAGTTTCTAAGTTTTTTTCTGCAAACTGTTTCTGTACAGTTGTTGTTGTTGTTGTGTTGAGGTTTTACGGCCCAGTCAACCCAATGGGGTCATGTCGAGCGCGGTCAGTTTACCTAACCACACGTTTACTGGGCAGGCTTTGTCCTCTAAGCGGTAAACCAATATTGCGCACATTCTTTCGCCACAAACTGACAACTGCCCTTCGTGAATCAGCGGAAGGGAAAGAATGACCGTAGAAAATATTTCATGATCAATCTCCACGAAAGAATGTTGCCGACCTCGGGTTTGAACCCGCGACCTGGTCTCCAGTCGGACTGCGCATCCAGTTGAGCCACCGAGGCCGGCTTCTGTACATAAAACCTGTTTCAAATCATTCTGTTCAATGAAATTTAATTCCACAACAATAGCTGACGACATTTTTAGAAGGCTTGACAGACAATTCATGGCCTGATGTCATATGCAGTTAATGAAGGTCCAGATCAGCCTGTGCATTTGCACAGACATATGCGATCTGATCAGAATCTTTGTTGCCAGCCAAAAGACCCTGATCAGATTGTACCGATGATTTTGGCTCTCTGACATCTGCATGTGGCATAAGTTCCATCTTTGTTTGTTGCGCATCATATATATGGATAAAACAAAAACAATGAGTGTACAAATACACACAGGATGGATAAAACAAAAACAAAGCGTGTACACAATTCTATGATATGCTCAGTTTAAGATACAAGTACATGTATAAGACATATCAAAATCAGTTCAAATAAAAACACTGGGATAAATCATCTACACTCTGAAAAACAGGTATAGCAAATATATATAGCATTAAACACAAAAAATAATCACGAACAACAACTTAACCTTTAACACTCTATGAGCAAATTTAGCAGACGACAAATCCTAGATATTTTTCCTATTTTTTTCCCAAAAAACAGGCTTTGACATTTCATGCAAACTGTTTCCACTGGAGACCGTTTGCATGAAATGTCGAAACCTGTTTTCTGGGAAAATAAGAAAAATATTTCAATCTGACGTCTGCTGAAAATTTTACCCAGAGTGCGAGATGTAAAAATACTGACTATAGAACATTAAAATCAATTTTAAATTTCTACACTAGAATCAGCTGACACTCTGAATAACAGGTAAAGCAAATATATATACACATGAGTATTAATAAATGATTCGTTAATTATGAAAATGACGGAACATTCAGACCACCATGTACTGTCCCATTAAATTGAACATGGACATCTAGATATTCACACAATGTTTCATGCAGTACCTGTGTCTCGCCTAGATCGTGCGAGGGGCTGAAAAATGATAGGGTAAAACGCAGATAGGGTATGGTAACTGCAAACTCCTTGCTTTCGTAAGTCCATAAAAGGTTGGATAGGGTCACTATTTTGATATGCCAAGGTCAAGAATACCTGAAAATGTCCGATGGCAGATAATTGGGATGCATGGGCAGGCATGTCCTGTAGGAATATTGGTGTTAACTTGGACATCAATCACACTGTTATCAGCAGACTTGTGAGGAAGCACGCTGACACCGGACATGTTAAGGATCGTTCAAGACATGGCAGACCACGCAAACCAATTACAGAGATGACAGAGCCTTAGTCCGTCTGGCCAGATGCACCCCTATGACGACGGCTCCGTTCCTGAGGTTGCACTGGGGAGCAGGCGTACGAGTGTCCAACAGCACCATCAGGAGGAGACTACGGGCTGCTGGTCTGAAGGCCCGACGACCGATCAAACGACCGTTCCTCACTGACCAACACAAAAAGGTCCGCCTTGTTTGGTGCGGTGAAACCTGAGGACATGGCACATGATCCACTGGTCAGTCGAGAGCCGATTCCTTCTACACATGATCGACGGCCGTCTAAGGGTATGAAGTTGACCCAACGAAACTTACAATCAGCAG
Organism: Anodontia alba; assembly: GCA_964016985.1. Lineage (NCBI taxonomy): Eukaryota > Metazoa > Mollusca > Bivalvia > Lucinida > Lucinidae > Anodontia > Anodontia alba. The sequence goes on from OZ024833.1 coordinate 53,529,080, forward strand.
ATGATTTATGCAACGGAACCATTTGGTGGTGGCTCAGTGATGGTGTGGGGATGCATCTCCTACGACTGCAAGCTGGAGCTTATAACCATATCTATGACACTTAGTGCCTAACCGTATCAACAGGAAGTGCTAGATGCGGCGGTTATTCCTCATTTTGACAACCACCCTCTCGCAACACATCCAATTCCAATATCTATGGACGATAACGCTAGACCTCACCGAGGAAGAACTGTAATCGCCCACTTACGAAACAACGCCATCGAGACGTTACCATGGCCAGAAAGGAGTCCTGACCTCAACCCAATTGAGCATCTTTGCGATTATCTCGGTCTTCAAGTCCAAGCTCGGGATCCTCCAGTGAGAAATCTGCAAGAATTGGAACAGGCACTCCACGAGGAATGGCAGAGAAGCCACATGGAGAGCATCAGACGTCTAGTTGCCAGTATGAGGAGGAGGCTCGCATATGTCATACGTGCTCGGGGAGGATACTCCAGATATTGATGCATCTGTCAGTGGTGGACTCGCAAAGCATGTATACTCATTATTTAAAAACATTCAAACTTCCAACATAGGTGTCTGACTTTTTTTTTTACCATATTTTTGTGAGTGTCAAGAACGTCACTTTTGGAGTATTCAGGAAATATTGCTAATAAAGTGTCATCCAAATTGAAAATGTCCCTCATTTTTTGTTTTAATCGCCAGCACACATGTTGATAGTCACCTAGTCAAGACCATTTAATGCAATTTACAATATGGAGACGAGCATGGAGTCATCAAATCGTTCAGATACTAAACAATTACGGGTGGTGCATAATTAATGATCATGTGTGTATGTATATATATATATATAGCATTATCATACAACAAACCATGACCATGAAAAGAAAACTTAAATAAAAATATAAAATGATAACATCCCACACTATCGTGTAGTGGGCATCTGTCCTAAAATTGACAACACTTGCTCATTAGCAATCCCAAACCAGATCTCCCCAATACAATGACATACCAAGTTTGGTGAAAATCCATTTACTCAAGTTATTGTCCAGAAACAATAACATGGATGGACAGACGTACGATGGACGGACAGATAACTGTCGATAAAAATGTGAACCGATGATACCCGGCCATTATGGGGAGTTGGGCAGATAACTCTGTCAAAACGGGACATAATTTGCCCATTTGCAATCCCAAACCAGACCTCCACAATATCAATGCACATATCAAGTTTGGTGAAAATCTGTTGATATTTACTCCAGTTATCGTCCAGAAACGAAAATATGCAGATAAAATTCAAAAATTGACGAAATTTTTCTATTAGCAATAACAAACCAGACTTCTACAATATCATTGCACGCAGCAAGTTTGGTGAAAATCCATGAACAGTTTCTAAAGTTATCATCTGGAAACAAAAATGTGGATGCGTGGCAGCAGATAATTCAGTCAAAACTTATTGAAATTTGCCCATTAGCAATCCCAAACCAGATCTCCACAATATCAATGCACGTACCAAGTTTAGTCAAAATCCACTGACGTTTAATCAAGTTATCATCAGAAAACAAAATAGAGTCCGACGGATAGATGTACGATGGAAGGACAGACACACAAGTCCAACGTGAAACCATGATGATACCCCGCTACATACCCGTCCAATATCATGTGGCGGGATATAAAAATTGACAAAATTCGTCCATTAGCGATCCCAAACCAGATCTTTACAATATCAATGCACATACCACATTTGGTGAAAATCCATTAAAATTTACCCAAGTTATCGTCAAGAAATGAAAATATGTATGGACGTAAGACAAATGGATAGACAGACGTGTGACAGACAGATGGATTGACACACAACCAACCAAATTTGAAGCATAATACCCTGCCACTATCATGTGGCAGGGTATAAAAATGTGGGGTATATGTTAGCAATTTATACATTTGGGAAAATCCTGAAGGTCTAAAACAACAAAAATCTTATGGCAAAAGCTGCACAACCATAAATAAAAACGTAATATAAAAAAGGACTAAAGGGGAATGGATACACTTTCAGGGGAAGCAACTATGTCAAAATTATCTTGCCTCACTTCAGAAAAAAGGATCTGCTCTAAAAGGAAAAGAAATGCTCCCCCTTGTTGTGTGGTGTGCAGAAAAGTAAACAGGAAGTCACAAAAGTTGTTTCCCTTGTAAAAGTAGCAGAAAAATACCAAGTGTATCTTTACCCCTTGAAATAAGCATAGGCTAAGAGCATTCTGTTTATCTACAGTCTGATTGAGACCATATATTTTTATTGTGAGGAGATTTAACAATATTCAAGTTTCCTAACATGTAGTTTTTGTGTTCATAACATGAAATGAGTCAAGCAATAAGATGTACTTTAGAAGATGTGTATACGGCAAAAACTCAGATCAGATAGTTCTAAAGAAGTCTCTTTTTTGACAAAGACTTATTGATATTTTTCTTATTTCTGCCTGAAAACATATGTTGTGGTACTCATTAGGCACTTCTAATGAGTACCCACAACATATGTTTTCGTGCATCAATAAGAAAAATATCTTTCTGATACCCACCTTTACCTAGAACTATGGAAAAGCCTATCCATCTGCAATGTCTTCCTAGATGGACAGGCTGACCTGAGTTTGTGCAATCTACATATGATATGCTATAAAATATATGTACATACAGGCAAGGTTTTTTCTTCTTCTGAGATTCAGACTGGCATAAAGTACATGCAAATTATTACTACAGAAATGTGATCCAATGGTCTGTATCACATCAAGTGTTCACAGATCACACAAGAGGCTTGTGTCAAATGAAACATATAAAACAACAACCTTACAACTGATACTCACTCAGAGTCAACCATAAAATACAATAACCACACAATTGATGCTAACTTTCGGGCAGCAATATCTGGTAATGCAAACATATGGCACAACTGGTTTCTGCACAACAATGATGTCAACTTCCCGTCTTGAATAATCGGAAGGGAAAGAATGACCATAAAAATATTTCATGATCAATCTCCATTATGAATACTCATTCATTGGAACCATACTGCTCAAATAAAATTACCTTCTGAATACAACCCTTAACCTTTAAAGTGCCAATCACAAAAGCAGCTGTTGACATTCTGAAATGTTGGTTTAATTATTCAGAGAAAGTAAAGCCTTGGCATTTCTTGTAATTCCATGTGTATGCTTCATATGAGATATCAAGCCACAATCATGAAGCACAGCCTTCCCAAGACTGATTCAAGGTTGTATAAGAAATATATTGTTAACCAATGATATGGCAACCAACACAGAAAACAATATCAGAATATCAAGATAATCATCAATACTGTTCATAGCAGTGAGAAAACACTTTCTACATCTGTAGGAAACACACACTGTAATCAGTAAGAAAGGACATTTTAATCACTTGGAAAACACATTATAATAAGTGAGAAAAAATAAAACAAAAATGAAGTTTTTTAAAAGTAAAACATATTTTAACGAGTAATACTTAACCTATAGATAATGTGCTATTCTATTCTGTTATTCACCCCCTCCACAGAAAAAACGACCTTTCAGTCGTTATAAAGTCTTAATTCAGAAGGTCCCTTTAACAGTTACCTGTATGACGTAGTTCCTCCCGCTCAAATGATCACGTGTCAGTTTCTTTTATGTGTAAAACAATACACAATTAGGAGAAAGGAGCGAGGGAAGGGAGGTGGGACGATAAATACTTATCTATGGGTTAAGTATTACTCGTTAAAATATGTTTTACTTTTAAAAAACTTCATTTTAACTTCGTAATACATTAACCTATAGATAATGTGCTAGAATTTGTAGAATAGGAGGGAGGATTTCTCCTAATAAGTTAGTCCCAACTTCTGAATTAAGGCTTAATAAAAGGATTTATTTTTTATATATATATAATGAGGACATAATTAGTGCTTAAGGCAATAATAAGATCCTTTAACCAAGGATAAAGTAATCCAGGGTTAACATATATATATAATAAAGATATAATTAGTACCTCTCTAGTATAGCATCAGGTCTAGGGGGGGCTGTTGACGTTATCTACACATCCATAGCTGATTGCTGTTGGCCCCCCACCACTTTTTGGGCCACTACAATGGGGCCCAAACTTTGGAGATTCTGTGCTTGATGAGACATGTCTCTGAGATAGAATTTGGCAAAAGTTGATGAACTATTCCAAACCGCTGCTTGAAGTATATCATTGAGAGGAACTTTGTCGAAGAAAGCCCAAGAAGAGGAAAGAGCTCTAACTTCATGAGCTTTGATTTTAAGGAAAGAGATATCTCGTTTAGTGAGTTTCCTATAGGCAAGTTTAACAGTGTAAGATATCCATCTCGAGATAGTATCTTTAGAGATATCCTTATTGCCTTTAATAGGAAGAAAAAGTCTAGTTCTATTTTGGCGATAAGAGCTAGTCATTTTGAGATAGAATTTCAGAGCCCTAACGGGGCAAAGAAGTCTGTCAGTATGTTCCCATTTACATATTCGAGCAAGACTAGGAACAACAATAGGATCTGGTTTAACAGAAGGAAGCAGGTTTTTTGCTAAAAATCCAGATTTAAGAATCAAGGAAACTGAACCATCAGATTGATTAAATCTTAAATGTTGTGAATCCATAGCTAGAGCATGTATTTCTCTACACCTTTTAGCAGTGGCAAGAGCTAAGAGAAAGGCTGTCTTAATAGTAACGTGAAATTTAGAAGCCTTATCAAGAGGTTCAAAAGGTGGTTTTTGTAGACATACTAAAACCCATGATAAGTCCCATTTAGGTGTAAGAGATCTTTGTACTGGTCGTTGAAGTTCAAAGGATCTGATAAGTTCAGATAAAACTGGATTAGATCCGATTCTATTACCAGTTTTGAATTTTAAAGTGTTAGAGATCATAGATCTATAACCTTTAATAGTACTAATCTGACATTTCTTTTCCGAAAAAGAAAGATTAAGAAATCGGCTATAACTGTAATAGGGGCCGAGATCGGATTAACCTTTTTTGTATGACACCAATTAGAGAAGATGGTCCATTTTGCATCGTAGACTTTTTGTGTAGATGCTCTTCTTGATCTGGAGACAAAATCTGCAACGTTTTGTGAAAATTTCTTATCTCTGATTGATTGTTTGATAACTCCCAAGCGTGAAGGTCGAGAATTGGGAGGTTTTGATGTACAAATCTTCCTTTGGATTGAGTCAGTAGTCTTGGAATTAGTGGCAGACGAATCGGAGCTGACACTAATAGAAGAAGAAGTTCTGAGAACCACTGTTGCTGTGGCCAGAACGGAGCTATGAGAACTATTCTGCACTGATGTTGTCGGATTTTCTCTAGAACAGCAGGTATCAGAACAAAAGGAGGAAAAGCATATGCATGAAGATGATTCCAGTCCATGGACAGGGCATCTATCGCTAGTGCTTTGTAGTCTTGTACTGGAGAGACATATAATGGGAGTCTGTAGTTGAATCTTGTCGCAAACAGATCCACATTTGGGAAGTTGAGCATCTGGAATACTGAATTCGCAACTGTTTGATCCAGAGCCCATTCTGTCTTGATAGGTTTGTCTAGTCTTGAGAGGCGGTCTGCAAGAATGTTGAATTTGCCTGGGATGTGACGTACTCTGATAACTATGTCTTGTTCCAGGCACCAATTGAGTATTTTCCAAACTTCTACGCAAAGATTGGGGGAATGAGTGCCACCCTGTTTGTTGATATATGAGACCACCGTTGTGTTGTCTGTGGATATCATGATGCAAGAATGGTGAATAAATGTTTTGGCTTGTTTCAGTGCTAATCGTATGGCCATCATTTCTAACATATTGATATGGAGCTGGGATTGGTTTTCTGTCCAGCGACCATGAAAGGACAGTGTTGTCGGCTCTAAATGAGCTCCCCATCCGTAATGACTGGCATCCGTATAAAGGAAGAATTTGGGGTCTGGAGGATGGATTGAAGTCCCTGTCTCGAATCGAATGGGGTTTATCCACCATTGTAAGTGAGATCGAATCATACCGTTTATCGAGATCGGGTGATCGAGAGGAAGAATATGAGGTTTCCAGACTGACAGCAGGCACATCTGAAGAGGACGTAAGTGCAGTCTGCCCAGGAGAACAAGGTCTGCTGCAGCACTGAGTTTGCCCAAAAGAGAAAGGAAAGTTCGTGCCGATACATGTTTTGCTGACATTATTTTCTTGATTGTTAGAATTAGGTTCTGTACACGATCCGCTGGAACCCTGACTAAATTTTGTTGCGTCAGAAATTCCATACCTATGAAGGTGAATTTCTGAGCAGGAAAGAGGTCTGACTTCTTGAGATTTGGCAGAAAACCTTCGCTTTGAATAGTTTGAATGCAAATCTTTGTCTGAGTAATCAGACGGTTGTGAATCAGATTTTTTTATCAGCCAATCGTCTAGGTATGGAAAAACTGATATGGCACGTTGGCGTAGAAAAGCTGCAATAACGTCCATCAGTTTCGAGAAAATTAACGGACTTGGGGACATTCCGAACGGTAGGGCCGAAAAGTGATATACTTGATCTTCGTGTACGAAACGAAGATACTTCCTGGATTGACGATGTATCGGCACATGTAGATATGCATCTGTTAAATCTATGGAGACAGCCCAATCGTTGAGTCTCATCGCTTGTCTTACCGATTTGACTGTCTCCATTTTGAATGCTTGTTTCTCTATGTAACGATTTAATAAAGACAGGTCTAATATTAAACGAAACTTTCCGTTCTTTTTTGGCACAAGGAATATCCGGGAATAAAAGCCGGGAGTTTCCGGATTCTGTACCCTTTCCACTGCCCGTTTGTTGAGAAGATTTTCGATCTCTTCTCTGAGAAACGGGGAGGAGGATTGACTCATTCTGATCGGAACAGATGACAAAAGAGGAATTTTGATGAATGGTATCCTGAATCCGTTTCGTACGATAGAGAGGACCCATTTGTTGTCTGTTATTTCCTCCCATTTTTCCGCAAAATGGGCCAATCGTCCTCCCACTGGAATGTCCGCGAGCGGAAGAGCAGGCAGTGGAAAGGGCGGGCCTTCATAATCTTGCGGAGGAAGAGGCAGGTTTAGAGGAGGGGAACTGACGGATGTTACCAGTCCTCTTGATATTATCTTTCTTAATGTGAGAAGATGAGCTTTGAGGAATATTTTTGGACCTATACGACTGCGTAGGTTTAGGTCTGGATGTTGTTTGTTTAGCAGGATATTTAGGTATCTTGAAAGCTCTGCTCTGCGAAGGAGGCTTATAAGAATGAGATTGTGACTGAATGGATGTAGAAGCTAGAAACCTTTGCTGTTGAGCTTCGAAGTTTGATTTAGCTATTTCTTTTATCCTGCCGTCAAATAAGGATTTTGAGTTAATAGGAGCATTCCTTAACTCGTATGTGGAATTGTCGAGTAGTAGTTTAGACGAAGCTAGGGCTGCGTCCCTCCTAGCTTGGAATAATTCAGTAGTTAAAAGTGTAGACATGGCAGTAGCATGTTTAATCGATTTGGCTACGGCCTCCAGAAGTCTGGAAAGGGCCGCAACCGACATCGATTCCTGTTGTAATGAAAGGAAGGCAGCTGAAGAAAATAGATCAGCATGAGAATTAATAGCGACTAGTTTTCTAGCCTTCCTTTCCCATGCTTCTAGATTCTTGAGCGGAATAGAAGCTCTTCCTTTATTAGAAATGTCTAGGAGCGACGCATCCGCTTCTAATTGAGGGATATTATCAGTTGGCAAATATTGGTTTTGGCTCTTGTAAAATTTAGTCGGAGCAAGAGCCGAAACCAAGCTTTGCGGGCAAATCCAATCTCTTGAACATTTGTCCGATTCTAGTCTATTTTGAATATATTTTGTTGTATTTTGTACTAATTTGGATTGTGGGAGGACAAGTAATGGAGTGGAACGAGACTCCATTAATTGTTCGATCCCAGAGAGAGGTTTTAATGGAGCTTGATCCTGCTGAGTTTTGGGGCATAACTCAGGAGGAAGAAGCCGGAAGACCTCGTTAATCGCACGATCAAATGACCAGACTTAAGATTCAGTTTCCGAATCTGACTCCTTATTCTGTTGAGTGAGATTCGGCTGAATCTGATCGTAATTAATATGTTGATTTGTGATTTGACTAAAATTAGTCTCCTCAGGTTGTATTGGAGTTGGCGTTTGAACAACCTGGGGAGATTTATGAGCCCTTGTATATCTACCAATGTCAAGTTGAGATTGGGAGGAATTTGATGAAGAAGAAGGCGTCATCGATCGTCTTCTTCTCTTTTTATGAGAGTGCTTAGATCTCTTTGAATTTTTCTTTCGCCGAGAAGAACTCAAAGAGTCTGATCTGGAAGTAGAGATAGAAGAAGAGGACGATCGATGTCTTCTTCTCTTTTTAGATTTATGCTCTCTTTTAGACTGATCCTTCCTTGAAGGTCTGGAGATAGATAAATCATTTGAATTTGGAGGCTCAATCATTACACTCGGATCTGAGACCTGCGAAAAATCAGGTTCGAGTGGAATAATCTGTCTAGAGGAAGAAGCTGGATTAGGAAGTTCTAGTCTATTAGAACGTTCGTAACCAGGAATAAAGACATTGGATAGTCTGTGGACACTACCCTGTGAAATATGGCTACTTATGGACGGAGCGTAGCTTTGTACAGGCACATTTATAGGAATATAACCAGGCGGAATTTGTGTTTGTAGGTCATACGCGAATGACTGTAAACCCATGCCTGGTTGACTGGAGCCTAGTTGACTGGTGCCTGGTTGACTGGTTGACTGGTGACTGGTTGACTGGTGACTGGTTGACTGGCGACTGGATGAACGGAAATAAGTTGCCCAGTGACTGGATGACTGGTGACTGGTTGACTGGTGACTGGTGACTGGTGGGCTTAGTGCCCGGTCAGACTCTAAGTCCGCCAGGCTGCCACCTTGATGGGTCCTGCCCCGAGCAGTAAAGCTATGAGGGGCGGTGCTTCCATCAACTGTCCCGTTGTCAGACATGTCTGACTGGGACTTCTTGGATTTCTTTGATTTCTTCTGTTTTCTCTTCTGCGTCATAACTGATTTTCTAGAAGCATGAAGGCGTCTTCTTTCTGCTAGGTTCCAAACTTTTTCTGTCCAGGAACTACAAATATAACACGGAGAGATACGTGTGCAAGAATTACAAGTTAGACAAGATAAATGTGTATCCCATTTAGCTTTTAAATGGCCACAGTTGCCGCGGGCGAAATGCATCGACTGACGCGGAAACAAAGGAAGAAATTTAACATTGAGAAAACAAGAAATCTAAGATCGATATTTCGAAAATAAGTACATAGATAGTAGAAGGAGTGAATATAGAACCAGAGAAAGTCAAGGATATAAAAAATTTAACCGTGTAGAATAATTTTAATCCATTTTTTCTAACACAGAATAATAATCCTTGAACATTCAAAGTCCACAGAAAAGAAACTGACACGTGATCATTTGAGCGGGAGGAACTACGTCATACAGGTAACTGTTAAAGGGACCTTCAGAAATTAAGACTTTATAACGACTGAAAGGTCGTTTTTTCTGTGGAGGGGGTGAATAACAGAATAGAATAGCACATTATCTATAGGTTAATGTATTACGAAGTTAAAATTTGCTGGCTTATGACAACATCCCCCCCCCCACACACACACAAACACACACAATCCTAACAAACAGATGTGATTCCATAACATAAAATATTGGGACACCCCCACCCTACCACAGTTCCTTTATATGTTTTTTTAGGAACGGTTAGGTAAGGCAAAGGTGTTGTATATCTTACGTCACCATGGTGTCCAACTGAGATATTGACTTACAGATGGGCAAGGCCTGCTATCGTTGCACCAGGTACGGTACAGAGGGAATGTTTTTATTTCTTTTGTTTCTTCACTTTCATTCATTTTACCCTTTTTCCCCTCTCTCTCTCTTTCATCTCCTCTACTACCTCCTATCTCTCTTCTCCCTTTCTCTGGGAGACAACACAAAATGACCAACAAGGGTTTAAGTGTTTTTAAACCCAAACACATCAAAAAATCTAAATGTTTTCAATAGCAAACAGAAGCAGTCTGATCTGGGCCTACACTGCTTGCTCAGGGGATCATACATAGAATTATGACATTATGTCATACATAGAATTATACAGAACACATAGAATAAATACATTATGTCATATATACCTTAAATATTAAGACAGACATGCCTTAGCAAAAAGTCTGATCAGGTTCTTTTTGTTTGTCATTCAACTAGCAATTTCACATAGATGACCAAGAAGACACCTGTATATGCTTTTGGCTAGATGACAGAAATTCTATCATACAGTCACAAAGGGTCTGTACAAAGAAATGGCACAGAGTAATAAGCTGTATTCTGTCTCCATATATACGCCACAACCTCTTTATAACACTAATGGAATCCAAAGCAAAAACTGTATAAGCTAAACAACCGTGTTGTATTCAAACAATGTATAGATTATACAGAAAAATGACAATTTATACAAAAATGTATAGGTGATATAGACATATGACCATAAAGTTGATGTGGTCAAAAAGCTGAAGATCAACATATTTACTCTTAACTCTTGTCATGTTGAACCCGGATATGCTGTGCCTTTGTCATCATTTTTTCAAATATTGTTGCGCCCATGTGCCCAATTCAGCATAGCAAGCCCCAGGACCATTGGTCCTTCAGTTCTGGAGAAGATTTTTATATGGTTTTTACCATATATGGGCATGGCAGCCCTCTTGGTCATGTGACCCAAACAAACCTTTGTTCTGAAGAAGCCAATTGATCTGGATCTGCACTATTTGCCATTTAGTATGTGAATTTATATCAACAATCTGGATCAAGCAATCTGATTGGCTGAATAATAGAAGTGGGAGTGGTATCTTAATTTATTCAGCATGAGACGGATTAAGTATTTGGACAGCTTAACTCATTTCCGTGCTGCTCCTAAAAACTTATATAAGTCCATTTTACTACCAGCTGATGTGTCTAAAATACCGTGTGCGAGTAGCAAATGTGTAGACCCTGGTCTATTGCATCTGACCAGGGTCTACACTGTTTGCTCTGGACTGTCTGTCCAAATACTTAGGATAAATACGGTATTTTAAAGTATTGAGACAGACAGACCTGAGCAAACCACTATTGTAGACCCAGGTCAACAACCATTAAAATAGCATCTGATCAGGGCCTACATTTTTTGCCACTAATCCAGCAATATTTTAGACACATCAACATGTGTTAGAAGTTGGAGACAAGTAGGACTGTGGAAATACCATGCCTGACTTGTCCAACTTGTCCCATTTCCCTGAGGACAAGTAAGAAATTTCAAGTGACTTGTCCTGGGACTAGAAATTCATAGCTCTAGCTAAGAAGAGTATCCAGATTATATTTGTTTTTCTTACTTTTCAAAGAAACATATTTATGGTTAGTAGCGCCTCATCAAGGCACTTCTAATGAGTACCCACAGCATATGTTTTCTTTGAGAAATAAGAAAAAATGTCAATTTTCAGGCTAGTAAATCTTGGCTGGACAAGTGGACTCTCACAAGTAATAAAATTTGGTAATTCCACAACCCTGTTACAAGTATAGTCAGGAGTTAAAGTGTTCCAATAGTTAGGGTAAATATGGTACTTGATTTTCTCAGAAAACTTCTATTGACATGAGCTCTGCTGTGCCATATGAAAATGATTACTGGACAGTGAATGTTCAGATCAATGTGTGCATCAATGCAGTAAGCCTGCCTCGGTGGCATAGTTGGATATGCATCAAACTGGTGATCAGGTCATGAATTTGATCCTTGCCAGGTCCAGCAACATACTTTTGTGTAGATTGATCGTGAAATATTTTCTACGGTCATTCTCTCCCTTCAGCTGATTCAAAAGGGCAGTTGTCAGTTTCTGGTGAAAGAATGTGCACAAATACCGGTTACCCGCTTAGAGGACTAAGCCTGCCCATGAAAAATGCGCTTAGGTAAACCAACCAGCTTGACATGACCCTAATGGGTTGACTGGGCCATAAAACCTCAACTAAACAATATCAACTCACTGGAATTTTGCATCAAAACCTATTTTGTGCATATTCACTGGCATTCAGTCTGTGCGAAGTCTGCAGGCCCACCAGACACACAAAAATCTGTTCATTTCTACAAAACTTCAAAGAATTTAAAGTACCTTTTAATCATTTGTCTGACCAGTGTCAAGCAGACTTTGACAAGTTTTTGCATTCTCTGGGAAATATGCATCAAAATCTTCCTTGTGCACCCTCATAAATATCACCTTACTGAGAACCCATGAGATATTAATACATGCATCACATTGCTAAGACAATTACAATTAATACCCACAAGCTATAGTGGGTACAAACATGAAAAAATTATCTTCTGAAAATTCTCTTAATCCATTAAGTGCTAATCACAGCTCTAGTGGATGACAAATTGATGTTTTTTTGTTGTTTTTTTTGTATTTTTGGAGAAAAAAAAAGCTTGACCTTTCATGTGAATTGTCTGAAATGCCAAGTCTTATTTTCTGAAAAATAATAATAAAAAAAAAAAGAAAATAGAGTGTCATCTGCTATAATTTTCCTTCGCACTTGGAGGGTTGATATGATTCTAAGAGGGTGAGTCAATAAGTAACCAGCCTAACTTATTTCCAATCATTTTCCTTCGCACTTTGAGGGTTGATATGGTTCTAAGAGGGTGAGTCAATAAGTAACCAGCCTAACTTATTTCCGGTTGAGATCCACCTCTTCTTTTTCGATGTAATTGCCCTCTAGTGTGATGCACTTAGACCAACCGTGTTCAAGTGCCATCAGCCCAGAACTAAAAAAGTCAGGGTCCTTTCCATCGACCCACTCTTCAACTGCCGTTACGACTTCTTCATCAGACCGGAAATGAAGTCCACGGATATCCTTTTTCAAGTTTGGGAATAGGAAGAAGTCGCTAGGAGCTAGGTCAGTTGAATAGGCAGGATGTGGTATTAATTGATACCCGTTTCACTCTACAGCATCCATTGCAACTTTGCAAGTGTGGACTCTCGCGTTGTCCTGTTGCAGCAAAACACCTTTAGAGAGTTTACCTCGGCGTTTTTCATGGATGGCATTTCTCAGCTGGTCTAGCAAGTTTGCATAGTACACTCCAGTTATTGTACATCTCTTGGGTAAAAAGTCCAACATAATAACACCTTCTGCATCCCAAAATACTGTGGCCATGACCTTGCCATCAGATGGTTGCGTCTTGAACTTCTTTGGCCTTGGGGACCCAGGCCCTACCCACTGAGACTCTGAGCTTTATTCTCTGGCTCATAATAATGAACCCAAGTCCCATCTACAGTCACCAGGCGCAAAAGAAAATCATCTTTTGACCTAAAATGCTTCAACAAGGTGCTGCATACTGATGCTCTGGTTGCCATTTGCTCATCGCTAAGGGATTTGGGGACCCAACGGGCTGTTAGCTTGCGCTTACCTAAACGATCACGTAAGATTGTTGAAACGCTACCATGTGAAATGCCTAATGCCTGCGCTATTTCTTCCACCTAAATTCGCCTATCAGAGTATATCAGACCAAACTTTCTTACATATTTCTTCGTCTGTGCATCCAGTGGGAGTCCAGACCTGGCTTCATCTTCTAAAGATGTTCTACCGCGTTTGAATTCTCTTACCCAGAATTTAACCTGAGCATAAGATGGTGCAGAAGACCCATAAACATCGGCTAACTCACCGTGTATTTCCTTGCCTGTTTTACCTTTTAAATACAAGTACCAAATTACAGCACGGTACTCAACTTTAGATGAAAAGCATGCCTTTGCATCACTAGCCATGTTTGACATTCAATATCTTATTAAAGAATGACTCGATACGCATGTAATTTTGTACCTATGTATAAATCATATATTGAAACAAAGCATGAAAATTGTGACCATCTCGGTCCATCAGAAATGGGATAGGCTGGTCATTTATTGACACGCCCTTGTATCATAGAAATCTAGTGACGGGTACCGGAATCGTAAAAAATAGTTCACCTATTCTAGCACCAGAGTATATGCCAAATACTCAAATATGAACATTCCCTCCTTCATTTTCATATCTAACAGGATTATTAAAAGCGTCATACGATTTCGGAACATGCCGAATATATCCTTTCTTTATTGCCCAATATACAATAGCTATGGTCCCAGCCACGCCAACAACGGCAAGAATTACGGGTATTCCTATTATCACAGCATACTTCCAGGCTTTGGGGTCTTTGTTCACATCGGGACCAAATGTAGCATCCGCTGAAATTATTCAGAGACATATTTACCAGCTATATACAGATCCAGGTAAGGGGAGCATTAAGAATATTATTTTACTTATTTCTTCATAAATACATATGTTATGGGTACTTATTAGAAGTGCCTCATCGAGGGGATGTAAGAAATGAGAAAAATACATAATAGATAAGAGTGAGTAAATATTTCTAATTACTCCACAAAAAATATGTTGTGGTACTCATTAGAAGTGCCTCACTGAGGCACTTCTAATGAGTACTCACAACATGTTTTTGTGGAGGCACTTCAAATGAGTGTTTACCCACAACATATGTTTTCATTATGAAATAAGAAAAATATCAATTCTTTTGAATTGAAAAATGCATCTTATCAAGAACTAAAATTACGGTATATACATATTTTTGTGTCAAAATATGAAAAAGACATGAAAATATACATATTTTTGTCTCAAAATATGATAAATATACATATTTTTGGGTTGACAAGCATGTTAATTGGAGCTATAGTTACAAATGACCAGATGCCACCTCTCAATCATAAATCATTAATTGTCATTGATCAGTCAAATAAGTGAACAATCCAGGACAAACAAGTGCACATATCCATTAGTGAATAAATGTTAAAATATATTCTTTTGTAAAATAATCTAGGGCAAATTTGTAAGTGAAACAATAACCTCGTTGGTGTTTGGTCATTAATACATGTATATAGTTTCTTTAATAAAACTACATTATACATACAAATATCAAAGGCCTGGGCCTTCTACTGTAAGACAAGAAGATTTTTAAAGTTTTTCCCTATATGTGTCTATCAAACAAGCTTGGTAAAAGCCTACTAGATGAAGCTACATACCAAATATCAAAAGCCTGGGACTTCTAGTTTCAGACAAGAAGATTATTAAAGTTCTATCCTTCTATATGAAACAAGTGAACCCCAGAATTGGCCCATTTTTTACCCTAGGGCCATTATTTGAACAATCTTTATAAAAATCCAAAAGATGAAACTACAAACCAAATATCAAATGCCTGGGACATCTGGTTTCAGACAAGACTTTCAAAGTTTTTACATATGTGTCTATTATGTAAAAGAAGTGAGCTCCTGTAGCCATTTTTGACACCAGGGCCTTTATTTGAACAATCTTGGTAAAGGCCTATTTGATGAAGTCACATACCAAATATCTAAGGCCTTGGCCTCCTACTTTCAGATAAGAAGATTTTTTATTTTTTTCCCTAAAACAAGTGGTCCCTGGGACAGGGCAATTTCTGACCATAGGGCTATAATTTGACCAATCTTGATAAAGAACAATAAGATGAAGCTACATAGCAACCATCTCAGACCTAGGCCTTCTAGCTTCAGACAAGAAGATTTTTTAAAATTTTGCCTATAGGAGCATACATAAATAAATTTGACCTCTCCATAAGAAAAGGTCAAGGTCAACCCAAGGTTATCATTTTTTCAAACTTTTTATCATTTTTTCAAACTTTATTGGTCCTATGTCCCAAAAGCTGCATATTAAGCCCCAGGACTATTGGCCCTTTTGTTCTGGTGAAGAGTTTAGAGTGTTTTTACCATATATGGGCATTGTGGCTATCTTGGTCATGTGACCCAAATGTGGTAACAAACTTTTGTTCCCCCACCCCATGGAGGCTCCACATGAACTTTAACTTTCATAGGCCAAGTGGTATCTGAGAAGAAGAACTATGAAGAGTGTGTTTTTTTTTCCTATATGCGTCTATGTAAAACAAAAGACCCCTTGGGTGGAGCTATTTTTTGACCCCACGGCTATAATTTAAACACTCTTGATAACAGTCCTTAAGATGAAGCTACATATGGAACATCACAGTCCTGGGCCTTCTTGTTACAGACAAGAAGATTTTGAAAGTTTTGCCATAGGAGTTCATGTAAAAAAAAAAATTTAACCTTTCCGTAAAAAAGGTCAAGGTCAACTGAATGTCATCATTTTTTCAAATATTGTTGGGCCCATGTGCCCAATTCAGCATAGCAAGCCCCAGGACCATTGGTCCTTCAGTTCTGGAGAAGATTTTTAAATGGTTTTTACCATATATGGGCATGGCAGCCTTCTTGGTCATGTGACCCAAACAAACCTTTGTTCCCCCTACCCACTGAGACTTTATACGAAATGAGGCTTTGATTGGCCCCATGGTTTCTGAGAAGATGTTTGACAAGTGTGGATGATGGATGGACAGGCGATGGAGCCTGTCTGTACAAGAGCCTAAAGGCTCTGGTGAGCTAATAATAAGAACGTTACTCTGCTATTGGAAATAGACCAGTCCACAGAGTTGTATTAGCAGAGTCCACTCTACATAAATGGGTTAAAGGTGACTGGGAGCAATCTTTGTACTTTCACCAGCAAACCAACCATTTGCCTGTTTTAAGCTCAGGAAGAATATTAGTATTACCCTAATTATTTGGACACATCTGTAAAATTATCCCAGTACTAATGTAAATTAATCTGAAGCATAAGCATTTATATGTATATTGACCTAAAAAAAAAAAAAAGAAACAGCACACTACTAATTGACAAAAGAAATGAAGATTAATACCTTAAAACCATAATATGGTAAAACCATAAAACTAGTGTAGAGTGGAAACAGTGTGTGTGCGTGTGTGCGTGTGTGTGTGTGTGTGTGTGGCAGACAGGGAGCAGAGAGAGGAAACAGCATGACATTTATGAAATGTCAAACTCTATTTTCTGGAGAAAAAAAAAAAAAAATACTGATCATATCCATCTGCTAATATTGCCAAAAGAGTGCTCAAGATTATTTACTGACACACTCAGTCAACCTACATGTAATACATGTACCGTAATCACCCTAATGTTGTGACACCCTAAGTCCTTACCATACTTATCCTAAAATTTGAACAACTATTTTACAACCTGGTGATGTGCTTAAAAATGCTGGATAAGTGGTAAACTGTGTAGACCCAGATCAGATGCTGCAGAATGCAGCATCTGATCTGGGTCTACACTGTTTGCTCAGGCCTATCTGTCCCACTACTTTGGGTATATACAGTGAACAGAAATCATAATATATGTACGTACACTGTTGAAATGCAATGGTTCCGAATATTCCTGTGTTGGGAACCAGAACATGAGCCGTATACGACCAGATTTTACTGTATGAATCCTGGGACAGCATCCCCTGCATGGTAAAGTTTAGTGGAAATCTGTTGACATTATGAAACATCGTATTAACAGTAAACTTTATCTTTAGCTCACTCTGTCCCACAGACTCTCCTGAAATAGACAGCAATTATCAATAAATAAATGTAACTGAAATCAGTTATATTCAAAGTATTAGACAGAAATAGTTAAACCTTAACCCTTCTCTTGCTAAGCACGACATGCCCTGTCTTAGCAAACAGTGTAGATCCAGATCAGTTGGCTTCTTCAGCACTGTTTGTCATTCAGTATGTGAATCTATATTAACCACCTGGATCAAGTAATCTGATTGGCTGAAAATTAGAAATGGGCATGGCATCTTAATTTATTCAGCATGACAAGGGTTAAAACTCTAAGCAAAATTACAGCAGAGAACATTCTAAATTTTAATTTCATACTAGTTTTCATAGGAAATAAAACTTGGCATTTCATGAGAATCATATGCAGCAGACAATTCATAAGAAATTCCAAGCCTTATTTTCTCTGAAAAATAAAAAAAAATCAAAATGTGATCTGCAGTTATGACATGACCAAAAACAAGTGAAAAAAAAATATCAATATTTTTGAAGACCTCAGTCACATACATTAGCCTGTCATAAAACTGCACAGTCAGTTTATGTGAGTTTTCAGAGCTTTGTTTTTAATGTGAGCAAAATGGAAAGTGGCTTGTATGTTTAGCCAGCTAACTTAATAATTGCAACATGTACATGTATTTGAGTCTCATCATGAAAAAGCTACTTTATGCCTATACGAACAACACAGGCATGCCTGTGCATATGCCCAGTCTGATCAGTTCTTTTCTTGCTTGCTGCTGAGCAGACTGGTTTACATCTTATCTGGTCGGAAACTCCAAAGATATGTTTCCCCATGATGTGGCTCTTGACGTGGCTTATTTCATTTGAGACTCTGTGTGATGTATGATGCATGTGTGTGTGTTTGGTAGGATGCGACTATATTTATCTTCCTTCACTGTGTTCTTGGAGTGTGATCAATTTTGTTTAGCTATCTGACTTCACACCAGATTTACATGATTATAGACAGCAAAAGTTTGATAGGTAACTTTATCACCTACGATGCATCCGCAATTTGGAAGGCCAAAACGTCTGGTGCATGAATGGATTGTGAACTTCAAAAGTATTATCAGCCTTTTTGTTTTATTTATTAAAATAAATTGTTTATTAATAAAAAGTTTAAATTTCCTAATTGAATGTCTTTGTCTTTTATACATCACCTCGCATTAGCAGCATACACATTCCGCAGTCGGAAAGCATATAACAATTAGGCAATAACTATGATTATTAATTTTATTATATCAGGATTCATGTTCATCTATTTTATAATATGAATATCGAATTACACCAAAATAATAATGAAAAGTGGCATTATACCAGAACATATACATTGCATGCACGTATCGATCTAATACTGGACGACTAGCCTACCCAGTGTGGCTTTGCTCGAAGTCTGCTTTCGGATGGTTAGCCTCCGAAGCTAGTAGTTAGGTTCTGGATGGCTAGCCACTACCTTTTTGATATTACATTCTCTGTAAAATTAATTAAAAAAGGGTTTCTGATACTCAGAATTACTGCATGAAAATATGAGATTCTCTTATTCAGAATTTCCAAACTGTTTGGTGCAATAAATGTTATATTTTATTATGAAAATATTAACAGACAAAAAACAGAGTCTATGATGTAAATATTTACAGGTTTTATAGTATATTCATACCATAATTAGCTCCCTTAATCTATCTTGGGTATGTAGTCTAGTTAGAAACCTACAAATTTAGATAAGATTTTCTTCAAAAATACAGTAAGCACATGCGATCATCTTTAACCCATTTTAGACTGAATAACCCCACCTCCCACACCACCTCTCACTATATACTGGAAGAGTCCAAATTTAATTTTAGATATGTCAGGCTATGTGATTTAGGTGTTCCTAGAGAAAGTGGCAAAACTATGAGCACACAGTGAAGAGAAGACCCTGTTTGGGGTCTCTTGATTAAAATAAGTTAACAAAGCATAAGCAGCATGCTTTCATTTGGAAATATTTTCAGAGCACAAAATATGATGTTATATCAAAATTAGCTCAAGTGTCAACATTTACAATGACTGAATACACTTTCAAGGGTGGGAACTCTGTTAAAATTGTTTTGCCTCTCTTCTGAATACTATTCAGTGGGAGTCTACTCTCAAAGGAAAGAATTTGCTCCACTTTGGGATCCAAATTCTTTCCTTTTATAAAATACTTGTACCCTTTTTCAGAAGTGGATTGGTGTGCAGGAAAGCAGACAGGAAGTCCAAAAAGTTGTCTACTGGTACTTTGTATGACTGGGTTTAAAACTTCTAAGTATATCCACTTGACAGTCATGAATGCTTAATACATGTATACTGTGTTTACCCCATATAGCTAGACAGTCTAAGTAGACACCATAACTCATTACTATATATGTTCTAAAATTTGAACAAACCCATTTTTACCTGTTAATGCCTCTAATATTGCTAAATGAATGGCAAACAGTGTAGACACTGATCAGAAGCTGTGTTCTTTGGCATCTGATCTGGGACTACGCTGTTAGCTCAGAACTGTCTGGCCAAATACTCGGTGCAAAACACTACTGTCCCTTCGACAACACTTGGAAAGATGTTTTTCTTGGCGTTTTATTTTATATAAATTTTTTTTTTTTTCTGATTTACCATATGTTATCAGCAACCATTTGTCTTTAATCTGTTTCTGTGTTGTTCTCTCAAGTATGTACCCTAAAATTAAATTTACAGCCAAAAATTGGTCTGACCTGAACAATTTCTATAGTAATGTGATTTTTTGGAATTATTGTCTAAGGAAATAGTTTTAACTTTTCTTTCCTGAATTTGAATTATTGAAGTTTCACGACAATATTGTGAAAATTTGAGAAAAATTAAACGAGCGGAACTTGTTGAAAATCTGCCTCCAAGTTACCTACCCTACAGATTTCCGCATAATTTGCATTCACTTTTACTATGGGAAAAAGTGAAAATATTTGATGAAAGATGTCGAAAGCATAGTAGATTTATGGTTTACCTTCAAGCTCAATGGTAGCTCCATCTATATCTTTAAAAGTTGCTAAAAGACCACCTTTTCTGAGATGATGTTCGGAATGTACATATAAATAGCAATAATACAACTCGGAACTGTACATGTAGTTTCCCTCCCAGTGCTGATGAGTAGAAAACACCTTCATGTACATTGGTTCATCTCCACTGCCACTGGAAGCTGTTTACAAAATAGAAAATAAATCATTATAGCTCCAGAATATTCAAATTTACCTTTATTCTGACAGACAGGCTCAAGCAAACATGTAATCCCAGATCAGACATTGGGAGTGGGGGGTTGGGAAGAAACTAACCCCTCCACCCTCCAGTCAAGGTGCTTTGCGGTAATGATAAATTGTTCCAGCTATTTAAATTATCATATGTAACATTTTACTGCCATTCATTTGCACTTATATAACTAGTTCACCCTTATGCAGAAAATAGTCCAAGATGGGGGGGGGGGGGGGAGGGGGTAATAAGAAACCAACTAGTCAGTTTCTTCCCACACCCTAGTCCGTTACTTTGCAGTAATGATAAAACCTTCTAGCTTATCAACATTAACTTATTTTATGATTAACCGCCATTTATTTCATGTATTGTTTGTTTGTGTTGAGGTTTTACAGCCCAGTCAACCCAATGGGGTCATGTCGAGCGCGGTCAGTTTACCTAACCACACGTTTACTGGGCAGGCTTTGTCCTCTAAGCGGTTAACCAGTATTGTGCACATTCTTTCGCCAGAAACTGACAACTGCCCTTCTTGAATCAGCGGAAGGGAGAGAATGACCATAGAAAATATTTGAAAGAATGTTGCCGACTTCGGGGGGGGGGGGGGGGGGGGGGGGGGTCAAACCCGCGACCTCCTGGTCTCCAGTCGGACGCGCATCCAATTGAGCCACCAAGGCCGGCTTCATGTATTTAACTAGTTCAGCCTTATGTTGAAAAAAATTCCCAGAGGTGGTGGTGTGGGTGGGGTGGAGGAGGGGGGTGGGGAAGAAACTAACTAATCAGTCAGTTTCTTTCCCCCCTCCCCCTCCCCCTCACCCCCCAGTCAAGGTGCTTTGCGGTAATGATAAATTGTTCCAGCTACTCTAAATTACCATACGTAAAAATTTACCGCCATTCATTTGCACATATATAACTAGTTCACCTTTATGCTGAAAAAAGTCCAAGAGGATAGGTTGGCAGGGGAAGAAACCAACTAGTCAGTTTCTTCCCCCATCCTAGTGAGTTCTTCCCCAAGCCATCAGGGCTCTGTGCCATAATGATAAAACCTTGTAGCTTATTAATATTAAATTATGATTTACCAAGATTCATGCAGTTAACTAGTTCAGCCTAATGTTGAGGGAGCGGGTAGGGGGTGGTGGGGAAGAAACCAACTAGTCAGTTTCTTGAATCTTCTCACCCACAACCTCCAGTAAAGGCACTTTGCAATAATGAGAAACTGTTTTAGCTATTTAAATTATCATAAAATAACGTGGAAAGTGGCTACAACTCAATTATTCTTTCTATCATCAGTCCTTTGTTTTAAAACTTAATTATTATTTCTTAACCTGTACCAGTCTATGGTCAAATTCAGCAGATGGGAAATTTGTGATACGTTTTCTTTCTTTTCACTGAAAACAGGACTTTATATTTCATGCAAACTGTCTCCACTGGAGGCAATTTGCATGAAATGTCAAAATCCCATTTCCTGGTAAAATGAGAGAAATATTTAAAACTGTAGTCTAATTTTACCCAGAGTGCTGAGCACTTAAGAACCCCATTTTTTTATTGACAAGGATATTTTTGCAATCAATTCTTAAGATTTATAGTGGATTAATTTTATTATGTAAAGAACTCAAAATTCAAATTTGTAACTGTATCTGATACGACCTGTCTGTCACCTGATAAGACCTGTCAATCATCTGATAATACCTGCCATTCATCTTGCATATCACATTACCCAAAAACATCTGACCAATGAAATTGCACAGCTGAAAAGCTCTGCCTTCCATTTGTTAAAAAGAAAGAAATCTGCAAGCAAAGCCTAATTAGTATTCCAACTCAATAGTTTAAAAACATTTTTTTTTCAGTTTTGCAGCTGTCACTGTAAAAAAAAAACAACAAAAACAACAACAACAAAACAACAAACAAACTAAAAAAACTTGGCACAAAGTGAGTCACTGGAAGAAACCAAGATTGAAAGAAGTGTAAAAAAAATACAGTTAAACAATTGTGATATGTGACATATAGACAACATTATTTTTTTTGTTTGTGTTTTTTTTTATTATTATTATTATTGAACATACAAGTGAAATGAATTATTATAACACATAAAATAAGTAAATACATTTATTGCAAGAAACAATGACTGAGAGAAAGAACAAAATTATTTTTCACAATAGGAGATTAAAACAATTCTGGCAGGTGGACCCACTTTAATTATAATTATTTTAGCTTGCCAACAAATACATTGGTTTATTGGTCAGTTAATGCCCAAACTCATTACTACTAGTCAAAGTAAAAAAAAACAAAACCTAGATCGGGCAGTTGATGGCACACCATCGCAAATCCCCACGCTTCTGGCAGAAATTGCCCTTGTACCACACAGCATAGTTTTAAGCAACCAGGCAAAATTCTACTTGTATGTTATTCTATTCATCATTCCCTTCAATTTGATATGCCACATGACCATGTTGTGAGAAACATAATTTTTGACACCGCCCCACCCCCCCCCCCCCCCAAGTCCCACCCCAAAGGGTGTTCCTGGGGTCACAAAGTAAATCCCGTTCAATATGTTTTACATCTATCACTACTGAGTATATGTGCACATTTTCGCATAAAAATCTTTAAAATTGACTTTGAAATTGGAAATTGTTAATATTTGACCTTTTGACCCCTCCCCAAGGCCCCGGGGGGCGGGGCAGATAAACATGCTCTTGCACGCCCCACTTGTGTAAGCAAGCCACTCACCAAATTTGGTTGGATTCTGTCCAGCGGTTTGGGAGGAGATAACATAATGGACAGACGGACGGACGGACAGACGGACGGAGGCGATAACAATATCCCCAACGCTTTTTCTAAAAAGCGTGGAGATAAAAAAGTCAATCTGTTCACTTCATGTATAAATATGATATTAAATTCACTTAGTGTGTATCCCTGATAATATAGACATGTACAGTCAGGCTTCAAAAGTTATTCCACAGCGTCAAAAATCCCATAGAACTCTATGCATTTTCATGTTTACAAAAAGAAAATAACAAGAATTCCGCGGAAGGCATTGTCGCACCTGCTGGGGCAAAAGTCACAGGAGCCACAATCAGAACTTGGTTATTAAATAAGTTTATTTCATACTTAGCAGTGCTTAGTTGGAAAACTGAGTTGAAAATAATGTAGACAAAGTGCTTAGTGGGCACATATATTCCAGGTCAGGGCTATTCCCTCTAATGGCAATATCTTCAGCACTGACTTTTCATATTATACAGCCCAATGATAATGGAACGTCAAAATAAAATGTGTAAAAGTCACTGGAGCATGAAATATAGGTCAAGGTCACCGGGTCAAGGTACCCGCTAAGTCAGATATGGTGGTTGTAGGTTTTATAGTTGAAGTGTTATCGAACATCAACGTTAAATGTGTTAAATATAGGTAAAGGTCACCAGGTCAAGGTACCTGCCAAGCCAGTGCAATGAGGTGAAGCACTATGCAAGGTTTAGTGGTTGTAGGTCTTATATTTGAGCAGTACCCAACATCAACGTAAAATGTGTCAAAGTCACTTGAGTGCAAAATATAGGTCAAGGTCACCAGGTCAAGGTACCTGCAGAGTCAGTACATCGAGAAGAAGCACTATACAAGGTTTGGTGCTTGACAGCCCTACAGTTGAGGATACAGTCAAACCTGTGTTAGTGGTCACCTCTATTAAGCAGCCAACCTGTATTAAGCAGCCAGAGGAAAGTTGCCCCAAAATTCATAAGACATATATTTGAACTGTATTAAGCAGCCACCTGCCTTCAGCAGCCACATTTTAAGCTTCCCTTGGGTGGCTGCTTAAGACAGGTTTGACTGTATATGGAAGGGCGATGTAAAAGGTGTAAAAGTCAATGGAGCGCGAAATATAGGTCAAGGTCACCAAATCAAGGTACCTGCGGAGTCCGTACATTGAGGAGAAGCATTATGCAAGGTGTGGTGGTTGTAGGCCTTATAGTTGAGGAGATATTGAACTTCGAAGTAAAATGAGTAAAATGCACTGGAGCGCAAAATATAGGTCAAGGTCACCGGGTCATGATACCTGCCGAGTCAGTACATCTAGGAGAAGCACTATGCAAGGTTTGGAGGCTAGAGGTCCACACTTGTGAAGATCTGGAATGTAGATGTAAATTATGTCAAAGTCACTGCAGCCAAAGTACAATGTATAGGTCATGGTCACCAGGTCAAGGTATCTGCCGAGTCAGTACATTGAGAAGAAGCACATTGCCAGGTTTGATGGTTGTAGGCCTTATAGTTGAGGAGATCTCGAACGTCGACACAAAATGTGTCAAAGTCACTGAAGCCCAAAATATAGGTCAAGGTCACCGGGTCAAGGTACCTGCCAAGTCAGTACATCTAGGAGAAGCACTATGCAAGGTTTGTTAGTTGTACGCCTTATAGTTGAGAAGATCTGGAACATCAACGTAAATTGTGTCAGTCACTGGAGCGCAAAATATAGGTCAAGGACACTGGGTCAATGTACCTGCCAAGTCAGGAGGTCAGGGAGATGTGTCATGCAAGGTATGATGAATGTTGTAGAATTGTAATTGATTAGAAGACTAACTTTGACATAAATGTCGAACTTCATGATAAATATTGAGACGGACAGAGGGACAAACAGACGGACAAATGGAAAAGGGGATGCCTATGTGGCAAAGTCAGGAAGATGTTTCATGCAAGGTTTGATGGCTGTTTAGTCTTTTAGTTGATTAGGATACTAACTTTGACATAAATATCGAACCAACATAAATGTTGACAGACGGACGGACAAACAGACAGACGAACGGAAAAGCAGACACCTATGTCGCAGTCAGGAGGTCTGCGAGATGTTTCATGCAAGGTTTGATGGTTGTTCAGTCTTGTAATTGATAAGTATACTAACTTTGACATAAATGTCGAACTTCGACATAAATGTTGACAGACGGACAGATGGTCAAACGGACGGACAAACGGACGAGCAGATGCTTATGTCACAAAGTCAGGAGGTCAGAGAGATGTTTCATGCAAGGTTTGATGGTTGTTTATGTTTCATGCAAGGTTTGATGGTTGTTTAGTCTTGTAGTTGATTAGAATACTAACTTTGACATAAATGTCGAACTTCGACATAACAGAACTGTTAACAGACAGGCGGACAGACGAACGGACAGACAAACAGAAAAGCAGGCACCTATGTCGCAAAGTCAGGAGGTCAGGGAGATGTCTTGCCAGGTTTGATGGTTGTTTAGTCTTGTAGTTAATTAAATTACTAACTGACATAAATGTCAAACTTCGACATTAATGTTGACAGACGGACGGACGAACTGACAGACAAACGGAAAAGCGGACGCCTATGTCACAAAGTCAGGAGGTCAGGGAGATGTTTCATGCAAGGTTTGATGGTTGTTTAGTCTTGTAGTTAATTAGAATACTAACTTTGACATAAATGTTGAACGTCGACATAAATGTTGACAGACGGACAGACAGAAAATCGGACGCCTATATCGCACACTGCTACAAGCAGGTGCGACAATAATAAAAATAATTGTTTATATATTTATAACATTCACATTATTTGAAAGCTGGACTATTTATGTAATATACATTGTGATTCTCATTGGATTTTCTCTATGCAAATTTTGTGTAAGATATTTTGGGCAGTTTTTGAGCGACGTCAACATTGACGTCAGTGGAAATCTGCCATTTTTTAAAATTTCCTCTTAATTTAAATTGTTGTATCTGAGAAGACAGAAATCCGATATTTATCAAAATCATACATTTTGGGCATGCATCATTTACCTTTCCAATCTTTACAGAATATCAGTACAGTCAAACCTGTGTATAGCAAGCACCTACGGGAAAGCCAAAAACTGGTTGTTTAAGACAGGTGCTTGCTTAATACAGGTAGATTTCCACCTATTGCCTTTAATGGGATCTGAAAAAGGGGCCTTTAAAGGCAGGTGATTGCTTATTACAGGTAGCCTTTAGGACAGGTTTGACTGTATTTTCTTATAATGATACACAATATTAAGTGTCATTTAAACATCAAAATGCATTAAAGTCTATGAGAAAATATTTTTGTGGAATTACTTTTGGCCTCTGACTGTTCTTTTAAGGCAGCTGCTATTTGTACAAATAGCCTATGTAGGCTAATCGTACGGGACCGTGGAATGAGATGTAAAAATATGATTAGTCTATATATCCTATACTGGATAATCGTTCGGCTATTTTAGTTCGGTACAGTGGATGTATATATTTATACGTATTTTGCAAAATTAATATCAAAAGTGTATTGGCGGTATGGAACCAAATTATATTATCTCATCTATTTATATAAAAGCACTTTCTTCCTGTAAAATGTTTTATGAAACATTCAAAATATGACCAAGCAGATGAGGTTATAAAACTTATCACATATGCGACCGGAAGGATCAATTTAGCCTGCATATATGCGTATTTTTAAAATTATTGAATGAGAAAAATTATCATTGGTGGTCTGGAGACTGAGTAGAGGAAATTTCAGGTGAATTTTCATATTTTTACATCTCATTCCACGATTAGCTGCGCATCCGCACAACAGCACGAAAACAAGCCTATATAACTTTGACTCCCTGAAATCCCACTTTTATATAGTAAAAATGTGATTTACAGGGCACACATTATTTCTCTTATTTCTGCTCAATAAAAAAAAAGAAATAAAAAAATATAAGAATTTTTATCGGAATTTTTTATATTGGTGGTAAATTTTTTTCAATATATTTGAATAGTCATGTTTGCGTAATTCTTGTCAAATTCGTAGTTGGCTGTATAAATGGAATTGTTGATGGTTTTGAGATTGAGACAAGAAAATTTCATTGTCAAGTTAATATCACAAACCTAATATCAGGGCCAAAAAAAATATTCTTGTATTTTCCACATGACACATCCAACTGCGAGATCACTGACAATGCTGAGACTTAATAGGACATAAAGACCAAAGAAAAAAAAAGAAAAAAAATCAGTGAAAATTAGCTTTTTTAAATGTTTGCACAGAAAAATTTGTTGTGTTCGAAGTGGCTCAAGCATTCCTATACAAGTTTATCTTTTTGAAATTTAAACTGAAATGTACTCTAACACATGATGTAATTGTCCTGGTTTTTTGGCCAGACAGGTCTGGGTAAACAGTCCAGACCAGGATCAGAGAGAAACAGCTTAATCTGGGTCTACACTGTTTACAACTCCGTCTACATCAGATTGGACCTGGACCTCTTGCTCTAAGCTAAGCCCATCATCAAATCAAATCATCAAATTTAATGATGATTTCAAGGAATTTTTCTGGTGTGCAAATTATTGGGATTTTTATAGGTAATGTATGCAAATATTTTGGCCCTCAACTGAGCTTTTACAAAAATACAGTTCAGTTTCTTGTCACTTCAGTAACTGGTATAATTCAATAAAAAAGAAATAAATGAATGAAAAATATTTTAAGACAATTTACAGATCACCGTTTTATAAAAAAAAAAAAAAAACTGTTTGGGTGGGTAATTGTCCGCTGTTAGGTTAACACAATTTGGATTGCATAACACTATAATGACCATAGCAGATAAAGATAAGAAATCCTTGGTGGCTTTGGCCACCCTTATAGGTAGGGGCCTGATAAGGGGAAATTACTGATATCAGCAAATTTTATGATCAATACAGAGAAACAGATAAGGTGGGTAATTTGGTGATAATTTGAAGTTTTTTACTTTTTATTCAATAAAATATAGCTGGTTGTTTTCATTAGAATAACCTTTTCAATGAAGTTCTAATGAATACCCACAATCTGTGTATGAAGAAGTACAGATGCTTATGCTTTTATATATTAGTTTATCATCAAATGCCCTTTTGATATGGTTCTTTTATGCATAAATTTCCAGAATATCTAATTTAGTAGCTTTGTCAAATTAAAAGATAATCACTGAAAAGGGTTTAATAAATAAATCCATTGTTCAGGAAAAGCATAATTTTGGAGCACTTTTTTTCCTTCAGACAGACATTTGAGAGTTATTGTTTACCATACCACGCTGTGACATCACATTTCTCTCAAATGGTAATATCCATATATTACCATTTGAGAGAAATGTGATGTTTTTTAGAACCTTTTCAGAAGTCACAGAATATGATTATATTTTATCAGCAGTGTTTCTGTTGTTCTAAAATACAAAAATAACTAGAGAAAAAATATATACAAGATATTATTTTGGGCCTGGACTGCCCTACTGACTCCAAGTATCTATGCATCTTGCTATGAGATTTAGATATTCCTAGAGAAAAATGGCTAAACTGTTTTTGCAAACAGTGAATACCCTGACCAGACGCCGCTTTCTATCATCTCAATATGACTTAAATATTTTCTTCTTTTTTTTATTTTAATTTTTGTTATTGTTGAAAGAGACATAAGACACCAAGTCACCATCATCATTAAGTGCTGATTTGAATGGACAGTCCTAACCCTGGTCCAGTCATCAACCATCCAGGCCTCGATCCAAGCAGCGTAGATACATTTAAGCATGTCCGTTTCTGTCTCCCTTGTCAAATGAAATGTATCCCCACTTTAACCCTCGAAGCGCTTAGTATATTCAGCAGACGGCATTTTCATTTTTTCTTCTTCTTATTTTCCTGTGTAAATTAAGCTTGGCATAAGCTAGGCAGACAATTCACATGAAATGTTCAGCCTTATTTTCACTGTAAAATACTAAAACAGTTAGATCCACATCTCTTCTAGAATTTTCAGCAGTGCTTCGGGGGTTCAAACTATTTTCTTGGCAGCCGCAGCACGTGCAAAGTGACACGGGAAAAATGGGCCAGCCTGGATAAAAGTGCTTGTCACATGAAAATGAATATAGAACGACTCTGGCGATCACCACCCTTAATCCAAAACTAAAACTGGGCGATTAGAAATCATACGAGGCTTTGGGCCAAATACGTCGCCGGCCTTGCGCATTGGGACTACCAGCTGTTGTTCGAATATACCCTCTGATACTCGCAGCTGAAACATAAAAAATCAGTCGCAGAGTTGGTTGCCGGAAGCAGAACTATTTATCTAAGTGGGAACATTTTGCAGTCTGATCCTGCTGCTGCCAGCACTAGTTAAGAGGGTATTTATTGTATTCGCAGTTGTAACAATTTTTGTTTGATTATCGTCATGTGAGAGAATGATCTAAGTGGTCAAACTTACCTGTACAGAATTATCTATCGCCACTCGCAAATACTTGCAAACACTCCAAATATCACAGGTACACTGAGGTCCACTCAGTGTTCTCGGAATATCAAGCGCATAACTGCGAGTAAAACTTTTCCACTCGGAGTGGTTTACTCCAAACCACTCGGCTGAAAATCGCGGATTGTAAAATTGGTCTGCGAAATGAAAAAAAAAATGGTTCTTTTACCTGAGCCATACTGTAGTTGCACTGTTACAAAAGTGGTTCGTAGAAATACCGGAACACACCAAAACACAGGAACTAACTGGTAATTACTGGACACGCACAAAAAAAAGTTTGTTTGTTTTTTTTTGTATTTTTTTGCTTCATAAATATTTTTAGGAGGGGAATATTATGTGGTCCAATTATATATTCTGTGTCTTATTTTGACCATTTGTAACATGTAAACATAAGCTCAGTTAAGTTTGTGTTGAGGTTTTATGGCCCAGTCAACCCAAGTGGGTC
Source organism: Anodontia alba (assembly GCA_964016985.1). NCBI lineage: Eukaryota > Metazoa > Mollusca > Bivalvia > Lucinida > Lucinidae > Anodontia > Anodontia alba. The sequence goes on from OZ024833.1 coordinate 53,559,497, forward strand.
ATGTCGAGTGCGGTCAGTTTACCTAACCACACGTTTACTGGGCAGGCTTAGTCCTCTAAGTGGTTAACCAGTATTGTGCACATTCTTTCACCAGAAACTGACAACTGCCCTTCTTGAATCAGCGGAAGGGAGGGAATGCTCAGTTAAGCATCAGATAATTAATATTATTATATGGCAGTGTGAATCTGTAAATTTTTGTCATGATGAGTTTGGCATTAGAAAGTTATAAATCATATATTTACTTCAATCGCAAAAATGTTATTTAAATCCTTAATAAATATTACTATGGTGATTAATTTTGCAATAATGGGTGTTAGCTTGCATTAAACCTCCTAAACGAATATTAATGATGAGAGAGAACAATGTATTGACATTTGACATTATAAAGACATTTCATAAAGTGACCGGAACACATTTTTATAAAACATTGGAATGAGGTTAATTTATTGTATGCAAAGATCAAATTTATTATTAACAACATTCTACATACAAACAAACAGAAATTAAGTTATAAAAACGAACTCACATGATATAAAATAAAAGAAAACTAAAGTGTGTTCCGGTGTTTTGGTGTGTTCCAGTATTTCTATGAACCCTTACAAAAGTAGCTTCGGTATCAACCTTTGACACAACTTCAGTGAAGCAAATATCAAACTTACGAATTGACCTGTATAAACTAAGAGCTTACTGTCAGATCCTGGAATGTTGACATTGTAAATATTTGTAAACATGTAAATGAACAAGTAAAATATTGTTTATACCAAATTCACGAATTTATGATCTTGTTGGATATAAGTTATCTCATACCCAACCTGTACCTGGGCATCAAAATTCTGGCTTACCACATTTCACAGCAGCACTGATACTCAGTAACAGAAGCGCTGAAGTGAAAATACAAAACTCCAGTCCTCCCATTGTATATTTATAAAAGCATTATCTGTTCATTATTAAAATACACAGAAATTTAGGGTACACTTCAATGTTTACATTTTTTTCACGGAAACGGTGCGCCACTGAAATAACCCATCGAGGATTTATTACCCAGGGTTTGTAACTATTAGCACAAAAGGCCGTGTCTTCATCTGCCTCGTTGAACTTCTCAACATTCGTCAGGTTAACTACTTTTGAAGGACGTGAATTCCAATGCAGAGCAGTTATTGGGTAACAAAGGCTTTTATACTAGTCAATGACAGCTTGTAGTCATATATGAAAGCCACACAAGTGTCTCCTATCTGAACATCTAAAGTGTGATGAAACAAAAAGAAACCAAGTTTCTGAAATTTCCTGGATAAAGTTAACACAAATTAACATAGTTTGAGAGAGCTGCCCAGCAACAGTCACTAAAACGTTTACCGGATCAGCTAAGGGATCACTTGCTTCAGTGCATGATTCAAGCTAGGACATTTCAAACTTTTTCCACACAATGAAGTTCTGGAATTTGATCCAGAATATAATATAATATCAGGGTTTGAACTTTTTTGCTCGTGTAGATTGCCAGACGATGGTTTTATGCTTGAATGTTCTGGGTGTAAAAAGTGGTTCCATCCGCAACACCAGAATGTAACAGAAGATGAATTGTCTAAACGGGTAGTTCAATGCTTGAGTTGGAAAGCTAAACGAAAATCATAGAAACCCAGACGAAGATAAATAATACCAAGATTTCTTTTCATTCAGGTCCATAATAAATCAAGTCAACCCTATTTTACTTTTTATTTCAGTTACTTCAAATAGGAAAATCTGGTCATTTGCCATGTACAGGACGGGATAGTAAATGTCCCGATTTTCTAATGCGAAAACACGGGACGGGGTATATGTTGTCCAATCCCGTGTTTTCCCGTTAGAAAACCAGGAACAAGACTTATTAACGGGACGGGACAGACGTGCCCCGAGAAAACCCGGGACAGACATTAACGGGACGGGATGGATAATATGTCCCGTTCTTTTAATGGGATAAGTAAGTGTCCCGTTTTCTAATGGGAATTCACGGGACTGTCCCATCCCGTGTTTTTCCGTTAGAAAACTCGAGACGGGACTTATAAACGGGATGGGACGAATGTGTCCCGTTCTTTAAACGAGAAAAACTGGTCATTTACAATGTACGGGACGGGATAGTAAGCGTCCCGTTTTTCTAACGGGAGTTCGGAGCGTCTACTGATAATCGTAACGCTATAGAACCAGTCGGCTTTTGACACTATATTACGGAAATTATTTTCAAACACATTTTCTCTATACTCGTTTAACTTCCATTTAATTAACTGAAGTAACTGCAGAAATTTCAAAGCTGCATAAAGCTTTTTTTTTTTTAAAAAAACAAAAAAAAAAACAACATAATTATTTATTCTTGACTATTTCAACAAAGTTAAGAATAAATAATTATGTTTTTTTTTTTTTTTTTTTTTTTTTTTTTTTTTTTTTTGTTTTTTTTTAAAGCTTTATGCAGCTTTGAAATTTCTGCAGTTGCTTCAGTTAAGCTAGAGACTTTAACTTCCCAGACATAGACTGACCAAACAATACAGTTATCAGCCCCCATCAATGACGCGTTCCTAACACTTGCAAGTGACCTAGGACTGATCCAGATAATTGATTTCCCAACCAAAGAGGCGAACATTTTAGATCTGTTCTTCACAAACAGGCCTTTAAGATTTTAATTTTTATCGCCATACTTTTTTTTCCAGACTGCTAATTTTGATAAAAAGAGTATAGATATTCTATCACAGATGAACATTTTAGTTTTTTAAAATATTAAAAGTGCAAGGTAAACAGATCACTATGTTGTAATATCACTTCGCAAGAACAAATAAATAGTTAAAAATCACGTTACGAAAGACTATTATATAAAAATTTCAATGAAATAACGTCAAAAAATGGAATTTCAATTAATATTATTTGTTTATATAAATTCAATTTTTAAAGTTAATTTTCATTTAAATATCAAACTGATTATGAAAACGAATAAGCACTGCAGCCCTATATGTAAATACGCATTAGATCTGCTTATCTGCGCATACATTTCATGAATATTTTCAAATTATTATTTTTTTTCAACACTATAAAATTTATTCATAGAACTAGTGATGTCATTGATTCCTCGTGAATATTGATGAAATGCAAATGAACAAACATTTAAATCTCAATACAAAAAGATAAGTACTTTTCAAACAATTGCACATATGTATTATCTTAGAATCAGTTAAATAAAAGTATAGAGAATAAACATTTCAGAATATGTAAGAAATTTAGAGTATAACTAGAAATATCAATAGTATGTAGAGACTTCAACCAGAAAAGTTATTATGACCATATTAAACTTTTAAGGGAGGTGATTATGTCATGTCCATTTGGATCAATCCCCGAATGTATCGGGAATGAAACAGATGGACAGAAACCTCTACTACAATGATAGTAGCATTTAAGGGAGGTAAATGTGTCATGCCCATTTGGATCAATTCCAAATGTAGCGGGAATTAAACAAACATTCATTCATGCATTCGTTCGTTCGTTCGTTTATTCATTCATTGTTGAGAGAATCCATATGATGTGTCGTTTATTTGTTGATCTGTTTTGTGGTAGTCTGCGAGTTTGCCATACTCTACATACATACATACCGATCGACCGACCGACCGATTGATATTTAACATGCTCCATGATCATTCTCTTCTAAATGAGGGGAGATTATAAAAGCCGGGAGTAAAGGTTGGAAGTCGGGACCAATATTCGGGAGTAAATTTGGACAATCAAATAATAACACTAAACATACACCTATCGGAATGAAATTTGGTACATAAGTAGAATATAGACTCTTCTTTAAAATGGATATAAGTTTTGATATTATTATCAAATATTTTTCACGTTATATTATGAAATATACGACTATGTCGCTCATTTTGGGGTCGGGACCAACTTTTGCAGTATTGACGATGTCAAGCATTTGTAAAATATAGTCAGTCTGGGGATTCCACACGAATTATTTTATGCATTATTTATTTTATTTAAAACATGTCACAGATCAGAAAAATATAAAAATAAAGTTTTTTCATCGCACCGTCTAGTAAAGAATTGACCCGTGGAATCCCCAGACTGCCCATAACTTGCAAAATGCTTGACATCGTCAATACCTCAAAAGCCGAAATTTAGTCCCGACCTACTCCTGGGTCAATTATTCACTAGACAGTGCGATGAAATAACTTTATTTTTATTTTTGTCTGATCTGTGACGTGTTTTAATCGATAATGCATAAAATAATTCGTGTGGAATCCCCTGACTATAATTTGCAAAATGTCTGACATCGTCAATACCGCAAAAGTTGGTCCCGACCCCAAGATGAGCGACATAGTCGTATAGTTCATACTAAAACGTGAAAATACATGATTATAATATCAATATAGTCTATATTCTATTTATGTTCTAAATTTCATCCCGATAGGTGCATGTTTAGTGTTATTATTGGATTGTCCAAATTTACGCCCGACTTTTGGTCCCGACTTTCGACCTTTACTTCCGGCTTTTATAATCTCTAAATTAGCGGTATAGCTAATCCGCGTAATCAACTTGATTCCACGGAATCAATTTTCTTTTCTCACGGAATCAACCTGTAAAAAATAATTTGGGGGGGGGGGGGAGGCAGGGGGTGTGTTTTGTTTGTATTGATGTATTGAGGTTTTACGGCCCAGTCAACCCAATGGGGTCATGTCGAGCGTGGTCAGTTTACCTAACCACACGTTTACTGGGCAGGCTTAGTCCTCTAAACGGTTAACCAGTATTGTGCACATTCTTTCGCCAGAAACTGACAACTGCCCTTCTTGAATCAGCGGAAAGGACAGCATGACCGTAGAAAATATTTCATGATCAATCTCTACGAATAAATGTTGCCGACCTCGGCGGGGGTTGAACCCGCGACCTCCTGGTCTCCAGTCGGACGGCGCATCCAACTGAGCCACCGAGACCGGCTTGCGGGGGGGGGGGGAGTATATGTTGTTTATTATTATTATTATTATTATTATTATTATTATTATTATTATATGAACAAATACATGATTATACAGCATTGTGCAAATTTTCATGATGAAAAAAATATTTTTGGGGTTGATTTTGGAGAAAATGATGTAGATTTTGTACTGATACCGCTAGGTTTGTCAGCCGCGAAATCAATGTTTTTTGGGCGAAATCAACCTATAAAAATCAGTTTGGGGGGCATATCTAGGATTTTTTTTTATTTTATGAACAAATATATGTTTATGCAGCAGTATGAAAAATTTCATGATGAAAAAAATATTTTTGGGGTTGATTTTGGAGAAAATGATGTAGATTTTGTACTGATACCGCTAGGTTTGTCAGCCGCGAAATCAATGTTTTTTGGGGAAATCAACCTATAAAAATCAGTTTGGGGGGCATATCTAGGATTTTTTTTATTTTATGAACAAATATATGTTTATGCAGCAGTATGAAAAATTTCATGATGAAAAAAATATTATTGGGGTTTATTTTGGAGATACCGCCAAGTCCGTCGGCCGCGAAATCAATCTTTCTTTGGCGAAATCAACCTATAAAAATAAGTCTTTGTTGCAAAAGAAAATTTTCTTTTATTCCATGAATTAAAATAACTTTATACAATGCTGTATAGAATATTTGATTTTCATTGTTCATATTTTTCAACAAAATTTTAATTTTGTGTATCAGTTTCGCTGGGCCAGGGTTCCGTGAAATCAACTGTCATTGACGAAATCAAAGCCATAAAAACAAATATATACTTTCAGGCCTTTACCAAAATAAATTTACCTTTTATCTGAGAATACACAAAATTTTAGTTCCTTTGTTTAGATTTTGAACTTGACTTTAAACAAAAGATGCAATTTGTGTATCCTTTTTGCGTGGTCCGTAACTTGCATACGCGAATTCAAAGGTCAGCCGTCAGCGGCTAAACAAGCCTTAAAAGATATATCTAATATTTCGTTTTATAAGTTTGTGATATTTTAATTAAATATCTATGAATGTACGAACTTTGGTTAAAAATCGGTTAAGTTGATGAAATTGGCCTATGAAATTGGCCTTCGAAATATGATCGATGGATTTAATACACAGATCTTGATATACTTATTTTGATCTACCCCAATTTGAATAATACGATATTTAAAACGAAAATACAAGTTTGTCAAAGTGGTAATTTCAACCACTTCCCACAAAATCAAAATTTTAAACCTTTATAGCTTTCCTATGGGTTGGTTGTTTTGGTTTGAAATTTGTTGCAAAATATTCAACTATTCAGGGCTGCCTTTCTTCCAAACTACATGTACACGGGGAATTGCATGTAACCCCAACTGTATATAAAGACAAATCCGTCAAAAGGCGTGAGGGAGCAAATCTATCTTTGGGTCAATTTTTTACACCAGAATTCCTCCACAAAAGCTTACCAGTCTTTCCTACATGATATTGCCGACAACCTTACCGACAACGTCTAACCTGACTGTGGGTTCAGACGAAGAACTTGCATTTAAAAATGCAATCAAATGATGTTTCAGTGGTGCCACTCATGTCCTCTGTACACGTCATCTTAAAGAAAACTCAAACAGATACATGCAAAACCAGGTAGACTACCCGGAAGCTGACAGAATGAAAATAAACGACGACATAATTGGCAAAAATGGGATAATATGCAGAACTTATATAGACACATTTTATTACAGGCTTAATAACCTACGAACCGCAGTTACCGAGAAGGACGGCCAGGTTGATGACAAAAAGTTCATGCCATACTTTGATAACAAATTATTACCACTTCTACATGAACATCTGATAGGACCAGTTAGGAGTGGTAAAGGTAGTGTGGCATGGACTAACAATAACTGTGAAAGAGCCAACCATGTTCTTAAGACGGCAACAAAATGGAAACAACAAGACATGCCCAAGCTCATTGTAAACCTTTACGACATCGTTAAGGGTGACCAGGAAGATCGGTGCAGGGCCATACGAGGGTCGGGTAGCTACAAACCGGATGATAGACACAAACATCATCTAATGGACATTAGCCAGTGGGAAACACTGTCAACAGAAGCACAAAAGAAACAAACAAAACGCTTCTTGACCGATACTGTAAAACCTACCACCAACACTGTAGTATCTACTGGTGGAACCAGAACAGCGCAGAAAACGCCATCTGCTGGTCGTAAACCAGGTCAGTACAAACGAAAATGCGCAGAGCGCTCCAGAACTCCAGCTGCGAAAAGAAACAAAAAGATAAGAGTAAAGTCCAGGGAGTGCCACAATCACAAACCGCAACCCTTCCCAAACACTAAGAGGAAGAGGAAACCGACAAATCCAAACAAGCACAAGTCGAACAAACGTACGAAAAGCACTAAGATTAGCGCTCTCTTCCCCAAGCGAGGTAATCGCAATACTAAAAGGACTGTAAAACACAAGAACAAAATGACACATGGTAAGACATACAAAAATCGCCATGTAGAATAAACCACAAAGCAACAAAGAGTAAGACTAACACCGGGACCACCGCCTTAGAACGGTCAGTAGAGTAAACCACCGCGGGGTTTAAAGCACTTTTACAGCTAGCTAACTTCACCCTGGGTCCCGATGCTACTCTTAATACAGAAATACATAAAAATTCGGTTCGCATAAAGCCTCCCAACTTCAGTCAATGCATCAAAGCGAAGACTGTCAAGTGTCTCAGAAGATATTTAAACAAGCGTAGAATAAGCGTAGACGTCAGTAAGGGGGTGCGTGCAAAGCAAAGCTGGACGGAAAAAAAAAGGTAAAATAGCTTATATATGACATAATTTTCATATGCAAGATACTAATTATGTTCTAGTGACCATTTATTATCTGAGAGAGTGCTGACCTCTGTATATATTAACTTCACTACTGAGAAAACAATGATTTTTTTTACTGGACTTGGTTTTTATACCCCTAGAAGACAGAAAACTGCTTAAAAATCAAATTCAAAAGCATTGAAAAAAGAAATCTCTTTTGTCGAATATTAATTAAGCAATGTATGAAAGTATAAAACTGATATACTGGACATTTGAATCATAGTTTAGATATAATGACAAAATAAAATTTATGATCGGCAGAAAAATGATCGGCGGATCGGATCGGACTTGGCTTTTATACCTGACCAAATCTTAACAAGTAATACGGGCTAAGGAAAATCATTGCACTAATTTAAACTTTTGTTGAAATGTACACAACCTTTAAATCAACAAATACTGTATTGCAAAAACATTTGTGGCCAATAAATATCTTTTATTTTAGTCTGTAGTATTATAAGAAATATTTAGATCTATAACTGCTAGGACTGATTTCGCCATTGAGTTAACGTTATAATGACTTAGCAAAATCAATACACATGTTGCATTTTTGTGCAAAATCACCCTCATTATTAGTGTAAATAGTACGAAATTTTCTAAAGACACAAAAATAAAAAAAAATATTAATAATAAGTTTTTCCTGTATCCTGCAAACTGATTAAGATAGGTTGATTTCGCCATAAAAGATCGATTTCGCGGCCGACAGACTTAGCGGTATTCGTACAAATGGGTCTCACTAATAAGCGTCATGAAGTGTCATGAAGCGACATGAAGCGTCATGAAAAGACAGGAAGATATTTAATCATTTGTTTGGCATAAAATAACATTTTTTCTTCTTAAGAATAGATTTATGACGAATAAAAAGCATTTTAAGAAATTTATTCCAAGAAACATCAGCCAGATCTGAGGAGAACTTTTAACAGAAAATTCGCGCTAAAATTTCATTGCTTGAAAATCGACATGAAAATACTGGATGGCCATGAATTATTTCATTGATTGAAAAAGCGACACGAAAATGCTGAAAAGCTGATAAAGTGTTTCATTGTTTGAAAAAAAAAAAAAAAAAATATCGTATCGCCATGAAACTATTTCATTGTTTGAAAAAGAGACATGAAAATACTGGAAGGTCATGAATTATTTCATTGATTTAAAAAATGACAAGAAAATGCTGTAAAGTCGAGAAAGTGTCTCATTGTTTGACAAAAGCGACAAGTAAATATCGAAACGTCATGTAACTATTTCTTTGCTTGAAAAAGCGACATGAAAATTCTGGAAGTTCATGAATTATATCATTGACTGAAAAAAAAATGCTGTAAAACCGAGAGAGTATTTCATTAAAAAAATATCGTAACGCCATGAGACAAAAGTACCTCAAGTGCAAGAAGCTGGGACGTCAAGAAATTATTTCAATGCTTCTTGTTAAAAGAAAAACCTGTTTCGATCCCTCCATAATCCTCATCAGTGTTTGATGAGTGGAAAACAGTGTAAATCCTGAACAGCCGCCGCGGCGTCTGATCGGGTCTACACTGTTTGTTCAGGTCTGTCTGTCAGAATACTTAGGGCTATTACGGTAGTAGAATTCTGTGACCGAGCGTAGAATTCTGACGCCTCTTGTCAAAAACACAAACAAAAATAACCTAGAAAAAAAGAAGAAAGAACGATAAAAAAAAAAAAAAAAAAAAAAAAACACTAAATTATGGATACACACATGTTCATGTAATACGAAGAACTTTTGTTGTATAATGGAAGTAATTGGCTGTCTTACTCATACTTTTATCAGACTGGTTACTTCCCATCTAAATTCAAACATAACATACCAGAATATTTCCCAAACGTAGCCGAGCGCACCTGGATGCCATCTCTGGTAACAAGACCATACTGGTAGAACGAACAGTGTGTTGTTTTTTTATTGTTTTTTTTTTCAGGTTTGCACAGGTTGATAAAAATTATTGTCGTTCCAGACGTTTTCTTCACGTTTTCTGAATGAATGAATGAATAAATGAATGAATCTGCAATAAGTAAAGATTCACTTTTTTTTTTTCAAATAGAGGCCGTTTGTAAATTATAGAGACAAGCCAATAACACAAGCCAGTAATCAACTCTCTGCTTGACTGATATAATTCTACACTGAGTGACAGTAATTAGCTTGCATTTCTTTGGTTTCCACACGCCAATAATTTAAACCACACAAACAATACTGCTGGATGAGTGGCAAGAGATCTAAGCAGATACTTCGTTCTCGTCTGATCTAGGTCAACACTGTTTAGTCAAGCCTGTCGGTCCCAATATTTAGGGCTATTACGGAAGTAGCGTTCTGTGCCCGGTCGTAATGTTCTCTTCCAAGCAATGAAATAATTCATGACCTCATAACATTTTCATGTCGCTTTTCCAAGCAATGAAATACTTTGTTGGCGTTACTTAGTTATTATTATTTTTTTTTTTTTTTTACTTCATGTCCCTTTTTACAATTTCATGTCATTTTATATGCGCTAGCGGTTTTAGCGCGAATTTTCTGTTAAAAGTTCTTGTCAGATCTGGCTGATGTTTCTTGGAATAAATTTCTTAAAATGCTTTTTATTCGTCATAAATCAATTTTTAAGGAGAAAATAATGTTATTTAAGCCATACAAATGATTAAATATCTTCCTGTCTTTTCATGACGCTTCATGAGCAAATGAAATAGTTTCATGGCGTTATGATATTTTCTTGTCGCTTTTTTTTCAAGCAATGAAATACTTTCTCGGCTTTACTCAGATGCAGATGTCATTAAGATGCTGGAATATCTAATCGACAATATTTTTGTGGAGTTCGGCGGTCGGATATTTCAACAAACAATCGGCATACCGATGGGTACTAATTGTGCACCGTTACTTGCCGACTTGTTTTTATACTCGTGTGAGGCGGAGTTTGTACAAAGTCTCCTCCAAGCAGGCAAGAAACACCTCGCACAACAATTCAATTTCACCTACAGATATATAGATGATGTATTGTCTCTGAAAAACACAAAATTTGCAGAGTATTTAGAATTCATCTACCCACGTGAACTTGAAATAAAGGAAACAACGGAGACTTCAGCCTCCTCCTCATACTTGGATTGTTATCTCTACATCGACAATGGAGAGCTTACTACTAGGCTTTACGACAAACGATTTTACGACTTCAATTTTCCCATTGTTAACTTTCCTTTCCTGAGCAGTAATATCCCTTCTGCACCAGCATACGGCGTTTACGTTTCACAGTTAATCCGTTATGCCAGAACTTGTTCAAATTATCAGGACTTCATGGAGCGTGGGAAAGTGCTCACTCAAAAGTTGTTGAGCCAGGGGTATCAAAAAACCAAACTGGTAGCAACACTTAAGAAGTTCTATGGGAGACATCATGATCTAGTCAATCCCTACAATGTGGCAGTTTCCAGAATTGTTTCTGATGTTTTTGCCAGTGACGCGCCATAAGTAGACTTCCCAAATCCCGGACATACGCTTCTACCGATATTTCCTTCGTTCAGGCCCATGGGCATGGTGGGCGAAGCTTGCTTACCAAGTAATGCTTACTATCCGCGGACGCCTGATTACACCCTTTGTTCTGGGGTCCATGTCTGTTGGTCTGAACATTCTGATTCGTCATTCGTTTATGGATTTATGATTTTGAATTACGGCTTTGGTACCATGACCGCAACTACTTTCTAGCATTTTCATGTCGCTTTTCCAAGCAATGAAATAATTCATGACCTTTTAATAGTTTCATGTCGCTTTTCCAAGGAATGAAATACTTTCTTGGCGTTACTTGGTTATTTTTTTTATTTTTATTTTATTTTATTTATTTATTTATTTTTTTTTACTTCATGTCACAATTTTATGTCACTTTTTATGCGCTAGCGGTTTTAGCGCGGATTTTCTGTTAAAAGTTCTCGTCAGATCTGGCTGATGTTTCTTGGAATAAATTTCTTAAAATGCTTTTTATTCGTCATAAATCTATTTTTAAGGAGAAAAATGTTATTTTATGCCATACAAATGATTAAATATTTTCCTGTCTTTTCATGACGCTCCATGACGCTTCATGTCGCTTCATGACACTTTATTAGTGAGACCTGTACAAATTCTATCATTACGAAAACATACCTATATAATTTTGACCCCCCTTAAACCCCACTTTTATATAGTAAAACTGGGGTTTACAGGGGTATACATTATTTTTCTTATTTCTCAGAAACATAGATTGTGGGTACTCGTTAGAACCGCCTCGCCGAGGCGGTTCTAACGAGTACCCATAATCTATATTTTGAGCAAAAATATGAAAAATATCAGAATTTTTATCGGAAAAAATTCATTGTTTGGTGGTAAAATTTTGACTATATTTGAATAGGCATGTTTTCGTAATGATTTTCTATAAAATCAACCCCAAAAATATTTCTTTCGACATGAAATTTTGCATACACTGCTGTCGGCCTATTCAGCGCACCTAAGGATTTGAGCTGAATTTAAAAAAAATGTTCACTAGAGCAGTTTTAATTTTTAAATGTACTAGAATGAAGAATAATATATTATAAATAAAACAAGTTTATTTTCATTTAATTTCTTCTTCAAATTTAGCAGATAATAATCCCTCAACTTCATCACCCCCTTGTTTGTGTGTCATACAAAAGTGTCTGCCAATGTCGCACACCTGTTAGAATTTTGCCTGTTGCCTTAGACATAAAGAATGTTTTTAGATTAAAGATGCATTTCTATGATCACAAATCAATTCAGAATATATTTGTGCCATTTTCATTGTTCACTCTGACAAAACCACCTTTTAAATTTCACATTCAGGGAAAAGGGTCCTTTGGTTTTAGTGAAAACAACATTTTCCTCATTATTTTGAAATAAACTCCTGATTCCCCATGCAAATTGTAATGTCCATGTACCTTTTGATATGTTTCATCGCATACGCCCACAAAATATTACTTTGGGATTTTTTGGGAGAAAATATTTGAGTGAGCAGCATTGGCAGATGCGCCACATTAGGCTACACGGCTGTACTGCTGTATAAACATATTTTTGTTCATAAAATAAAAAAAAAAATCTCCCCATACCCGCCCCACCCCCTAATGATTTTTATAGATTGATTCCGTGAGATAAAAGTTGATTCCGCGGAATCAATTTGATTACGCGAAATAGCTATACCCCTACATTAGCTCGTTCAGTCCCGTCTCGAATATGCTGACACGGCTGTAGTGTGACTAGCTTGGTTTGTGCGCTGGTTCTGAGTCAATTTCACGATTTGATAAATTTCACGGCGAACATTGCTTCAGCGGCTGGTTCATCCGGGCACTGGTCAATTATTATTAATGAAAACTGGAGATGGAGATTGTGATCTTATTTTAGATTTTGCGACAAATTCTAGCATGTTAGAAAGGTTGCGTACGTTTAATCATGAAATACTTATACTATATATTGCTTCAGGTCCTGTATCTTGTAATATGTTCGTTTTCATACAGTATTATCGAAAGTCTAAAAATGAGAAGAATTTTTTTCTGAAAGTCAGAAAATGTTGGAAAAGTGGTAGCTCAGTGGTGAGCGCACTGGCCTCTTGAGCTAAAGGTACCGGGATCCATCCCAGGCTTAGTCAAGGGAAGTTTAGGTGTCCAAATGCGCTTTCATTCGTGTCATTTGCAGGTATGACGTGAAAACTGCGCCGTCCTTCGGATCGGGACGTTAACTGGAGGCCTCCTGTGCAGTGAAAGTCACACCCTGTGCAGGTTAAAGAACCCTACGGTAAATGGTTACTTGTAGGCCTTCATCCTGCAACCAGGAGTGGAGAATGTACACCTGCCTAGAATGTCCGAGAGGGCATATGGTACTATGTAGAGAAAGAACGGAAATGTCAAGGGAAAAAATGCCAGAATATTGTACTTACAAATTTTAAGATTTTGCGCCAGGCTGATATTGGAATTCCAGTGACTAAATCACATTTACCTTGCTTTCAACTTTCATAAGGTCATGTTTATTCTCCATATGCCTCAAAAGTAGACATTTTTTTTTTTTTTTATCCAAAAAATGTTTAATGAATTGATAATAGTATCCTCGACTCATGGGTTTCAATGCACCTAAGCTGAACCTGAGCAAAATTTTTATTCAGAGTAAACCAAGAATATAAACAGATAGTCAAAAATATAGACCATTACCAGCATTATCATTGTATAATGGACATACAAACTTTGACTTACCTAGCAGATTTATCGGCAAAAGTAACGTTACTCAGTCTGCTGCCATTTTTGTTTACAAACATGTAAAACGACGCGCTTGATTGATTAGATCCCTATGCTAGCACTGTGGTGAAATAGGTACTCTGCAAAAATTAAACATTTTTTTAAGAGCAACTTGAACATAGGCAAACATTGATAAACTAACACTGAGCTCGTTTTTTATACATATAAATCATTTTTATTGTTTACATTATTTTCACAGTTTATGTCATGAGAATACAACACTAACCGAAATATGAATTAATGCTTTGAAGCTGTGTTTACTCCCTCAAATTTGATTTTTTTTTTTTATTTTATGAAAATAAAAGAATAATTATACACATCTGTGGAAATACCATGCCCGACTTGTCCCATTTTCCTGAGGATAAATAAGAATTTTTAATTTAATTGTCCTAGGACAAGTAATTCATAGATCTAGCTAAGGAGAGTATCCAGATTAAAAGATATATATTTTTCTTATTTCTAAAAAAAACAACATATGTTGTGGGTACTCATTAGAAGCGCCTCAGTGAGGCACTTCTAATGAGTACTACAACATATGTTTTCTTTGAGAAATAAGAAAAAAATGACAGTTTTCGGGCAAGTAAATTTTGGTTGGACAAGTAGATTTTGACCACTTGTCCATGGACATTCGACAAGTAATAGAATTTGATAACTCCATACGGTACTCCTGAAATTATATATCTATTCTTCGGAAGAACAATGGCAATGAAAGAAGCTATCACCCTGCCTGATGATCCTGGTCTTGGTACAATAAATCAAATGCGTCCAGTGAGGACAACGATCACTCTGTACCCATTTGGGGAAAATTATGGACACACTGTGCCTTACTTCATCTGGGGTGTATTTATGGCAAACACAGCATTTTTCTTCTTCCGGAATTTCATCCTCTGATGACTGACTTTCATCAGCGTCTACATTTAGACCACTACCTGTGGATTTACATAGACCAGAAGGACCAGGGGTAGGTTCAGATATGGAGGTGTGTTTGGGCTTTTGTGTTTTCTTACCTTTTGTTGAAGACTTCACATCTTTTGTTGTTATAGACCTGCCACGTGTACTTAATTTTGAATTATGACCTTTAGCGGTGGCTTTGCCTGGCCTTTTTCTGTTTGCCTCATGCGCTTTTATGGCGCTTACCATCTTCTCTTCTGTCACGGCCTTACCACTGACAATTGCACTCATACCTTCTCTTTTTAGTTTGCTTTTTCTTTTAGGTTAGTATTTTCTCTTTGTTAATAAAGTATTCTCGTGGCTCATTCACACTTACCATCTCTACAGCTTCTACCGCATCAGGAACTACTGCAACAGTCACTTCACCAGGGACCTCTACCTGGGAGACCTCAGCCTCTGTAGCTGGACAAGAAGACTCCTCTTGCTCCAGTACCTCGGCTGGCTTGAAATGGGAGGGATGTACAGCATTGGGGTCAAAAGGGTATATACCTGATCTCGTGAAACTAGATTGCAGATTATCAGGGGACAGCTTTTACATATGCTTGACAACCAATTGAGCAGATATTGTACCTTGTAATGGATTGGCCACAATTCTCACGCATGAACTTATGGGACATATTATTAAAAATCCTCTCAAATGGGCCAAAGCAGCCAACATCTAAGGGTTGTAGCACATGACTTGTGTGAGCTGGCAATACAAATAAAACAAGCTCCTGCTTAGCCCATTCAATTATATCTAAATTTACATGAGATTTGTGGCCATCATAAAGAAGTAATACAGGATTTTTGGCATTTCTCTCGGGTAAGTATTTGAGTAAGTGATTCTCCACATAGCCCCTAAAAATGTCACTGTTGCTCCACACTGAATCACATCGCCATCAGCCCCAGGAGTTTTGCCTTCTATTAATTCCTGTCTCATTCTTACCCAAGGAAATACAAAGTGTGGTGATACTTGGTACCCTAAAGCATTCCCACAACCTAAAACAGTTACAAGAACCCGTGAATTGGAGGTGATTGCAGAGGGCTTTGTTCCTACTGCAGCCACTACACCAGATGCTTTGTGAGAGGTTGACAAACCCTTTTCATCTACATTGTATATTCTCTCTGGTTTGTTATGTAAGTCATATATAGTCAGAATTTGATTAAGTTCATTTTAATAATTAGTGACACAGTCAAGAGTTGTTGCTTTGGCTCTCTGCATCTTGAGTCCCCTTGGCTTTAATACCTTCACCTCTGGCCAGCATGCCATAAAATCACTATACCACTGGAAACTCAGAGAGGATGTTCCTTGTCTCTGTACCCTAACCAGATGGCATACTCAGTCGCCATATCCAGCACCTCTGACCTGAAAAGATAAAAAACTATCTGTTGAGTATGTTGGAACTACAATAACTACTTGTATAACATGCATATTTCCACATTCGAAAAAATTTACTGCTTTTAAGAGTCTTTCATAGTAATGTAGGAAATTCTAACAGCAAATATAAACAACTATTAGTCATTATATCATAATCAGATTTTTGATTAACGTGCAGGTACAGGGGCAACATCCACATCAGTGGGCCCCCTT
This sequence comes from Anodontia alba, assembly GCA_964016985.1. Classification (NCBI taxonomy): domain Eukaryota; kingdom Metazoa; phylum Mollusca; class Bivalvia; order Lucinida; family Lucinidae; genus Anodontia; species Anodontia alba. Next base: position 53,576,078 of record OZ024833.1, read on the forward strand.
CCAGATAGCTGGCTTGCTGCACGCATGGCAGATCTCACACCTGATCTCCAGGTACGTCTATCATGGTTGATAGCTGAGAGCGTCCACTCTCTGCAATCCCTCTCTCTCAGCTGCTTCCATGTCATTTTGGGCCTCCCAGGCCCACGCTTTCCATCAACGGGTGGTCGGGTGGTGCGAAGGTGCTGTGTATCTTACATCACTGGGGCGTCCAACTGATATTGGCTTACAGCTGGGCAAGGCCTGCTATCCTTGTAGTGGGTAAGGGTAGAGGGGGGATGTTTTTATTCTGTTTCTTCACTTTCTTTCCTGTTCCTCTTTCTTCCCTGTCCCTCTCTTTCATCTCCTCTACGCTCTCTTCTTTCTCTTTTCTCCCTTTCTCTGGGAGACGACACAAAATGACCCTCAAGGGTTGACGTGTCGTTAAACCCCAACACAATAAAAAAAAATCCATCAACCTGTATGTCAGAGGCTGTCTTGATTGCACCACTGGAGCATTCCACATGTCCATACCATCAGTCTTCTCTCCTTCAGAATGAGGTCCAGATCCTCAATGCCAAGCTGCACAAGTAGCTCACTGGACCTGGTGGTGACAATGTCTTGCGGCCTGACATTGCAGATCTGTCCGATCATTGCCCTGTCATTTCGCTGCAGACCCTGGAGGTTCGGCTTTGTCAATGGCCAAGTCTTGCTGGCACCAGGAGCATTGTGCTCCGCACACAAGAGCTGTACACATGGCCACGTGTTTTGAAAGAGAGGTGGCATGAAGCGAGGACTGGCAGCAGATCCTTGAACTTCTTCCAGGCAGTTTTCACACGTGTTGTGGTTGAAAGTTCACAGCCACCTGCTGCTGAGAGCATGTCTCCTAGGTAGCAAAAGGAAGCTACCACCTCCAGCTTGTCAGGTCCGACCTGGACTTCCTTCTGTGGTCTGCCATCCGAGGGGCGTGCAGTTCCCTGGCACCGTGTACATCTGTAGTCAGGGTCCTTTTTCAAGTGATTGAGCCCACTGCATTTCTTGTGCACCCAGTGCTTGCAGCCATTGCAGAAGATGCTGTTGCTGCCCACTCAGGTGCGACAGACAGCACATGGAAACTCACCTGAACTCTGCAGGAAGTCCAGTCCCGTACCGCAGATCATGATCTTTGTCTTTCCTGCATTTACTCGCAGTCCTTTCTTCTCCATTGCTTCTTTCCAAGTCAAGAGCCTCCTGACACATTCCTCAAGCAATTCAGCGATGATAACAAGGTCATCGGCATAGAGGTCCTCCCAGGGGACCCCAGAGCGGAACTCTCATGATAAGGCTTCAAGCACAATGATGAAAAGCAGCGGGCTGAGTACTGATCCTTGGTGAACACCAACCTTCATTCAAACTCTTCACTGTACCCCTCACCAACACGGACACGGTTCCATGCATTTGCATACATCCCCTGCACCAGTCGCACAATCCACTCCTCCACACCAATTTTTCTCAGCGCCCACCAGATGACCTTCCGAGGTACTCGATCAAACGCCTTCTCCAGGTCTACGAAAGCCATGTAGAGTCTCTTATTGGCAGCTAGATACTTCTCTTGCAGCTGCCTGACAACAAAGATTGCGTCTGTAGTGCCTCTGCCTGGGACGAAGCCAAACTGGGAATTATCGATTGACACCAACTGTCTGATGAGGCTGTCCACAATCCTCTCCAGGATTTTTATAACCTGCTCTATCAGATTGAGACCGTGGTAGTTGCCCCTTTCCAATGCATCCCCTTTTCCCTTGTAGAGGCAGACAATGAAACTCTGCTCCCAGTCAGAGGGTACCTTGCCATCACGATTGATTGCGAGGTCATGGATGATGGAGGCGCCCATGTCACCGGCGGCTCATATCATCTCCACCACTATGCCTGATGGGCCCGGTGCTTGGCCAGCCTTCATCTGTGAGATAGCCTTCTTAACCATATCAATGGTGATTGGGATGGGCGGGCCTTCCACTGGTGGTTGATATGTCAGGTGGTCTGGGTCCCAGTCAAACTCAACATTGAGAAGCCTTTGGTAGTGCTGTAGCCAGGCCTTCTGCTTTGAGTCTTCGCTCACTGTCATCTCTCCTGCATCATTCGTCACAGGTTTGTCACCAACAACATCAGGGTTCTCTCTTCTAAACTGGTTAGCAAGGCTTTGAAAACTTGGGGTCAATATTCTTGTAGACCTTCTTGTTGGCTTCTTGATGAGCATGGTGCACTGCATGTCTGGCATATCGTTTGGCTGCATTGTATGATGCCCTAGTGCCTTTACCAGCCTTCCAGGCCTTGAAAGCTGTCCGCTTGGCAGCAATGGCCTTTTCCACGTGTTCATTCCACCACCAGGTTTCACGACGCCAACGGTGTGGCCGAGTTGTGCCACATACCTCCTCAGTTGTCTTGAGCAGTCAAGTCTTGATGTTGTTCCAGATATCCTCAGTTGCCCCATCAGCTACACCTGCAGATGTGCTCACATGCAAGTTGAAGACCTCCTGGAAATGATTGCTTGTCTGAGGGTCTTTAAGCTTCCAAACTTTGAGGCGAGGGGTGAACTTGCGCTTGGATTTTGGAGGCACATCAATCCTCATGTCACATACAAGAAGCTGATGTTGCAGAGCTACTTCCTCACCAGGGATCACTTTTACATCTGTGACAAGTTTGTGCATGGTCCTACAGAAAAGGATGAAGTCTATCTGCGTGGCTATGTTTCCAGACTTGTATGTGATGAGATGGCTGTCACGTTTCTTGAAATGTGTTCCCAAGAAGCAGGTCAAATGCTAGGGCATACTCTAGGATTCTCTCACCCACAACATCTGGTTTCGGCCTGCCATACCCCATCCCACCATGCACTTCCCTGTATCCAGTGCCTGCACAGCCAACATGGCCGTTCCAATCTCCACATGGGATCAGAAATTCTGATGCTGGGATCCTGGCAGTCACAGCACACAGCTGATCAAAGAACAGGTCCTTAACCTCATCACTTAGACCACTCTGTGGGGCATACATAGACATAAAGGTAACCACACGCTGGCTGACTATGAGTTTCACTAAAATAATTCTGTCGGAGACTCTCTGAACCTCAAAAACTTTCTCTATCCCCTCTTCTGCCACAAACACTCCTACACCAGCTGTGCCTTTGTCGTTTCCTGACCAGTAGAGCTTGTACCTGGTGTCCTTGCCCTTGATTTTGCGGCAGCTGCCACCACGGTATCTGGTCTCCTGAATGCAGCAGACATCCACTAAAGTTCCTGTGGGATAGTGTTTCCACTACCTCGCAAACTCTTCCTCTCAGGATGTTCACATTGAGTGTTCCCGACCTGAATTTCCTCAGGTGCTTGCTGGATTCGCCACAATGGCCCGACCCTGCCTCCCACACCTGACAGGAGGCAAGCCGGAGTCGTTACCAACAGAACTTTGATGTCTTTTGGCACCGCCTAACTCTGAACCTATTTTTTGCTTGCCATGTAAGATTTTGGAACAATTGTATTTTATGGGATCGCCTGTCCTAGCTGATATCCCAACTTAGTTCTTTTACGACATCTGAGTATGCGTACTGTTTCCACACTCGGGCAGTGTGCTTTGCCATTGTCCTTATAAAGAAAGGATCGTCCCCCAAACCACAACAGCTAGAACACCAAGCCATCAGTCTGTAGATGATTGCTGCCTAGCTCTGCCACCCAGGTTGTGGCAGCCTCGTTACCCTGAAGGTGGGGAGGCAACTGTGATAGAGGGCAGCCTCACATTCCCACACTCATGTTGAGTGTCACAGCTGGATGCAGTTTTACGTCATACCCATAGCCTATCAATTAACTTACCTGCTGTAGCCATAGCCAACAGAGGCTGTGAATTTCAGATGGTCTGACAGGCGTGCCTCTTCTTCCATCGAAAACAATGGTGGTGGTCCTGATTTGATTGCCTCTTCACTGACACGCCCACTTAGCTTGTGTCTTAGTGATGACTCTGGCAGTCCAAACTGTCTGGCTGTAGTCCTGATAGGGGCAACTGATTCTCTGACTTTAAGAATAGCGCTAGCCATATCAGTTGGAGAATATGGCCTGTACTTGATTTTAGATATCTGCAAAATATATTCTATGAGATTGCAAGTGCATGTGAATACTATTGAGTACTATGATGTTTATTCATAAAATAAGCAAATCTAAAATTGGTTCAACTGCTTGCCCATTTTATATAACGCGTAACAGTATCCTAAACAGTGGTATTTTGTATGCTACGTCATCTGGTCAAATGACTGATCATATGACATTTCCTCTGAATGCCAGTGAAACAGACGAGACACATCTTTGGTTTCTGGAATTAAATTATCCCAATATTTCATGAACTTTTTGAATGTATAAAAATGTGACATAAGAATTCAATGATAAATCAACCAGGTAAAATTAAAAGTAGATTTATTTTACCTTTGGATCTTTGACTTTCCACATGATTGATCACAGGGAAATCCCCTTCTGTTCTAGGATGAAAAACCAGTGTGACGCAATCGGAAAATACACATGAGCGCGAGATCTGGATGTAAACAAAAATGGCGTCGAATTAGATGTGCGTCAAAACACATTACAGGACGATAATATGAAAATAGGCTGAGCCGAAATGCGAGCACAGCACAGACCTATATCTGCAGTCTTCAAAAGTCCTTCACAGCATCATTAAAGAATGAATATCAATATATAAAAATATTATGTAAATCAAAAATAAATAATAAAAATAAGCAGCAAAATAGTTTGTGACACTTATTGACACTCATTTTGTCACTTCGTGATGCTTATTAGTGAGACCCATAATCAAGTCCTCAAGCTTCCGGGAAGAAAAAAACGGAAGAAAATTGGTCAGTGATTACTGCTGAAAATATATATCGTTGTATGTTACTTTTCCTTGATCATATTCTCTATCGTAGAGCTCACTTTGTTCGCGGCGCGCTTCGCGAGCTGTGGTCACTATTAATACGATCATAAAATGTGGCATCTGACAGCCTTAAAATTTCAGCTATTCTCTTGTTTTTGAACTGGATCAAAAATGAAATGATTTTTCATCGGATCTCTGAAATAATGTTGACAACAGTAATTCAAAGATACAATAAAAAAATCATTTTTATTTAAAGAATGAGAGACTAATTGAAATTTTACAGGCAGTGAGGTGCACATGATTGCATTAATACCATATAATATATGTCAGTTTATTATCTAGACCATTCTTGGATAATAAAATGTGAATATGGAAAGATTTCTGCATGGGGGAACAGCAAACACAAAACAAACCACATGACTATTCAACATGGTCAGGGCTTTTTCTGTTCAATATTCAGAGGACAGAAAGAGAGTGTATTCTAAATAACATGCAGAAATAAGCCCCACCAGCCATGCATGGATTTCAGGCTGTTCTGTTTGGTTTGTTCTGTGTGTATTCCCAACTTCTGTCATCTTTTCTACAGACACACATGCACACACACGCACACACACACACACACACACACAGCTGGACAACCTTACAGAGGTTTAATCACAATGCTAGAGTTACAAAAAATAGCTCTGCCTTAGAATCAACACAATGATCTAGAAGGTGGAGTGGGGGTTAAATCTGTTTTTATAGGCACCCAAGGTTATTTTATTACTTGAGCCCTTAAAGTTAAAAGAACATCAGTGAACCAGCATAGCACTAGATGGGCCTGTGCAGTCTGATCAGGGGTTACATTTTGTTTTACTCATTAGAATTTAAAATTTGTCATAGCACTAGTTAAGGCGCTTTTTTCAATCCAAAGGTATTGATATTTTTCTTATTTCTACATAAAAACATATGTTGTAGTACTCATTAGAAGCGCCTTGCCGAGGCACTTCTAATGAGTACCCATAACATATGTTTTCGTGGAGAAATAAGAAAAATATTTACTGGATACCCTACTTTATCTAGACCTATGATTCGTATATCATGTTAGCGACTAGTGTAGTCTGATCAGACTGCACCAATGTGCAAGCTGATTTGAGTCCATGCTTGCTGCTGTTGTCATAAGGTCAATTTCTGTTTGGAAAGGTTACCATACTGACTGTTCCTATAAAGTATTGCTGTGAATTTTTCAGTCTGATGTTATCAATTTGGTAAGTGTGGTACGTTAGCTGAATGCAACCTGATCTGAGTGGTATACTGCATGAGGTCTGATTTGTGTAGTACACTCTGTACATTCTGGTATGTGTAGGCCACCATGCATTGTGTATTATCATGCTGGTTTCTTTCTTTTATGAGCAGTCTGGTCCTGAATGTCTTCCTGTCCACAATGGCCAGTATTTTCACTGCTCAGGTACAGAATATACTACTGCTCGTATATAATGTGTGCAGAGTTCACATAAAGGCTCTGACCAGAATATGCATATGTATGATTTTGGCACCATTTCTCTGTACTAAAACAGTGAAATGGGATTAAAGAGACAAACAAGACAAAATATTTAGACGTAAACGTGCAAGTACCGGTGCAAATTTTGTTCCTGTTTACTTGGAAATATGGGACACGGGTATACTAGAGTATAATAAATTTAAATTTAATAGGTAAAAAAGAATAACAATGTGATTCTTTAATGTTTGCTTTTATTAAGCTTTATGAAATTTTTCTTGATCAAGCAATTTGCAAATCCTAGTCATATTGGGATCTCCATGAGATTTAGTTTGTATATTATTATTAAAAAAAAACAACAACAAAAAACAAAACAACACACGAAAACTTAAATAAGTTACCAGATCTTATCTAGAAGCTTATTTTAGCATGCATCAGATATAAATATGTTTGAACTTTTTAAGCATAGACCACAGGTCATACTCGAACTTACCAAAGATGGACTGCAGGTCATATTCAAACTTAGCAAACTGCGCTCTGCGCTAATCAAACACTTCTCCATAGGTAAAAATCCAAAGCTATATGAAGAGACCGGCACGATTGGCACGCCAGTCAATAAAACTAAAGGAAGTGATAAAGAATGACAAAAAAAAATGCAGAAATGACTAGAGCCAGTCTTATCTGCCTGCCACTTGACCGTATTTTCTCGTATCCAAATGATAACTTCTAGTAAATATCAATCAGTTTTCACCAAGCTTGGTATGTGCATTGATGTTATGATCTGGTTTGGGATTGCAAATGGGCAAATTTTATATCAGGGGTAATATAAACATAGGCAATGCCTACAGGTGAGCTTGCAATGCACTATGCTTTGAAAAACCACATTTTGCAGTTACATGTACATTACAATTGGATAATATTAAAGCCAAAAATCGTCCAAAAAATCAAAGTATAAGACCCAAGCTATACCGATAAAATTTTGGTACCAGATTTTCCCAGTTGGTCCCGGCAAAGATCTGCGACATTAATTGAGAACCTGACAAACTGCAAACAAAATGTTTATTTCTGGTTTGGTTTGACGGCAATGAAACATACGTGTGCTGTACCGTAGAGCTTACTCGAGCAGGCCTTCGGATGCACCGCATGTGGCCACATGTGGCGGCCAGCTCACTATTATTGTTTAACGTTTTTATTATATGCCCGTTTGAAAACCGGGACATATTTTGTTACATGGGGTCTGGCTGGCGTCCGTCCATCTGTCCGTAAACTTTCTGGTTTCTGGCTAACTTCTCCTACAGTTTACATCCAATCAAGATGAAACTTGGTAAACTTTTCGTTTCCAGCTACCTCCTACAGTTTACATTTGGTCAAGCTGAAACTTGATTTATAGTTAGACCATGATGTGGAGCAGCGCATATTATTTCAAGGTTACAGTCCACCAAATATTAAGAGTTATGTCCCTTTGAAAATTTAGGTAAACTTTTTGTTTCCAGCTAACTCCTACAGTTTACATCCGATCATGCTGAAACATGATTTATAGTTAGACCATGAGTGGAGCAATGCATATTTGTTTGAGGTTACAGTACAGTCCACCAAATATTAGCAGAGTTATGTCCCTTCTAAAGTTTCTGTAAACTTTTCATTTCTGGCTAACTCCTCCTACAGTTTACATTTGATCAAGCTAAAACTTGATTTACAGTAAGACCATGATGTGGAGCAGCGCCTATTGGTTTGAGGTTACAAATTTTTTTTCCAGCTTACGCCTCCTACAGTTTACATCCGATCAAGCTGAAACTTTATTTATAGTTAGACCATGATGTGGAGCAGGGCATATTGTTTCGAGGCTACAGTCCACCATATATTAGCAGAGCTATGCCCCTTTGAAAATTCTGTAAACTCTTAGTTTCCTGCTATCACCTATAGTTTACATCGGACCAAGCTGAAACTTTGTAAATACTTACACCAATACATACATGCCATAAGCTGTGGACTAAAATCTGTGAGTTAAGCAAAATTTTAAGGGAGATTTGACAAAATTCTGTGAGATTTTCTTAAACGTCATTTTGGAGCTCCCCTAATATAGCCTAAAGTTTTTTTGTTTTTTTTTTTTTTTTTTCCTGTAAAAAGCTTGTGAAAACCACAACAGTGTGTGATTTATGTTTATTTTTTTCATAAAATCTGTTGTAAAATGGAAAATCTATTTTTCGCTTCTCCTCCTGAAGGAAAAGGCCAGTTGACTTGAAACTTGGTAGGAAGCATCAGAGTGACTTGTAGATCAAAAATAGCTAAAATGATTTTAATCGTTCCAACCGTAAATCTGAGATGGCCGCCATGGCTGCCATTTTTAAAATCTATATTTTACTTCTGAACCAAAAGGCCAATTAACTTGAAACGTTGTAGGAAGCATCAGGTTGGCTTTTGGATAAAAAATAGCGAAAATCCTTCCGATCGGAAACTCAAGATGGCCGCCATCTTGAAAATCTACTTTGTGCATGTGTGGAATGAATCTGAATCTGTGCGTTTTGTAAGGCTGGCTAATCGGAGCTGAAAAAATAATCAATTATCAGTGCTGCCATTGTGATTGATAATCGATTAGTAATCACTGAAGATTTCGTAATAATTTTACCTATCTGACTGAGCATGACTCTTACCATATGTTATACTTTACTGTATGCATTTGGCCAGACAGGCGTGAGCAAACAATGTAGCATTTGGCCAGACAGGCATGAGCAAACAGTGTAGACCCAGATGAGATGCCACTTATCCAGCTATTTAAGACACTAAAGTGGGTAGTAAATTGTACTTGTTCAAATTTTAGATAAAGTATGGTTAGGAGTTGAGGTGTCTGAATACTAAGGGTAAATATGATAAAGTAACAGACACAGAATTCAAATGATTGATTATTAGCAAATCTGTAAAGATAATCATTTTTGTGGTATTTATTGATCAGTTAATCGATTATCCGATTAATTGTGCCAGTCTTAGCGTTTTGCACATGCTTGAAGCCACCTTTTTGCTTGGCGTGGCCCAGTTAATGTAGTTAGCTTTTATTTCTTTCAGAGTGAATGGAGATTACAACAGATGGAAAAGATGAAGACGTTTGTCAGAACTGATTCCATTCAAGTATGACCAATTTCAGCAAGGCTCGGACAGCCTCATGAAGAATTGCCTTCATGAAGAAAAAATAACAAAAAGAACGTACAAACTTTTAAAAGAACAGCCTGTTGAGTGAGTCAAAATGCTGGTAAACAGAAAGACCAGCTTCAGAGATAACCTGCCATTGTCTGACTATGGGCCAGATGAGAATTTGAATGATAATGCAGATATTGACTGGGTGAACAAGGAATGGGTGCGACGTCTACTGAGAGGTTGTGCCTTGGTCAGCCTAATGTCTGTCAGCATGAACACACCCAAGACTTTCCAGGATATTCCAGCATTAGAGTACATCACCTTCTCACTAGATCTCATTGTGACGTTTCTCTTCACAGCAGAAATGATTGCCAAGATGCACATACGAGGAGTTCTAAAGGTACTTTCTTCATAATCTTGTAAATCAGGCCAAAACAAAATGATTATTTGGTAGGGATGTAATGATAGTCAGAAAATGACTACTGCGATAGTATTGACATTGCAGGAAGTACCATTGTGATACTATTACTGTTGTGGACTACTATTGCGATACTATTGCCTTAAACATATTTTCTTGTTTTAGGAGGAAATAAAAACTATAAAAGCCTTCAAACTGTTTCTGTTTGTATTATTTGCATAAAAGAATTAAACAAGAAATTTTACACAGAGAGCAACTTATGTAAACTCCTGTTTGCTTTTCTGTCTGCCAATGTGACGTACACTTAAAGAAAACAGCTCCTCAGGAGCAATTTGTTTCCTTTAAGTGTAAACCCTTCTGGCAGTGCAGGCAAACACGTTTTAATAGAAGTTGCCAAGGACACTATATTTGAAGACAGAATAACAAAGCCGACAAGCAACTTTCTTCTTGTCAGGTTCATCATTTTTCATTATGAAGCCAAAATGACTCCATACAGCAGCCTTTCCCGCTTTGTTTGTTAGGATTGTAAAATCGCAGGCTTCCTTGGCGCCATATTGTATCTACAGAGCTATTCATATGACAGTCGTGTTGCAGGGGCAGGGGAACTTGGTACATGTATTTGACAGTATCCTCCGGTCTCGGACTCGGTCAGCAATGCATACGATTTGAATCTTCTGACCGAACATCTCATGAAATTTCTAATATTACTCTCTGTGTTTCAGTACACAATGTTGGTAAGCGGAACACCACAGAGATCAACTGACTAGTTCCATCTCCAAATATGCAACAAGTCATATTGATTAGCTCGCCTGTACGAAGTACAAGGAGAGCTATTGTAGTCACCCCGGTCGTCCACGTTTGCGTTTGCGTTTGCATTCCCGTTCCCGTCACACTGCGTTAAAGTTTTTCAAATGCTTATATCTCAACAGTCACTCCTCACAGAGGCATCAAATTTGGAACTTAGGTACCTTGGAGGGTCTTCTGAGATTCCAAGAGAATAAACCCCTGGGTTCATGCCCCTGGGTGGGGCTAGGGGTCAGAATCTAGGACACCTTTGTAATACTGTGTTAAAGTTTTTCAAATTCTTATATCTTGACTTTCACTCCTCATAGAGCATTCATATTTAGAATTTGGGTACCTGGACGAGTCTTCTGAGATTCCAAAAGAACATACCCCTGGGTTCATACCTCAGGGTGGGCCTTGGGGTGGGGCTAGGGGTCAAAATCTAGGACACATTTGTAAAATCTTATATGCCTACAGGTTATAGACACAACTGGTTATACATCAGCTAACTATGTGACATCAGTTTAAGTGTAAGAGAGTGAAGGTCATGGTGACCTACATTTTACGGTCCAGGTCACCTAGATTTCACGGTCCAGTGATTTTGCCTTATATCTTGAATACTATTTGTTGGATAAATGTCACACCTGGGATATTACTTCCATGTGACCCAATGAATGACCACTTACTATATCTAGGTCATTGTGACCTATATTTCATGGTTCAGTGATTTTGCCTTATATCTTGAATACTATTTGTTGGTTAAATGTCACACCTGGGATATTACTTCCATGTGACCCAATGAATGACCACTTACTATATCTAGGTCATTGTGACCTATATTTCATGGTTCAGTGATTTTGCCTTATATCTTGAATACTATTTGTTGGATAAATGTCACACCTGGGATATTACTTCCATGTGACCCAATGAATGACCACTTACTATATCTAGGTCATTGTGACCTATATTTCATGGTTCAGTGATTTTGCCTTATATCTTGAATACTATTTGTTGGATAAATGTCACACCTGGGATATTAGTTCCATGTGACCCAATGAATGACCACTTACTATATCTAGGTCATTGTGACCTATATTTCATGGTTCAGTGATTTTGCCTTATATCTTGAATACTATTTGTTGGATAAATGTCACACCTGGGATATTACTTCCATGTGACCCAATGAATGACCACTTACTATATCTAGGTCATTGTGACCTATATTTCATGGTTCAGTGATTTTGCCTTATATCTTGAATACTATTTGTTTGATAAATGTCACACCTGGGATATTAGTTCCTTGTGACCCGATTATTGACGTCAAAATATATCTCTGTTGGTGTGACCTATATTTCATGGTTCAGTGATTTTGCCTTATATCTTGAATACTATTTGTTGGATAAATGTCACACGAGGGATATTAGTTCCATGTGACCCAATGAATGACCACTTACTATATCTAGGTCATTGTGACCTATATTTCATGGTTCAGTGATTTTGCCTTATATCTTGAATACTATTTGTTGGATAAATGTCACACCTGGGATATTAGTTCCTTGTGACCCGATTATTGACGTCAAAATATATCTCTGTTGGTGTGACCTAAATTTCATGGTTCACTGATTTTGCCTTATATCTTGAATATTTGTTGGATAAATGTCACACCTGGGATATTAGTTCCATGTGACCCAATGAATGACCACTTACTATATCTAGGTCATTGTGACCTATATTTCATGCTTCAGTGATTTTGCCTTCTATTTTTATTACTATTTCATGGAGAATTGTCATACCTGGATTATTATATCTATGTGACAAAATGATTTACATACAAATACATCTAGGTCAGTGTGACCTATATTATATGGCTTAATGATAAAAATGTTACAATATAAAATGTACCCAGCAGGCGAGCTCGCTGTCCTCCGACAGCTCTTGTTTTATTTGTATCTGTTATTGCTACTTCATGTAAAATTCCATATCAGTTAAAAATTTGATTATGAAACTAAATTATCATGTACTCCTAAGAACATTTGAAATACTAATTTCTGAGGGAAAGCGAAGGGGTGAATTTCGACGTAAGAACACTGACACGGCGCCACGGATTTTGTGCAAACGGTCAGAATCTAAGGGAATTAACTGTGTTTCACTTCCGCTTTAAAGAACAAAAACAACTTCGGGAATAATCTGAAAAACTTGATAAAAAGAAAACTATCGAAACTATCGATAGTTGAAAACACTATCGCGGATAGTCATCGATGTCAAACTTTACCATCGATGCAGTACTATCGGCCCAGTGCCTATCGCAATACATGGATAGTCGGATGTATCGTTACGCTCCTATTGTTTGGTTCATCTTTCTTGCTGCAAAAGTAGTTAATGTAGGTTGGAAAATTACTTTATTTTTGAAAACATTTTTGTTTATATTTACAGAACATCAAATTGCAAACTTTCCTAAATGACAGTTATGTCACATGATTATGCTTTAATGCTTAAAATTTGCCACTCTCTTGGCTAATTCAGCAGACAACGAATTGATGATGTTTTCTTATTTTTCCCAGAAAAAAGGATTTGACGTTTCATGCAAATCGTGTCCAGTGGCAAATCCTGTTTTCTGGGGAAAAAAAAGAGAAAAAATATTTCAATATGTTGTCTGCTAAATTTTTTACCCAGAGCGGTAAGTGTTAACCCTTGTCATGCTGAATAAATTAAGATGCCACGCTCACTTGTAATTTCCAGCCAATCAGATTACTTGATCTGGGTTTTTGATAGAAATCCACATATTGAATGACAAGCAGTGCAGATCCAGGTCAGTTGGCTTCTTCTTCAGAAGCCAACTGATCTGAATCTACACTGTTTGCTAAGACAGGACATATTGTGTTTAGCAAGAGAAGGGTTAATATGCTCTGTTGTTAATTTGAGCTCCACAAAAACATTTTATTATGCCACAAAAACATTACCTTTTGTCAGCAGATTAGAATCATCTCACATACAGTTAAGTAAGATAATTCAACCATGACTCAAGATAAAGTGAAAATTGAAATGACAGTTTGGGATAGGTTTTTTTTTTTCTTTTCTCATTTTGTACAAGAACATGGTTACCCATAGCTCTTGATAAGATGCTTTTTCAATCCATAAGTGTTGATATTTTTTCTTATTTCTCCATAGAAACATGAAATTTAAAAAAGTCCATTTTTACTACCAACTGTGTCTAAAAACAACTGGATGAGTGATAAACAGTGTTGACCCTGATAACTGCTACACTGTTTGCTCAGGCCTGTCTGCAGTACTTAATATGGTATATGTAGCACTCAATGCTTTGTATGTTTGCAGGGAGAAGTTCCATATTTGAAAGACCGGTGGTGCCAGTTTGATTTCTTCATGGTTCTTTGCCTCTGGGTGTCTGTGATTTTACAGGTTAGTGGTTCTTTTCTTTGTCATGAAGAGATTATACATAGCTACAGATAAGAAGGGTAACCACTTACATGTAATATTTTTCTTATTTTTTGGCAAAAACATGTGGTGGGTACTCATTAGAAGCACCTTTGCAAGGCGCTTCTAATGAGTACCCTCAACATGTTTTCATTAAGAAATAAGAAAAAATATTAATACTTTTAGGTTGAAACAAAGCGCCTTATCTGGAGCTGTGATCATAACGTGGTAAGCATGACTGTGAATTCTTATAAACTCTTAGTACTCTTTCTGTGAAAATAGTAGACAACAAATTCAACATTCAGTCTAGGCTTGTTCAATTGTGGTCCAATAGGACACTGAATTTTCCTAAAGAGGCCATCGGTAATTTTGATGGGCCAGTATTTTTAAGACAAAAAAGTATGTCCATCATGCCATTTTTACCACAAAATCATACCCAAGTTCTTCTCATTTTTAGCTCACCTGAGCTCTGCTCAGGATGAGCTATTGTGATCACTTTTCGTCCGTCCGTGCGTCCATCCGTGCGTCCGTCCGTTAACATTTTCAAACGACTTCTCCTCTGAAACCGCTGAGCCAGTTTTGCTCAAATTTCATATGGAGTCTCCTTAGGGTGGGGGAACGAAAATTGCTAAAATGGTCGCGGTCCGTTGACCAAGGTGGCCGCCACGCCCATATATGGTAAAAACCTTTAAAAATCTTCTCCTCCAGAACCGAGAATGCCTTGGGGCTTAACCTTTGCAGGAATCATCGGGGACGGGAGGTCTACCAAAATTGCTAAAAGAATTGTCGTACGTTGACGTTTGACCTTTTTTACGGCAAGGTCAAGTTTGCTTCCCTATGCATTTGTATGGGAAAAACCTTTAAAAATCTTCTTCTCCAAAACCGAGCATGCCTTATGGCTGAATCTTTGCATATATCTTCAGGAACAGGAGAGCTACCAAAATTGCTAAAATAATGGTCGTACATTGACATTTGACCTTTTTACGGTAAGGTCAATTTTTCTTCCCTATGCATTTGTATGGGAAGAATGTTCAGAATTCCAAACAACTTCTCCTCTGGAGCCTTTGGGCCAATTTTGCTCAAATTTCATATGGAGCCTTCCTAGGGTGGGGGAACGAAAAATTGCTAAAATGGTCGCGGTCAGTTGACCAAGATGGCCGCCACGCCCATATATGGTAAAAACCTTTAAAAATCTTCTCCTCCAGAACCAAGAATGCCTTGGGGCTGAACCTTTGCGGGAATCATCGGGGACGGGAGGTCTACCAACATTGCTAAAAGAATTGTCGTACGTTGACGTTTGACCTTTTTACGGCAAGGTCAAGTTTGCTTCCCTATGCATTTGTATGGGAAAAACCTTCAAAAATCTTCTTCTCCAAAACCGAGCATGCCTTTTGGCTGAATCTTTGCATATATCTTCGAGAACAGGAGGGCTACCAAAATTGCTAAAATATTGGTTGTACATTGACATTTGACCTTTTTACGTTAAGGTCAATTTTGCTTCCTTATGCATTTGTATGGGAAAAATGTTCAGAATTTCAAACAACTTCTCCTCTGGAGCCTCTGGGCCAATTTTGCTCAAATTTCATATGGAGCCTCCTTGGATAGGGGGAACAAAAGATTGCTAAAATGGTCACGGTTCGTTGACCAAGATGGGCGCCATGCCCATATATGGTAAAAACCTTTATAAATCTTCTTCTCTAGAACCGAGGATGCTTTGGGGCTGAATGTTTGCATAAATCATCGGGGACAGGGGTCTACCAAAGTTGCTAAAATAATGGTCATACATTGACATTTGACCTTTTTACAGCAAGGTCAAGTTTGCTTCCTTATGCATTTGCATGGGAAAAAACATTTAAAAATCGTATTCTCCAAAACCGAGGATGGCTTGTGGCTGAATCTTTGCATATATCATCTGGAATGGGTGGTCTACCAAAGTTGCTAAAATAATTGTCATACATTGACATTTAACCTTTTTACGGCGAGGTCAAGTTTGCTTCTGTATGCATTTATATGGGCCCCATACATTTGTATGGAAAAAATGTTGATAATTTCAAATGGCTTTTCCTCTGAAGCCTCCGGGCCAGTGTTGCTCAAATTTCATGCGGAGCCTCCGTGGTCAGGAGAATGAAAGATTGCTAAAATGGGTATGGTCCATTGATCAAAATGGCTGCCATGCCCATATATGGTAAAAACCTTTAAAAATCTTCTTCTCCATAACCAAATAAGCCCTGGGTCCTAATCTTTGCACAAATTATGGGGGACAGGAGATCTACCAAAATTGCTCAAATGATGGTTCTATGTTGACATTTGACCTTTTAGCCTCCAAGGTCAAATTTGCTTCCCTATTTGTTTGGGCCATATACATTTATATTGAAAGTATCGAAGTGACTTTCACTCAGGTGAGCGAACCGTGGCCCGTGGGCCTCTTGTTTTTTTTTCCAGTCCAATTTTCCTTGACCGAGACATAGCATTTCCTCATTTGTTTTCAACAAATTAGCCAGCTTGCATCCAATATGCCAAAGAAGATTTCATCTTGTTATGCTGATGAGAGCCACCATCTTTTCATGGAAAAACGGTGCTGTCTTCCAGAGCATTCACATTTTAGGGCAGAGAACATTTAAAATGTTGTTGCTAATATTCAAATTTGACACTTAAGATGAATGGATACACCTGAAGGATTTTGTCACCATTTTGAAGGGAGTCACCTATTCGTACTCCCTATTCGTAGACGAGTTGCCTCTATAGTATTTAAACCTCCCAAAAGGGGAGCTACATGTACACTTTAAAGAAAAGAATTTGCTTCCTGCTGTCTGGAGTAATTTTTTCCCTTAAAGTGTATCCTCCAATGAGAAGGCAAGTAAGTATGCACACATGCAGTCTTGTAGGAAATGCTGTGCCCCAGCTAATTTTTCTTATTTCTCCATGAAAACATTTGCTTTTGATTGTAAGTGTCTACGAGGTGCTTCTAATGCAAAGCTCTTGATGAGGCGCTTTTTTCAACCAAAAAGTATTTATATTTTTCTTATTTCTCAACGAAAACATATGTTGTGGGTACTCATTAGAAGCGCCTCACCGAGGTGCTTCTAATGAGTACCCACAACATATATTTTCGTCAAGAAATAAGAAAACTATTTACCTGATACCCCCTCTTATCAAGAACTATGTAATAAATATCCACAATGTATGTTTTCATTAAGGACTAGGAAAAAATTTACTTGATACTCCACCTTTCTAGAGGTATCCTAAATATTGGGACACATCAGCTTACCATACTTGTCCTGAAACTTGAAATAGTCCATCATAGCTCTTGATAAGGTGCTGTTTTCCACCAAAAAATATCTATATTTTTTGTATTTCTCGACTAAAACATATGTTGTGGGTACTCATTAGAAGTGCCTCACCGAGGTGCTTCTAATGAGTACCCAAAACATATATTTTCATTGAGTACTAAGAAAACTATTTACCTGATACTCACTCTTATCTAGACCTATGATCCATACTACCACCCGTTGATGTGTCAAGAATATTACTTGATGTATGTCAAGAAATGAGAAAATGTAATTGGACAGTCGAAGATTTTAGTAATAGACTGCTAATGGTGAAACATGCTTCCAATATAATTACAGGTGTTTGAATTAACAAAGGTTGTACCTGCCTATTCCTACTGGTCGATACTAAGGTGTTTGCGGCCGTTGATTCTAATTCGAGTCTTCCGAGTGTTTCTCAAGTTTTCCTTACCAAAGAACAGAATTAATTCAATATTCAAGTAAGTTCATATATATGCTTGGTACTGAACTAAACCTGACCATCAAATACTTCCCAGGAGTGTTTACTCTTTATGAGAAGCTCTCTATGAAATTCTCCAACATACAAAGGGAAAGTTGTGGAATCACCTGATGCCTTACATGAGCGTTAATATAATTAAGAAACTATATTCTGCGAAGAATGGCCCAAAGCCAAAATAGAAGGGCTACCTGGTGCCTCTCTTTAGGCATCACTTGTCATTTGCTTTAGGACAAGTAAAAGTCCCATAAATTTAGAAGAAGCTTCTTGATATAGTCTGAATTGTTCTTGATTAGGACATTAATCCTTGTCCTGCTGAACCTGGATATACCCTGCCTTTGCAAACAGTGTAGATCCAGATCAGTTGGCTTCTGAAGAAGCCAACTGATCTGGATCTGCACTGAACTGATCTGGATCTGCACTGAACTTATCTGGATCTGCACTGTTTGCCATTAAGTTTGTGAATTTATAGCATCAATCTGGATCAAGTAACCTGACTGGCTAAAAATTAGGTGGGTGTGGCATCTTAATTTATTCAGCAGGACAAGGGTTAAAGTCCATAGCTCCAGATAAGACGTTTTTTTTTTCAAAGGGAAAGTATTGATATTTATCATATTTCACCACAAAACATATGTTGTCGGTACTTGTAAGAAGCACCTCACTGAGGCAATTCTGGTGAGTACCGACAACATTTTTTTGTGCAGATGTCAGAAAACTAGTCATGTGGATCCCCCCCCCCTCCCCACCCTCCCCTTGCCCCTTATCTGAAACTACCGTATTTACCCTAAATATTGCGACACATCCGCTTACCATATTTGTCCTGAAACTTGAAAAGTCCATACTACCACCCGTTGATGTGTCTAGAATATTGCTTGGCAAACAGTGTAGACCCTGATCAGATGTGACACTCTGTGTCTCTGATCTGGTTCTAGACTGTTTGTATCTGTCCCAGTACTTAGGGTTATTATGGTATGCAAATCTTAACCCAGGCTTATTCTGCAAAGAATCAGGAGACAGATTTTTTTCTCTTATAAAGTTGACTGCATTTTTTTTTGTTATTATTTAGAAATAAATTTCCAATATTTTTTTTTTTTTTTTTTTTTTTTTTTAAATAAATACACAGTACAGGAAATCAGAGAAATGAATGAATTATTCTTACTCTTCCACCATTTTGATATGTCTATTGAAAGGGATGTAAAGATATAATGTTGAAAAAGGAGTGAAATACCAAATCTTTATAATAATGGAGAAAATAACTAGGAAAATTCCCATGATTTGTTACTTATTTGTAAATAAGGTGTCACATATTTTACTTAGGCCAAATGAAAAAATAAGTGTGTTTCTGGTTACACCGAATTTAAAAATATAGACGGTAGGTTGGAAAATTTTTTTTTTTGTTAAAAGTTTTTATATGGGGTTAATAGGAAAACAATATGGCTGAATGGAAAATATTCCCTGCAAAATCCTTAAAAATACTTTAGGGTCGGTTGTGAAAAATTAGCCTGAAACACACTTTTTTTATTTTCGGCTTTAAACAGGCACAGTGGCTCAGTGGTAGAGAGTCCGCTTTGTAACCGGAAGATTAGGGGTTCGATCCCCGGCTGGGTCATACCAAAGATTTTAAAAATGGTACTAGCTGCTCTTTTGCTTGGCGCTCAGCATTAAGAAAGTAGAGCTAGAACTGGTCAGCTCAGTGTCAGTATAATGTGACTGGATGGAATATCATGTCAAAGTATCTGGGGCGGGATATTTCAGTGAGACAGCACCCTTAAAGTGAGCATTGAGCTCCCTGCCACATCCAGACAACGTCGCGATATGACTGAAAGATTGTTTAAAGCAATGTTAAGCCCAAATCGAACAAACAAATATTTTAGGCCTTATAATTTTAACCCCTGCAGACTCATTCTGTGAGTTGGGGAATACTGTTTTCAGGTTGTCCATCCATTTGTTCATCCGGGACATTTTGGTTTTTGCTTCTAATCTTGCTAAATATTTTATCAGAAGGCAGCATTATCTTGCTTATTGACACTTACTGTTTAAAATATTTATTGCTAAAACATAAGTTGGGTGTACTTATTAGAATGGCCTCCTGTTTTGTGTGCTCTCAACCAATGTTTTAGTGTAAAAATAATATTTAAATACTCTTCTGTTTGGAACTTTCATGTCAATCGTAATATTATTTTTTCAGACGATCAAGTCAACAGATAAAGAATGTCACCATATTTTTCCTCTTCTTCATGTCCCTTTATGGTCTACTAGGAGTTCAATTCTTTGGAGAACTTAGGCACCACTGCGTGAAAGATTCTGTGACCAATGCTTCGTAAGTGGCCATTTGGATCTAGATTAATTAGTTTAGGTTATTTTGATATGAGAGATATCCAGATAGAGATATCTTGCAAAAAATATGTTGTGATTGTTAATAAGAATTATCTCAGTGATGTGGTTTAAATGAGTACCTACAGCTTGTGTTTTGCATAGCTCCAGATAAGAAGAGCTCTAATGAATCCTCACAACATATGTTTTCATAGAGAAATAAGGCGGAGTATTTGATGATAATTCTGGGATAATTTTTCTTATTTCTCCATGAAAACATATATTGTGGTACTTATTAGAAGCACCTCGGCAAGGCGCTTCTAATGAGTACCCACAACATACGTTTTTATAGAGACATGGAGAAAATTATCTCAAATTATCATCAAATACTCCTCCTTAATAATTTCTCTGATAGTAAGTCAGAACCAATTTCTTTCTATAGCATGGGGTTAATTTTATCAGTTTTGCAACATTATTTACCCACATCTGCAGGGCCTAGGGATAGGGCAGTGGGTGTGAGGTGCAAAGTTGATGTTGCAAAAGCATGGGAATTTACGATGTCATGCTGTCTTCTGTCTATACTACCATATTTACCCTCAGTATTTGGACACCTAAAGTTTTCATACTTGTCCTAAAATTTGAAGAAATCTTTTTACTGCATGTTGATGTGTCAGATAACTGCTGGATGACTTGCCAACAGTGTAGGCTCTGATCAGACACTGTGTTTTATGCCATCTGATCTGGGTTGTCACTGTTTGCTCAGGCTGGTATGTCTGAATACTTTGGGTAAATCAAAGTACCTGATAAGAGGGTTTATTAGGAAAATAGTTTTCTTATTTATTCACAAAAAGGATGTTGTGGCTACTGATCATTAGAAGTTCCCCATCATGGTGCTTATAGTGAGTCCCGAAAACATGTTTTTTTTTGGAGTAATAAGAAAAACATCATTTTTTTTGTTGAAAAAAAAACCCGCCTTATCTGGATATATGGGAAATACAGTATTATACTTTTTTTCAGTGAGATCACTTTGTTTGATCTAGCTGTTCCCGATTCCTACTGTTCTCCGAACCCAGGTATAGGATACCAGTGTCCAAAAGGCATGAAGTGTATGGAACTTGACATTGCCATCAACAAGAGAGGTTTCAATGGATTTGATGAACTCCGTAAGTAGTTTTTGTTGACCACAACCACTATAGCAGGGTTGTTGAATTACCAAATTTAATTACTTGTCCACCAACAAGTAAATAGTTAAAAAATTTTCATTTTCTTATTTCTCAAAGAAAACATATGATGTGGGTACTCATTAGAAGTGCCTCAGTGAGGCACTTCTAATGAGTACCCACAGTGTATGTTTGCGTCAAGAAATAAGAAAAATATATCTCATATTCTGCATACACTTCTTAGCTAGAGCTATGAAGTCCTTGTCCCAGGACAAGTAAATTGAAATTTCTTACCTGTCCTCAGGCAGACAGAACAAGTTGGACAAGTCAGGCATGGTATTTCCATGGCCCTGTCTTGTAATCACTTGCTGGAGTCCAAACAAAGTGTTAGCTAAACAGCCATGTTATATCCAAGCCAAAATGAGCTTCCATACGAAAAAAGAGACCTTATGGTTTTCCAGTTTGTGGTTCTTCAAATACACATGGGCAGCCCCTGTTTTGGCTACAAATGGGAGGTATGTGAAATGGGAATAGATGAAATGAAAAGATCCCTTTAAATAAGGAGTTACATTATACCATAATTTAGGATAAATATGAAGACAAACTTTGCTCTTGACTTAAGGAATATTGAAACGGTAAGAAAAATAAACTTCACTGTGAAATGTTTTATTTAGTCATCAGTAAAGGAGTAAACTTTTAACCTTTAAAGTGTCAGCCACAGTTCAGCAGATAACATTTTATTTTTATTTTCAGAGAAAATAGGGCTTGATGTTTGATGTGAATTTCTGCTAGGCAGACATTTCATATGAGATGTTAAGCCTTATTTTTTCCAAAAAATAATAATGAAAATTTAGACTGTCATATCCTACAGTATTGCTTGACACTTTATGGGTTTAAGTATTTACATTAGTTACACAAATGTACATAATTTACAATTTTTATATGATTCCAATCTATACAACAGAATATATCAAAAAACAGTTTAGCACTATAATCCATGTGAAGTATTCAGATAATATGAGCCAGCGCATGACAAAACCTGCCCCCAGCCAAGACTCAGATCAGCCTGGGCATCTGCCCAGTCTGATCAGAGTCTTGGCTGTCCGCATGAAGACACCTTTGGTCCTTAGCTACCCATTGAGTGCACAGCAAAGACTCTGATCAGACTCGGTGGATGCCTAGGCTGATCTGAGTCATCGCTGAGCGCACATGCCATTTTGTAGGTTTTGTAATGCGCTGACTGATATATTTTGCCATTTTTACACCAGAACATACCTTGTGGGTACTCACTGGAATTCCTGCATCTAACTTAACCTTTCTTGAGGAAGGACATAACCTGTTTTGCAAAGGGAGGCAGTTGCAAAGCTCAAGATAAACATGATAATCCAGTTTTTTTCTTATTTCCTTTCTAAAGCATGATATTGTGTTCATTAGCATCACCTCACTGAGTACCCACAACATATGTTTTTCCAGAGAAATAAGAAAAATATTAATATAATGTCATTGAAAACTGTCTTAATAGACCAAACTAGAGCTATACAATTTAATTTTACATTGCAAAAACAGTTTCTTCTGTTCTATATTATGGGGAAATGGCATTTCCATTAATATTTTCTGTGCTTATTTTTGCATCATTTACAATAGCCCCTATGGTTTCTCTTAAGGGGACTTGATTTGCTTGGTACATTTTCTGCCATCTTTCACAAGGGAGAGAGACAGCTTATGTGACTTCCTGACAGTTCATGTTTCCTTTCTCACACAATAAGCCTCTTTGGAAAAAGATGTATATTCTTAAAGGAAAGAATTTGCTCCCAAGAGGAGCAAATTCTTTCCTTTTCAAATAGACACCTTTTCAGAAGGGAGACTAAAACAATTTTGACAGTTGCCTCCCCTGAAACTGTACTCTTTCCTTTTCAAATAGACACCTTTTCAGAAGGGAGACTAAAACAATTTTGACAGTTGCCTCCCCTGAAACTGTACCCATTCCCCTTAATGTGACAAGTATTGAATTTACAGATTAGCAAATCATTTTTTAGTTATTTTTTTTTTTTCCAGAAGATAGGGTTTAAAATTTTGAAGTTTTTTTTTTGTTTTTTTTTCTGGAAAACAAAATAATAATAATACCTTTGGGTTAAAAAAGTATCTAGACTGTGAGTAGTATTTTCAGCTAAACATTTTTTTTTTTTTTTTGTGCAAACAGTATATTGCTGTACTCATCAGAATTTCTTCAGCAAGCCTTTGATGACTCTAATGAGTGTCGTAGTATATGAAGACATATATATTCAGGCACCTTAACATCTTACTAGAGATGTCAGCATCACGAAAACATGCCTATTTTGACCCCCGTAAACCCCACTTTTATATAGTAAAACTGGGGTTTAACAGGAGTATATATTATTTTTCTTATTTCTGCTCAAAGATATAGATTGTGGGTACTGGTTAGAACCGCCTCATTGAGGCGGTTCTAACGAGTACCCACAATCTATATTCTCAGCAGAAATAAGAAAAATACAGTTTTTCAACGGAAAATTTTCAGTTTTTAGATGAAATTTTCTATATATTTGAATAGGCGTGTTTTCGTAATGAGGAGGAGTATTTGGTGTATCTGGGATTATTTTCTCCAGTTCTCCATAAAAATATATGTTGTGGGTACTCATAAGAAGTGCCTCGGTGTGGCACTTCTAATGAGTACCCACAACATATGTTTTTATGTAGAAATAAGAAAAAATATCTCGGAAATATCAACAACAAATATTCCTTACCAATTCCTCTGCTTACCATACATGTCTTGAAACTCCAATAAGTCCATTTTACTTCCTGTTGAAGTGTCTAAAACATGCTGGATGAGTGGCAGACAGTGTAGACCCTGATTGGATGTTGCATACTGAGGAATATGATCTGGGTCGACACTGTCTGCTCAGGCCTGTCTGTGCCAATACTTAGGGCTATTATGGTAAGAATTTTACATAATCAGTTCTGTCACATATATGGTTGTAACCTGGCATTTAGCACTCTGCTAAATTAACTTTTACCACTCTCTAAGTAATTTTGGCAGATGGCAAAAATAGGCTTTGATATTTTATGCAAATTGTCTTCTTAGTAGACAGTTTGCATGAAATGCCAAAATTTATTTTCTGGAAAAAATAAGAAAAAAAAAACTATTTCAAAATGTTGTCTGCTGAAAATTTTACTCAGTGTGATGAGTGTTAATGATATTCTTATTATCACAGAAAATATGGCTTGATATTTCTTTCAAATTTTCTCCTGGTACTTCACTGAAATTGTCTCCTTTGGTGACAAATTGAATGAAATGTCAAGCCTTGTTCTCTGTGAAAAATAAGAAAAAAAAAAAAAAATTTCAATATATTGTCTGCTGTAATTAAGGGGAATGAATACACTGTCAGGGGAAAAACAACTTTTCCTTCCTTCTGAAAAGGGTCTACTCAAAAAGGAAAGAATTTGCTCCCCATTGGGAACAAATTCTTCCCTTTTAGAATAGATCCTTTTTCAGGGCCTCATTGTTGAGGAAAGCAAACTGGAAATCACAAAAGTTATGCCCCTTGTTAAAAAATGGCAGGAAATGTACTTGATGTATCCAGTCATCTTAATAGTTAGTATATTAACCCATTGTAGTCTGGAGACCTCAAAAGTATATTGGCAAACAGTGCAGACCCAGATCAAATGCCACAGAACGCGGTGTCTGATTAGAGTCTCCACTGTTTGCAAAATAGTTCAACCATTTTTCTCTCAGAATATCTAAATCACATAGCCTGACATACCTAAAATCAAAGTTAGAGTCTTCCAAATTATATAGTGCGGGGCAGTTCATTCCGTCTACAATGGGTTAAAAGTTAACTTCCATCTATAATAATCTATGATTCTCTAGAGCAAATATAGACTCCCCCCTTGTTTATTAGGGTGTATGCAACTGCAAATAGAGAGAGGACATGTTAAGAAGGAGGATATACTGGAATGATTTTCTCTCCAGTTCTCCATAAAAATATATTTTGTAGGTACTCATTAGAAGCATTTTGATGAGGTGCTTCTAATGAGTATCCACAACACATTTTAATGGAGAAATAAGAAACTTTCACCAAATACTACTTCTTAACAAGTCTTCTGGTAGAATTGTTGCTTTATTCATAATGAAATATAATCTTTTATAGTAAAAAGATGGGATCAGCTCAGAAATTGTGTGAAAGGTTACCATTTTTATTCTAATATAAGTCCCCTGATTAACACCCCCTTCTACTTTGCTAGAAGAAAAGCATTACTAAACGCATGCAAAATTTAGTTTAGGCCATCAGAACATCATATCTTTGGCCCAAATTTGACTCACTACTGTCATTTTAGCTGCAATGAATTGCAATACCCCCAGGGCATATATATTAGAATAAATACGATATGTTATACTTTTTAGTACCAGATTTACCAAAAGTATTCAGACTGAAATAATAAGCAAACAGTATAGATGCAAAACAGATGCGACATACTGTGGTATCTGATCAGAGTACACACTGTACACACTGGTTGCCACTCATGTATGGCAAGTATGGCAGGAGATTATGGTGACCAGATATATAGGGTAAATACCATATGTATGAGATGTGCCATCTTCTGGTAATACAATTTTAGCAAAGTCCCAGATCAGTCTGTACACTGGGGAAATTTGAAAATGTGTAGACTATATAGAAAAAAATGACCATGTCTGGTCATTTTTCTATACAATCTTTACATTTTAAAATCTTTGTTCTTTGTTTGGATACAACAGTTTTAGGGGTCCATCTTTAAACCATGTTGTATCAAAGATTGTGTTATTAGAAGTGTTATGAAGATTTCCTGTGTAGTTTTCCTAAATATTGACTCAGTTACCACTCTCATCTTGAGCTATGCCATGTTTGCCATGTTTACATGATTCATGCGGAAATGTTCAGACACTAAAAGCTCTCATACTTACTTATGCTTTAATTTGAACAATCACATTTCAATACCTGGTAATGTGTCTAAAGCATGGTGATGGAATGGGAAACAGTGCATCCATGATTAAACTGTTCCTTCAGTTTTATATGGTCTATACTTGATGTTCTCGAACCAATTGTTCAAAGCATTGTTAGCTTAACAAGCTTGTTAATGACAAACTTGTTAACTGTTGTAGCTAAGGTATTTTCAAATACATTGATATTTTTGCTGCAAAAATGTGAAGCTACTCACATTTTTTTCAGCAAAAAATATCAGTTTATTTGCCATATTTCAAGACAGAAATTTTAACATCACGTTAGCTAACAACTTCTTTAAGTTTTGAACAACTGGGCCCCGGTATTTTTATCCAAATTTTTATGATTAAGATTATGCGATGCACTTGGGGATTCTATTGCCATTTTTCAAAGGCATACAGAAACTTCATTCCTAGATTTTAATGTGAATGGATATATGATTAGACATTGTAGATTTTCCATTTTTTGGCAAGGGAGACAACTTTTGTGACTTTCTGTGCTTTTCTGCACACCAATCCCCTTCTGAACAGGGTTCTACTCTAACAGGAAAGATTTTGCTCCCACAGGAAGAAAATGCTTTTCTCTTAGAGTAGACCCTTTTTCAGGAGGGATCAAAAACAATTTTGACAGAGTTATCTCCCTTGAACATGTATCAGGTCCCCATAAATCCTTATAGAGGGAGCAGTTGATTTCCTTTACCCCTTAAAGCGCCATTCAAAATGAGTACCACAGCCCTGGATAAGAGGAATACTTAGATAAATAGCAGTATTTTCCTTATTCATCCATGAAAATGGAGGTGCTTAGTAAGTACTCCCAAGTCCTCATTAAGTACCCACAACATGTTTTTGTTAAGTAAGAAAAATATCAGTATTCATTTGGTTATAAAAAGTGCCTTATCTAGATCTATGAGTAGCATATTTGCCCTAAGTATTCAGAAAGAAATTCCTAAGCATACGGTGTAGACCCAGATCAGATGCCTCAGTGTTGCATAAGATGAAGGTACATGTATACACTGTTTTCCACTCCTCCAGCAAGTTTTAGACATATTCACAGGTAGTAAAATGGACATAAACAAGTTTTAGGATATTTATGGTAAGGAGTAAAGGTGACCAAATATTTATAGTAAATGTGACAGCCACATCTTGTATTAGTCCTATTGAAAAATGTCTTGTCTAGAGCTGTGTTTTTTATCTTCCCACATTCACTAAAGTCACTGGCAAATCAGGGAAAAAAATGTATTTCAACCAGTTAAATTCAGTTGACTCTTAAAGCTTCATTCAGCCCACAACCTCCTGGTTTCTTTTTATTTTTCAGAGAAAATGAGGCTTGAGACATTCCATATGAGTCATCTACTAGGCAGGTGATTCACATGAAATGTTGAGTTGCATTTTCTCTGCAAAATAAAAATGTTTTAGAATCTTGTCTGCTGCAGATGTAAATTTTGTTATTGACGATTTTTCACCTTTGCAGAAAGTGTTGCAGTTGAAATGGGAACACTTACTGCAAGTAAATATTTATTACTATTAATATTTAACTGAACATTAGGTCAATGATTTGATTGGTTGAATTGCAACATTTATTTAATCAGTTCCCTTTTTAATCCCAGTGGCATGGAGCCTCAAGCTGAAAAGCATAGCTCCACATAAGAGGAGCATTAGATTAATATTTTTCTTATTTCTCCATGAAAACATATGTTGTGGGTACTTGTTAGAAGTGCCTCACTGAGGCACTGCTAATGAGTACCCACAACATATGTTTTCATGGAGAAATAAGCCAGAACCTTTACTTGGAAAAAAAAAAAGGGAAAATAATCTTACTTAAAGCTATGTGAACATTCACTACAGCACTTTATTCAAACAAAAATTAATGATGTTTTTCTTATTTCTCCACGAAAACATATTGTGGGTACACATTAGAAGCTCCTTGCTGAGGTTCTTCTTATGAATACCCACAACATGTTTTTAAGGAGAAACAAGAAAACATATACCAGAAACCCCCTCTTATCTAGAGCTATGATTGTGGGTACTTATTAGAAGCATCTTAGCAATGAACTTCTAATGAGTACCCCAAACATGTTTTCATGAAGAAATAAGAAAAATATCAAAACTTCTTGGTTGAAAAAGCACATTATCTGGTGATACGTGAACAGTCAGGTTTTTAGTTTGACAACAGATTCAATTTTCGTTTCTTCATGGCAATCTCGGTCAGTGTTCGGGTATTATGTGTTCTGTTCCTCTTATTAGCAAACCACTTCTTAACTTGTTCAACATTTACATTACCTGTTAGAGCCAACATTTCATAGGTAGCACTGGAAGGATATGGGTGGTCGAGATTTTGTTCATACCAGTCTTCCATGACTTTCACTGCTTCTTTGTTTAAATGGGGCCTAGGTTTACCTCCCTTGTTCATGAGTTTGTTCTCCTTCTTTGAGATTTCAAGTAACACAACACTTTGTTCCACTCGGTCCATGATGGAATGTAGCTGGTCATCATAATGTTTGTTAACAACATCCTTATAGCTGAGAGGATAATTACATTCATGAAGAGTGCGAAACCTTTCTGTCTCAATAAGAGCTGATTGATAACGATAAAATCCAGAGAGTTGTTGCACTTCGTCAGCATAGTTTTCTTGAAGAGCGTTGAATCGTTCATGAAGTTTCCTTTCACGTACAAAGATATTGTCATTCTCTTGTTTATGGGTGTGGATATTCATCAGTGATTGTGGAACTATTTCCTTTTTACAGTCTGATTCAAGAACGTTCTGAAGTGCGTTGAAGAATGGATTCTTAGAAATGGGGCTCTCTGACGGGGGAGAGCCAAGAAGATTGGTTAAAGAGTCATTGAATCTGGAGTCAAATCCAGGACTATCAGCCAGCTGTTTTGTGTCATTCATTGACAGTCTTTGTTTATTTACTGGTGTTGTGTACCCAGATTGTTGCATTTGATTGACAGCACCTGTTTCAGGTAAAACAGCTTTCCTGGTAACTGGTGTTGATGGTCTGTAAAGTCCTGGCCAACAATATCCTTGTGTCCAGGGCTGAAATTTTGGCTCACAATAAGGAATAGCTGGATTTGGAAATGTCGAACTAGAGGTAGAACCTGCACTAGAAAATTTACCCACAGGTATTGAGGTTATAAATGGTCCACTTTGGCTCCTTGTTTGAGTCCATGGCTGAGTCTGTGTTTGCTCAATTTTAGAACTGCTTGGTTTGTTCACTGCTAAACTGTTCTCCAGTTCTAGGCCAGATTCACTTTTGATTGCTAAACTTAATGCATTATAATTTTCTGGCCCATTAACAGATTGAGCAAGGGCTGAGTAGTTGAATTGCTTAGAGTTATTGTCCTTGCTTTGCTGACTGGCAGTCATAGAGTAAGTTTCCTGCAGATCTGTCTCCAGTCGGATTCGCTTAGGAAGATTCTTAACGTCCTCTTGAATATTGTAATTAATGGCACTCGTTAGCAAGGGCTCTACAGAAATATATGCACATCCCTGGTTCTTTTCTCCTGAATCTTTTCTTTGCACTTCAGTCACATTCTCCTCTTCCGAAACACTGGTCCAGGGTCTGTGGACAGAATTTTGTTCCATATTGTTGGCTCCATCTGATAGGTCAGCCTCCCATGAATCAGCATCCAGTGGACCAATGGTAGCAGCTGTTATATCTGACAGAGAAATTCTTCCAGTTGACTTTAATTTTTCTGTAATCCTTGTTTCACAGTCCAAGTCCTCCAAAGACATTTTTGTTATCCTTTTTTGCTCATATGATCACTCAGAATGTTCTCTTAACAGTTCCAAGTTACTCAGTTGATCTCATGAGCATCAAATGGTTGAATGAACCAGAATTGTTACAAAGTGGTCTCAAAACCAGTGAAATGCATGCAAAATTTTTAGCTCTGTTTTGATTGGTCCATTATTTGTGAGAATCTAACTGTGCATTTTGAAGTCCTAAAGCTTTTCATGTGGTTAGGAGGTCATGCTGGTGATTAGCCAATCAGTTCCTTGATTATATTTTTAACCTTTACCTCTCTGTAGGCAAATTCAGTAGACAACAATTTATTGATATTTCTTTTTCTTATTTTTCCTAGAAAATAGGTTTTGACATTTCATGCATGTTGTCTCCTAAGGAGACGATATGAATAAAATGTTGAATCTTATTTTCTGGGAAAAATAAGAAAAAAAATAACTTAAAATCTGTCTGCTGTTTTTTTACACAGCATGCCAAGGGTTAATTAGTCTAGATCATAAGCCAACTGGTCTATAGGTAAACAGATCAAAGAGCAGGTGAGAGAGCATGTTTAACAAAGTGTAACAATAAATTAGAGACTTGATTGATGAGATCAGAGGAAGGATTATAGGAGATTAATAGATTATAGTGACCAATCATCACCAATAAAGATTCTTTTTACTCTGGATATATTGATTGGTTGACTGGATTGATTATTAATAATTATTGAATATATGGATTAATAATACTGAAAAAAAGAGGGAAAAGAAAAACAAAACAAAAAAAAAAACAATACAAAAAAAAACAAAAAAAAAACAGAAATATGGATAACAGCTTTCTCTCTCTGAGTGTACACTTTTATTTGAATAATTTTCCAGCATATTGAAACTTTGTTGAGAAAAGCAGAATAGGTTTTGTTTTTTCTCTAAAACATTACAGTAAAAATGATTGAAAAATCATTATTTTTGTTTTCAACTGAGTGTTTTTTTTTTTTTTAATTTGCAGTAAATTGGTCAAAGAAAGCAGAAATTATAATGAGGTGTAAATTTTAATTTTGCTACTTTCTTCACATTATTATACCCTGGTTGGGGAAGGTTGACACTTAGCATGCAGTGTAGGCAAAATTTAACAGAGAACAGAATTAATATATTCTTATTTTTTACCAGAAAATATTCAGCATTTTGTGCAAATTATCTCCTTCTAAGGAGACAATTTGCATGAAATGTCAAATCCTGCTTTCTGTATAAAAAATTCAGCAGACAATTTCTTCAAATACTTCTCTAATTTACCCAATATAGAAAGTAATATTAAAAGAGGGTGAGGTGTGCATAGGAATCATGACATTGTTTCATTGGTCTGTTGGTACCGTGGTCCGAGTTGGTGAAGTGAACTATGTACTGTTACAGTTTTGTTAGATTTTCTGCAGAGCTTCATCTCATGAATGCATGGATGCATTAAATTCGTATTTTGAGATTGCAGTCAATTATATACAGATCTAAAGTTTTACAAACTACCACCCCAGCCCCACTCACTGGTCTTGAGATCAGGGTCGAGGACCCAGCACTTTGTGTTTAAAAGCTCCATATTTCTCAAAAATAATTTTTTTATCCAAGAAAGGTTTAATATATTTGATATATGGTATGAATACGATGAACTGTGGCATCTGACAGCCTGTAAAATTTCAGTTACTCTTGTTTTTTGAAGTGGATCAAAAATAAAATGATTTTTTATCGAATCTGAATTAATATTGGATGTGTTAAGTTGATACTTGATATAGTGTTCGATGGTAGTACATGTATTAAGTTTTAAATATTGAATCATCTTGAGATCAAGGTCTTCAACTTAAAAACATATGTGAAACTTTTCAGTTATTTTTTTTAAAGAGCTGTAGAGGGAACAATCAGCATGGAACTCTTCAGGCAAAAGAACCCCTAAAAAGTTATGAAATCTGCCATTTTGTCTCATTGCTGGAGGTGATAACCTTGGTTTTCCTCACTTACAAAGTTTCTCTGGGATATTTAATAGAATATGTTTAGATTCGTTAAATCCTAATAATGAGCGTAAGAACAGCTTATCGACTCTTACCAAAAGTAATAACTTTTAAATATCTTTACAATTGTTCAAGTTTTGTCAATTGATAAATGATTAATCTACAGTGATAAAAACCAAGGAAGGTACCTCCATGGAGAGAAAACAATGGTGACTGTGACGTTAGCCCATTTGTCCTTATCTCCTGAGTGCCAGATGTATTCATTTGGTACTTGGACTGTTCCTAGTGTTATCATGCTACAAGCCCCTACACATGACCTTGAGATCAGTGTCACAGACTTAGAGCATTTGACTTCGAATTACCTTTATGATTGTACCATTGACAAATAAACTGTCATTCAGGCAAGCTATGTTGCTGTACAGCAACTCATACAGTCGACTCTCGTTATCTTGAATTCCATGGTACTCACTGAAACACTTCGAGATATCCATACCTCGACATATCAGAGTTGTGAGAGTGAGGAAAACAATAAATTGAACAACCACATTTAATAAATGAATATGTAATTTGACTCCTGAAGTTAGAAATATATATATAAAATAATGTGGAAAAGAGGAGAAATGCTTAGGAGCAATTTCTCCTCTTTTCCACATTATTTTGTTACCTGTTGTCATAGTTTCATGTTAAAACAGGAATCAGATTTTCACTTCGAGATAAGCGGTAATTCGAAATAAGCGAGTTTAAGATAACGAGGTTCGACTGTATATGGTTTGCGTCATTTGAAAAAGTGCCTTTGAACAGGCACAAAATGTGCAGATTCAGATCATCCTGCACATGTGCAAAGTATCATGCGGGCCTTTGCTCTCTGTTCATGTATTCTGTAGTACCCAATGATTTTGTAAGTGGACACTGAAGGCCTTGATCAGACTGCCGATGTGCAGGTGATCTGGGCCTTCTCAGTCCAAATAGGCTCGTAGACGCTTTTTTGCACGGCATGGCCCATTTAACCTTTACCACTCTCTGGCCTAATTCAGCAGACAACAGAATGATAGTATTTTTCCTAGAAAATAGGCTTTGAAATTTCATGCACAGAGACAGTTTGCATGAAATGACAAACCTATTTTTCCAGAAAAAAATATTCCAAAATGTCGTCTGCTGAAATTTTTACCCAGCATACAGTGCATTAAAGAGCTATGCTGTTGAATACTGATGATTGGACTGTTGTTAGATAATCCACCCAGGTTTGTTCAAAACAAGCTCCACCCCGATATCAAATTCGCAGACATTTTTTTTTTATATATAATATCTAAGGTTATACCTGTTACAAGATATATTTTGGTGAAAAAATAATATTTTTATTTATTTATTTATTTATTTATTTATTTATTTACATACATGCCATTAGCTGTTGACAGAAATCTGTTAGATTTACAAATTTTTAGGGGAGATTTGATGAAATTCTGTGAGATTTTTATGAAAATCACTTTCAAGCTTACATAAGTAAGTTTTTAAAAGCCATTATTTTAATGAATTAAGCTTGGGATAGCCTTGCTAATGTGTGGTTTATTTCTAGTTCTTCAAAAAATAGCTTATTTAATGCTATGAAAATTCTGTGAAATTTGAAAATCTTAAGGGAAACGGGGTCCAGAAGGGACAAAATTCTGTGAGATTTTGTCTCATAATGTGAGGTACATGTATGGCATGTATTTATTTATTTATTTTTAAGAGGACTTGATATATTTGGTAGACTAGTCACCATTGTTTATAAGGGAGACAACTTTCTTTTGTGACTTCCTGTTTGCATTCCAGCATAAGAATCCCTTTCTGAAAAGGATCTACTCTAAAAGGAAAGAATTTGGAGCAAATTCTCTCCTCTTAGAAGAGACCTTTTCAGACAGTAGCTAAAAAATCAATTTTGATTGGGTGGCCTCCACTGAAAGTATCCATTCCTGTTAGAAGCAGATAAGGTTTTTTTTTTCATCTGAAAATCATTGATATTTGTCTTATTCCTCCACAAAAACATATGTTGTAGGTACTCATTAGAAGCACCTCACAGAAGCACTTCTAATGAGTACCCACAACGTATGTATTTGTAGAGAAATAAGAAAAATATTTCCTGATACCCACTCTTATCTAGACCTATGTTATGTAGTGGTGTGGCCGGCTCCTTGACTCACCTTTATTCTGTTTCTCATTACAGCTACAAGTTTTTTCACAGTGTATGAAGCAGCCTCACAGGAGGGGTGGGTGTTTCTGATGTACCGAGCAACAGACTGCCTGCCATCATGGATTGCGGTTATATATTTCATATCTCTCATATTCTTGCTGGCTTGGCTCGTCAAGGTAAATTTTACCATATTTGAATTGCAAAGACTTAACAAAATGGTTTTAATCCTTAAAATTGCAAATTTAGATATTAGCAAATAACACTTTGACATATTCTTTTCTTATTCTTCTGAGAAAATAGGACAATATTTTGTATGTGTTTCTCCATCCTATTTGAGACAATTCATATGAAATATCAAGCCCTATTTTGGAAGAATTAGAAAAAATGTGGGGTTCTCATTAGAAGTGTCTCTGTGAGACATTTCTTCTATGTAACTACAATGTAAAGATTTCATCGAGAAATAGAATTTCAATATTTTTTGGTTTAAAAAAAACATCTTATTTGCTGTCCCTTAATAATATTGTGTTCGGCTGATTTTATTTATTTATTTGTTTATTAGCTTACCTGAGCTATGCTCAGGATGAGCTATTGTGATCAGTTTTCATCCGTCCGTCTGTCCCTGCGTCCGTCCGTCCGTGCTTCCGTCCGTTAACATTTTCAAACGACTTCTCCTCTGAAGCCCCTGAGCCAATTTTGCTCAAATTTCATTTGGAGCCTCCTTAGGTTGGGGGAACGAAAAATGGCTAAAATGGTCGGGGTCCATTGACCAAGATGGCCGCCATGCCCATATATGGTAAAAACCTTTAAAAATCTTCTTCTCCAGAACCGAGGATGCCTTGGGGCTGAATCTTTGCATAAGTCATCGGGGACGGGAGGTCTATCAAAATTGCTAAAATAAAGGTCGTATATTGACATTTGACCTTTTTACGACAAGGTCAAGTTTGCTTCCCTATGCATTTGTATGGGAAAAACCTTTAAAAATCTTGTTCTCCAAAACCGAGGATGCCTTGTGGCTGAATCTTTATATATATCATCGGAAACTGGAGGTCTACCAAAGTTGCTAAAATAATGGTCGTGCATTGACATTTGACCTTTTTACGGTGAGGTCAATTTTGCTTCCTGATGCATTTCTATGGTAAAAATATTCAGCATTTTAAACGACTTCTCCTCTGGAGCCTCTGGGCCAATTTCGCTCAAATTTCATATGGAGCCTCTGTAGGTTGGGGGAATGAAAGATTGCTAAAATGTTCACAGTTCATTGGCCAAGATGGCCGCCATGCCCATATATGGTAAAAACCTTTAAAAATCTTCTCCTCCAGAACCGAGGATGCCTTGGGGCTGAATCTTTTGTCGGGGACTGGAGGTCTACCAAAGTTGCTAAAATAATGGTCGTACATTGACATTTGACCTTTTTACTGCAAGGTCAAATTTGCTTCCCTATGCATTTGTATGGGAAAAACATTTAAAAATCTTATTCTCCAAAACCGAGGATGCCTTATGGCTGAATCTTTGCATATATCATTGGGAACAGGCGGTCTACCAATGTTGCTAAAATAATTGTCATACATTGTCATTTGACCTTTTTACGGTGAGGTCAAGTTTGCTTCTGTATGCATTTGTATGGGCCCTGTACATTTGTATGGAAAAAAATGTTGATAATTTCAAATGATTTTTCCTCTGAAGCCTATAGGCCAGTGTTGCTCAAATTTCATGCGGAGCCTCCTTGGGCAGGAGAATGAATAATTGCTTAAATGGGCATGGTCCATTGATCAAAATGGCTGCCATGCCCATATATGGTAAAAACCTTCAAAAATCTTCTTCTCCAGAACCAAATAAGCCCTGAGCTCTAATCTATGCACAAATTATGGGGGACAGGAGATCTACCAAAATTGCTAAAATGATGCTTCTATGTTGAAATTTGCTTCCCCATGCATTTGTATGGGCCATTATACATTTATATTGAAGGTATCAAAGTGATTTGCATATCTGCAGTGGTTATGTCACTCAGGTGAGCGAGTTGTGGCCCATGGGCCTCTTGTTTATTTTGTTTCAGAATATTTTCATTGCTGTGATAATAGAGTCATTTGCTGAGATTCGAGTACAGTTTCAACAGATGTGGGGGTCTCGAGGATGTGATGCAGAATCTGACTCGTCACAGGTTTGTGTGTGACTTTATCTTATAATCTGGAGTTTACTTTAGCAGAGATGCCAACTATTCCAATTTTTGCGGAATCATACTGATTTTAAAGTCTGATTTCCGCATTAGGACATCAAAATTGACGCAAATAACAATTTTAAAACGGTGCCGGATAAAATAAAGGAAGTTGCTCCTCCCTGTACACCGATGTGGAGAAAATTATACCTGTTCACCAGTAGTAAAATTGGGTTGTTTCCTTTAAGAACCGGACTAGTTTGTGTGTTGATTATAGGAAAAACGTAACTGTAGCTGGTAAAAAGTTGCAAGTTTGGGAACCAGAATGTCTTACAAATCAAAATGGCTTCCTTGGCAAAAAAACTTCGAAAGATGCAGAAATTCATCGTAGATTATACAAATTCATGGCCAATACTGAAGCCATCAAAGGCGGGAGAATATTATGCTTTCTGCGATGTTTGTAAGATGGACTTTTCAGTCTCACACCATGCCCAGGATGACTGTCGCCGGCATGTTTGGACCAAAAACACATTGAAGTAGCAAAAGTGAAAACAGAAAATAAGCCTGTCTCGGCATTTTTGAAACATTCTGGGAGCTTGGACTTGGCAGTTATATGTGGCATTCCTGAAAATGTCTCCAGATTCCTGGAAAGCGTCTTTCATATTCCTGATAAGTAACATTTAGGGTTGGCATCTCTGCTTAAGTCGATGTTTTATCTTTTTATCTGCTATATCTTTTTAACCCTTGTCCTTCTGAACCCAGATATACCCTGCAGAAGCCAATGGATCTGGATCTGCACTGTTTGTTATTAAGTATGTGAATTTGTATCAAAATCCAGAATCAAGTAATCTGATTTGTGAAAATTAGGAGTGGGCATGGCGTCTTAATTTATTCATCAGGACAAGGGTTAAATACTGGATTTATAAAAAATATGCCCTGATGAAAGTTTTTAAGAAAACCATTGCCAACTTCTCAAAAAGGTTTCTGCCCCCTTCTATGTCCGATTAAATCAGTAATCTGATGCAAATTTCAGCATCCAGTTTCCTGAAATATTAATTTCCATAAGTTCCACCTTGACGGACTATAGTAACATTTTGTCATCTGCTCATTGGATGGTTAAAGGTAAACTATGCAGGTCGTTTAAAATACTCCATGTATACATGTATTCTGCATGGGGAAAATAAAGGATAAACAATGATTAACATGTAATTATCTTTTTTGTCTGTTATACTTAGCATGACCTCAGTTCCAGGCTACTCTGTTGGATGAGTTTTGGTTGTGTCTAACTGTTAAACTTTGTTGTTAAGGTTTATTCGTAAGCAGCAGACTGAAACACATATGCAAGAAAAACATTTTGTAAAGACCCTCCAGATGTACGCTTTGTTGACCTTATACATGTAGTATTCTTCCATATATGGCTAACATTGGAAGTAGGGTGGTCATATATTTACAGCTGAATGGTGTGATGGACAGAAGCCAACTTAGCTTATGCTCAAAAAATGGTAATTCCAGAAATCACCATCTAATCAGAGAAAAAAACACAGAATTATGAAAATTTATTCCAGAAGGGGAAGTCTGAGGTATCTCTCCCGAATAAGTTTGATCAGAGACATAAATTCATAAATTCAAGGCGCATCTAATGAGTACCCACAATGTATGTTTTTGTGGAGAACTGGTAAAATTATCCCATAATTATAACGCAATTCTCTTTCTTAACCCTTGACCTGCTGAACCCAGATATACCCTGCCTTTGCAAACAGTGCAGATCCAGATCAGTTGGCTTCTGAAGAAGCCAACTGATCTGGATCTGCACTGTTTGCCATTAAGTATGTGATATTGTATCAACAAACTGGATCAAGTTATCTGATTGGCTGAAAATTAGAAGTGGGCATGGCATGTTGGTTTATTCAGCTGGACAAGGGTTAACAATTCCTCTGAGTCTGAGATAATGCATACATGCCATACCTCGCACTGTGAGACAAAATCTCACAGAATTTTGGCCCTTCTGGACTCCGTTTCCCATAAGATTTTCAAATCTCACAGAATTTTCATACCATTTAATAAGCTATTTTTTTGAAGAACTAGACA
Source organism: Anodontia alba (assembly GCA_964016985.1). Lineage (NCBI taxonomy): Eukaryota > Metazoa > Mollusca > Bivalvia > Lucinida > Lucinidae > Anodontia > Anodontia alba. The sequence continues at coordinate 53,614,539 of OZ024833.1, forward strand.
TAAATCACACATTAGCATGGCTATCCCAAGCTTAATTCATTAAAATAATGGCTTTTAACTTCCTTATGTAAGCTTGAAAGTGATTTTCATAAAAATCTTACAGAATTTCATCAAATCTCCCCTAAAAATTTGCAAAATCTCACAGATTTCTGTCAACAGGTAATGGCATGTATGATAATGAGAGTTGGCTGTACACAATTTTACCAACAGTTGCAGCAGTAAACATTGATAATATCAGCAGCGCCAGAGTAAATATTGAAGGTGAATAGATACACTTCAAAGAGAGAGCACTACTAGATGAAATTGTCCCACCCCCTTCCAAGGGAGGCCACTCCAGCAGATCATTTGCTTCCCTGGTCCCGAGGTTATAAATTTTTTTCAAGCTCAGCTTGGCTGAGCATGAAGTTTTTCCTGCTGATAAATCTCAGATTGCTAACAATTGCAATTCTGTCTAGCTAAACATAGCTAATCATGTAAATTTCTCTGCTAGTAAATATGAAAATGCCAGCTATTGACATTTTTGTCCCCCAACGTTAGTCGAAGGGGACTATCGTAATGGGTTGGTCCGTCCATCAGTCCGTAGACACAATCTTGTCTCCACAATTCCTCCTACAGTTTTAAATGGATTTTGATGAAACTTTTCAGTTATTGTTCCCATGACCCAGTTTTAGCCATTTGTCAACAGAAGTTCTTGTCTCCGCATTCACCACATACTGACATTTCAAATGTCGGGGAACACTTGGCCTGCGGCCTTTTATCATATTTGTCAGTAAAGAAAATTTCATTTTCAGCTGAGTTGAGAATGAAAAAAAAGTTTTATAACCTCGGGGCCATGTATATGATTCCCTTATCAAATGAGGTTACTGTTAAAGGATACAGCTCTTTCATGAAGAATGGCAGCCTTTAAGAAGAGTGATCTCCCATGGAGGGGATCCATTCAACATAAGCGGTTTTATACACTGTCAAGGGAAAAGGGTTTACTCTAAAAAGGAAAAAAAAAAAAGATAGTTTTTTTAAGAATAGAGTGTTTTTCATAAGAGCACATTCAATTTTGATAGATTGCCTCCCTTGAAATTGTTTCAGTTACCCGTAACTTGATGTGTGCATGCAGTCTGTGAAGTCATTTGCACAATCTGGTGAGGGTGTTCACTTGTCTGGCTACTGTAGAATCAGCTGACAAATAGAGAAGGTACTGATCAGATTACAGTTTTTATATCCCGCCACACAATTGTGATGGGTGTTATAGTTCCACGTTGGACATCCAGTGAGTAAATATCAATGGATTTTCACTAAACTTGGTGTGTGCATTGATATGGAGATCTGGTTTGGGATTGTTAATGGACAAATTTTGTCAGTTTTTGACGGAGTTAGCTGCACACGTCTATATTTTCTTTTCTGGATGATAACTTCAGTAAATATCAATTGATATTCATCAAACTTGGTGTGTGCATTGATATTGTGGAGATCTAGTTTGGGATTGCTAATAGGCAAGTTTCGTCAACTTTTGAAAGAGCACTTGGACACCTTTAGAATAGACCCCTTTTCAGTGGAGAGCAAAACAATTTTGACAGCATTACATCCCTTGAAAGCTTATCACATCCCCTTTTATCCTTGCCATTCTTTAAACCTGCTGAATCCAGATATACCCTGACTTTGCAAACAGTGTAGATCCAGATCAGTTGGCTTCTGAAGAAGCCAACTGATCTGGATCTGCACTGTCTGTCATTGAGTATATGAATTTGTATCAACAATCTGGATCAAGTAATCTAATTGGCTGAAAATTAGAAGTGGGTATGGCATCTTAATTTATTCAGCAGGACAAGGGTTAATATGCTAAATTATTAACAAAACTGTTTTGCTACCTGCTCATGTGTCTAAAATCTGCTGGATGAGTTGCAAATAGTGTAGACCCTGATCAGATGCCACAGAATGTGACATCTGATATGGGTCTGCACTGTTTGCTCTGCCCTGTCTGTCCAATGTTGTAGGGTAAATATGTTAACCCTTAAACTGCCATTCACAACAATTGTCATCTGCTTTGTCATCTGCTTGTGATTTTAAAAGTCATTTTTGCAAACAGTATGAACCCAGATCAGACTGCTCCTCTAGGAGCAGTCTGATCAGGGTCCACACTGTTTGCCTGTTTGCAAAAATAGGTTTGAAAAGTTTGAATAGTTTGAAAAGTTTGCAAGAATATTCAGCAGACGACAGAAACAGACGACATTTTCAGATGCAGGTTTTCTTGGCATTTTAAGGGTTAAATGTATGCACAGGCTGTTGATGTATGTAATGAGTACCTGTTTTCATGACATCCACAGGTGATCCAGCAAGAAGGAAAAACATGGAAAATGGTAATACTGGATGACAATAAACCCCAGGGGCTGGCCCCACCCATCTTTCAACAGATCCTCAGATCTAGTGCATTTCATGCCTTTATTCTGCTAATGGTGCTAGCCAGTGCTATAGCCGAGGCCAGCCTTAGTTTTGTTGACCACACAGTAGACCCCAACAATAAAATGGATACTTTTTATTATCTTGAGGTAAGAACTGAAACAAATTGAAATGCTCACTCAATGCGATCCTAGCTCAGCTACATAACTTTTGTGGAGATTGACCATGAAATCACTTCCCCTACCACTGATTCAGAAAGGGCAGTTGTCAGTTATGAAAAAGATCCTCAGGACTGCATTTATTAGGAGTCAAAAAGTAATTTTGTTCGTGAATTGTCTTGAAATTTTCTCCCGCTGATTCAAGAAAGGCAGTTGCCAGTTTCTGGCGAGGACCAAGCCTGCCCAGTAAACGTGTGGTTAGGTAAACTGACCGTGCTCGACATGACCCCATTGGGTTGACTGGGCCGTAAAAATCAACACAAACAAACAAACAGAATCGAAGTGTCTGTGGGGCCAAGTGGTTAGCGCTCCTGACTTAAAATCATGAGGTCTGGGTTTGAATCACATTAGAGGCAGAATTCTGCTCATGACTGTAAGGCGCTTCATTGCACAGAGCCATTCATTATCACCCATGCATCCTCTCGATATGACAAATAATGTTGAAAGAGACATAAAATGCCAACTCATCATCATAAAACAACAAACCTCTTATCTGATTAAAGGTCTCCTTAACTCCAGATCAGGGAGTTTACCTCTTATCTGATTAAAGGTCTCCTTAACTCCAGATCAGGGAGTTTAGTTGACCTTCATTTTCAAACCCTGAGGGAAAGCCCTGGTATCCCAGTATTTAGGGTAAATACAGGATATAACATTTTGCTGTAGTAACTTTTTATGTGTATTTTAAACATACATGTATTGAGAAAAAAACTTCTTGTTAAAAAAGATGCTTAGAAAGTATTATAAATGCTTTTCAGGTATTTTTCACTTTGTTATTTGACCTTGAAGCCCTGTTCAAGATCTGGTGTCTTGGTTTCCGTGGTTACTGGAAGAGGTCCTTGCACAAGTTTGAACTAGTGTTGTGTGTTATGACAACTCTACACATCATACCAGACTGGTACCGTACACAGCTTACCTACTTCCAGGTAATATTATTATGTGAAACTGAGGCACTAAATGTCTATTCCATAGCTCCAGATAAGAGGGATAAATATTTTTCTTTTTTCTCCACCAAAACATATATTGTGGATGCATATTAGAAGCGCCTCATTGAGGCACTTCCAATGAGTTCCCACAACACACATTTTCATGGAGAAATAAGAAAATACCATTACTTTTGATTGAAAAATGTGCCTTATCTTGAGCTGTATCTGTCAGTTCCATTAGTATATCTTTGTAAAATGTAAACTTTTAGATAAGCCAATATTTTTAAATAAAACAATGATATTTTACTCATTTCTTCATAAAAACATAGTTTTGGTACACATTAGAAGTACCTCACAGAGGCACTTCTAATAAGGACCATAACATGTTTTTGTAAAGAAATAAATAAAACATATTTAGCTTAATATTGTGCATATCTAGAGTTATATGATGGATCCCAAAACTGTATAGATTATATTGAAATATGACCATAAATGGTCATTTTTCAATATAATCTATACATTTTTGTTTGGATATAACACGGTTGTTTAACTAACACGGTTTATGCTATGGACCCCAACAATAGTGTTTTAAGGAGGTTGTGGTGTATTTTCATTATATAATATGGGAAATGAGGTAGATGTTGGTAGTTCAGCATATTATGACAAATTAATACAGTTAAAAAAGGTTGCTTCAAGTAATAAACAAAATGAAAGGTTGATTTAAAGCTGCAAAATTCTGAAAATCTCCCCGATAATGTTGACCCCGTTTTCAGTTTACATTATTGGAGGAACATGGGGTACACATGACATAGAATTGTTGAAGTAATGTATCTCTTGGTACTGAATTCTAATCTGGGCCCAGTTGTTCAAAACTAACGACGTCGTTACTTAACGAATCGTTAAAACTTTGATCATTAAATATGGCATATATGTTGATATTTTTGCTGAAAAAATGTGAGTAGCTTTTGTATTTGCAAAAGCTATTCACATTTTTTCAGCAAAAATAGTTGTGAATTAGATATTGTATTCACTAGAACAGTTAACATTTTGACAACTAACAAGCTCATTAAGCTAACAATGCTTTGAACAACTGGGCCCTGGCCAGAAGTTGGTAGCTTCAAATAACCATTCTTAAGGAGATTAGATACAGATAGATTTTGTCCAATTTTCACAAGGGAAACAGCTTTTGTTACTTCTGGTCTGTTTTTCTGCCCACCAGGCTGTTCCTAAATAGGAATCTATTCTAAAAGGAAAGACTTTGCTTTGAAGGGGAAACATCTTTTCAGGAGGAAGGTGAAATAAGCTTGACAGTGGCCTCTGAAATACATTCTCATTAAACAGTCTAACTTATAAACAGAAACTTTAGAGATTTGAATAGAAATTGTAGCAGTCCTACCATACTGGAAGTAGCACCGCCTAGGTGGCTCAGTTGGATGCGCCGTCCGACTGGAGACCAGGAGGTCGCGGGTTCAACCCTTGCCGAGGTTGGCAACATTCTTTCGTGGAGATTGATCATGAAATATTTTCTACGGTCATTCTCTCCCTTCTGCTGATTCAAGAAGGGCAGTTTTTCAGTTTCTGGTGAAAGAATGTGCACAATACTGGTTAACCGCTTAGAAGACTAAGCCTGCCCAGTAAAGGTGTGGCTAGGTAAACTGACCACGCTCGACATGACCCCATTGGGTTGACTGGGCCGTAAAACCTCAACACAAACAAAAAAACATACTCGAAGTATTTGTGCAGACGTTCATTGCTCCAGATAAGGTGCTTTTTTTCCCCAACCAAAATTTGTTGATATTTTTCTTATTTCTCCACAGAAATATGCATTGTAGGTACTCGCTAGAAGAGCCTCAGAGAGGCACTGTTGTGAGTACCTACAACATATTTTTTGTAGAGAATTAAGAAAAATATTTAACTGATCTGGAGCTGTGGACAGCCCTGAGCAAATTGTATGGACCCAGATAAGATGCCACTGACAGTCAGTGAAAGTGAGGGCACAGTGCAAATCTTAACAGTATTGCATACTGATTTTTACCTGTGTATTCTAAAGGCAAATTTGTAATGTTTGACGCTTAGATGCTTAGAATTCATAGCTAAAGATAAGATGGGCACCAGTGAGGTGCTTAAAATGAGTACCCACAACATGTTTTCATGGAGAAATATGAAAAATATCAGTCCTTTTGGTAGAAAATGCCATATCTGGAGCTATTGCTATTTGAGCCAGCGCATGACAAAACCTTCAATAAGACTTGTGCGACCAGCGAAGACTCAGATCAACTTGCGCATCCATGAAGTCTGATCAGAGTCTTTGCTGATCGCATGAGCCTTCTACAGCCTCCGGGCTATCGAAAGAGGGATGAATGAGAACCCTTGCCCTATTGGGTGGAGGCTGATGTGAGTCTTTGTTGGTCTTTGTTGGTCACACAATTCGTATTGTAGCTTTTAGCGTGTGCTGGCTCACATATCTTACATTCAGACCCACAGAAATCATTGCTCCAAATAGAAGAATATCCAGATAAATATTTTTCTTTTATCTCCACAAATAATATGTTGTGGGTACTCAGAATTGCCTGGGAATTCTTCCACAAAAACATGCTGTAGGCATAGGTCTAGATCAGAGTGGCTATCAGGTAAATATTTTTTATTTCTACACAAAAGCATATGTTGTGGGTACTTATTAGAAGCGCCTTGCTGAAATAAGAAAAATACGAGGGCAAGTCAATAAGTAACCAACCTATCCCATTTCCAATTGACCGAGTCACCCAATATTTTCATGCCTTGTTTCAATACATGTTTTAGGCCTGATTGCATCCTTATCATGTCATTCACTCATAAGATATTGAATGTCAAACATGGCTAGCAATGCAGAAGTAAGCTTTTCGTCAAAAGTTGAGTACCGTGCTGTAATTTGGTACTTGTATTTGAAAGAGAAAACAGGTCAAGAAATACATTGTGAGTTGACCAATGTTTATGGGTCTTCTGCACCATCGTATGCACAAATTAAATTCTTGGTTGGGGAATTCAAACGCAGTAGAAACCAGGTCTGGACGCCCGTCAGATGCCACTGATGAAGAAATGTGTAACAAAGTATGGGATCAGGTGTGCTCTGATAGGCGAATTAAGGTGGAAGAAATAGCGAATGCATTACACATTTCACATGGTAGCATTTCAACAACTTTACATGATCCCTTTGGTGTGCACAAGCTAACAGCCCGTTGGGTCCCAAAATCCCTTAGCGACGAGCAAATGGCAACCAGAGCATCAGTATGCAGTGCATTGTTGAAGCGGTTTAGGTCAAAGGAAGATGATTTCCTTTCACGTCTGGTGACTGTAGATGAGACCTGGGTCCATTATTATGAGCCAGAGAATAAAGCTCAGTCGCCAGAGTGTAGGGCCGGGGTCTCCTAGACCAAAGAAGTTCAGAACGCAACCCTCTCCTGGCAAGGTGATGGCACTGTATTTTTGGATGCACAAGGCGTTATTATGTTGGACTTCCTAGCAAAGAAAAGTGCAATAACAGGTGCGTATTATGCACACTTGCTCGACTAACTGAGAATTGTGATCTGTGAAAAACGCCAAGGTAAACTCTCCAAAGGGATTCTGCACCAACAGGACAATGCGAGAGTCCACACTTGCAAAATTGCAATGGATGCTGTTGAGCGGAATGGGTAGAGCTAATACCGCACCCCGCCTATTCTTCAGACTTAGCTCCTAGTGACTATTTCCTATTCCCAAACTTGAAAAAGGATATCCGTGGACGTCATTTCCGGTCCAACGAAGAAGTCGTGGCAGCAGTTGAGGAGTGGGTCAGAGACAAGGACCCTGGTTTTTCAGTTCTGGGCTGATGGCACTGGAACACCGTTGGTCCAAGTACATCATTCTAGAGGGCAATTACATCGAAAAAGGAGAGATCAATCTCACCCAGAAATAAGTTAAGCTGGTTTTTTATTGACTCGTTCTCGTATCAATATTTTTGGATTGAAAAAGCATCTTATCAAGAGCTATGCTTTGGGTACTCAATAGAAGACCTGAGAAATTGATATTGTATATCCCTGAGGCACATCCTATGAGTGTCTATAACATATATTTTCATGGAGAAATAAGCAAATTACATGTATCTATATTTTTCCCTTGAAAAAATGTTTTCTGAGGCAAGAGAATTTCTGATTGATATCTAGCCCTTGTGTAAAAATTATCATTTGATTCAGCACCTTAGATAAGCTGCTTTTTTGGGGTATTTACATGTACCCAATTAAAATTTTGAAAAAAGCATTTCAAATTAAATCTATGGGATGAATACCCAGTTATCAGTAAATTTTGCTCCCATTAATATAACAGGGTACCCAAAAGAAAAATCCTGATACTCAATTCAATAAGAAGTGGGTGGGTAAAAATAGACCAAAATACCCAATTGCTTAAAACCTTATATAAGGCACTGATTTAATTTCAGGTTTTACGAGTGATTAGGTTGATTAAGGCTTCACCAATGCTTGAGGACTTCTGCTGGAAGGTATGTTACAATGTTCATTTATTTTGTTGATTACTTGTAAACTTGGCATACTTTTACAGAGTAGCATTTTGTATTTACCCTAAGTATATGGACAGTTGGGCCTGAGCAAACAGTATACCTAGGTCACATGCTACAGAACATCGGATAAGGATCTGCACTTTTTGCCACTCATATAGCACTGTTTTAGACACATCAGCTGGTAGTGAAGCATCGGAATGGTTGAGTGGTTAGCACTGCTGACATCAGATCACTCGGTTCCAGCTTTGAATCCCACTAGAAGAGGAACTCAACTAATGACAGTATGCTCCTTCATTGAACAGATCATCTCATTATCACCCCGTAACCATCTATATAGTGTTGAAAAAGACATAAAACAATGAATCATCAGCATTTAGTAAATGAATTTGTTCAAAATTTAGGACAAGGATGGTAAAGCTGTCCCAATATTTAGGGTAAATACAGTATATCATTATGATTTCACAAAAAAGTTGACACCCAGCTGATAAAGTAGCATACATAGGTCTAGATAAGGGAGGGTATCACGTAAATATTTTTCTTATTTCTCCACGAAAACATATGTTGTGGATACTCATTAGAAGCGCCTCGGTGAGGCGCTTCTAATGAGTACCCACAAGATATGTTTTTATGGAGAAATAAGAAAAAATATCAATACTTATGGATTGAAAAAAAAGGCCTTAACTAGTGCTATGAGTATACTATGGAAGTCGTACTAGTTTGATGCCAAAATTGTGTATTTGCTCCTGATAAGACAGTTTGTCAGTACATGCTGCTTACCATGCATTTAGTAACAGTGGTTTGATAGATATTTTCAGATATTTGGTCCTGGTAAGTTCGGTTTTACAGATATTTTAATCAAGCATTAATTATCCCCGTGCTTTTCGAAGAAAAAATGGGGATATTATACCACCGTCTGTCCGTTCGTACGTTCACACCATTGCTCCTAGACAATTTAAGCTAGAATCTTAAAACTTTCACAGGTGATAGCCCAATGGTTGAGGACTGGAGGAAGGCTTTTGGAATTTTGATGTGCACAGAGATATGTGATGGCGCTGGCGCGGGGATATGCGATGGTTCGTCATTGACTTGCTGTAGTTGTTATTGGTTTGCTAATTATTTTGCAGATATTTGGTCCTGGTAAGAAGTTAGGCAGTATTGTTCTGTTCACCATGTGCTTATTGATCATTGCCTCCAGTATCAGTCTGCAGCTCTTCTGCTCCATTGAAGGATTTGAGAAATTTGAGACATTTCCAAAGGTAATGTATCAGCCATGTCGTACAAAAGGACAGGCTTAACCCTTTCAGACTGGCAGACCAAAACCAATACCTGTGCAAATAGTGTAGCTCATAATGAGCCATCTCATCTGGATCTACACTGTTTGCCATTCTGTTTTTGATTTTAGACTGAAACCCCTACTTCCATCAGAGGACAAGTCTAAATTTAAGAATGGAAGAGTCCACTTCAGGAAATCAGGGGTGAGATGGTTAATGGGTATGATAACAGTGAAGGGCCAGGTCAGCTTGGATATGCACATAATCTGATCAAAATGTTGACTTTATACCCAACCACATCTTATTTGTATGTTATATTCTTTGCAATCCATCTGTATGGGTGTCCTTGTCTGTTCTTTGTTTCTGATTGATAACTTCATTGATATTTATGGGTGTCATTCAAATTTGCATAATATATATTAGTATATGGAATGCATGGTTTGGGATGTTTAATGAATAAAGTCCAATATTTTTGACAGAGTAGTGGCCCTTTTAAATGTTTGAAAAATGTTTTTTGTGGTCTGTATTTCCTTTACTATATAGAATACCTGAATGAAACTTAAAAGATATGTGGAAGACCTAAGGCTACATATTGATGCCAAGGAGAGTTAATCTGGCTGTTCTAGTTCTTGAGTTATCGGGCCTTGGTATATCTGGGTAATGGACTTCGCCTTTTAGCCCTTTTACTATATGGAATATCAGAATGACAGTATAGAAGACATATGGCCAGGAAGTGTTTCCTCTGGCTGTTCCAGTTCTTGAGTTATCTACCTTGATATTTCTATGGCATACTGAAATTTCTGTTTCAGACAGCTTTCCAGCGGTGGGCTATCATGCTGTGTAACGCTTTTATTGATGATAATTTTAACCCTTGCCATACTGAATAAATTAAGATGCCACACCCACTTTTAGTTTTCAACAAATTAGATTATTTGATCCAGGTTGTTGAAACAAACTCACAACGACAAACAGTGCAGATCCAGATCAGTTGGCCACTGATTTGGATCTACACTGTTTGCAAAGGCAGAGCATATCTGGGGTCAGCAGAACCAGGGTTAATATGCAAGGTCTTTCTCCAGGCCAGTTTGGGTCTTCACTTTTTACATATGCATTAAGATTACTTCTAGTGTAACAGGGGTTCATTTTGTATTCAACAACTTTATTGTCTAATTTTGAGCCGTGTGTCATACAGAGGACTTGTAAAGGTGTATTTGATAAAAACTCAGGGATTATTTTCTCATTTTGTCTATAAAACATTGAGGGTACTCATTAGAAGCGCCTCACCAATACACTTCAAATGGAGGAATAAGAATAATTATCCCAGAATTATCTTCAAATACTTCTCCTTAATAAGCTTGTGTATCATAGTTCCAGATAAAAGAAATAGTCAAGATGATTTTGGTATTTGCAACTAAACATTGCTGGCCAGTCTCAGTGGCTCAGTCATAAAATTGTCCGACTGGTGACCAGGGCGTTGTGGGTTCGATCCCTGCCGGGTCCGGCAACATTCTTTTGTGGAGATTGATCATGAAATATTTTCTACGGTCATTCTCTCTCTTCAGCTGACTCAAGAAGGGCAGATGTTAGTTCCAGGCAAAAAAATGTGCACAATTACTGGTTAACCACTTAGAGGACTGTAAGCCTGCCCAGGAAAAGTGTGGTTAGATAAACAAAGTGGCTAAACATGACGTTAAACTCAAAATCAACCAACTAGACATTTCTTGAGGGCACTCATTGGAGTGCAGTGTAATTTGTTGCACCAAAGCATGTCTTGTGGGTACTGATTGGAATTGCCTGATTAGTGAGATGATTCCATTGTATACCATAAGATATGTTTTTGTTGCCATTATGTATCAAAAGTTATCCAAAGTATTGACATGTACCTTATCCTGTGTATATGACTAGTGATAAGCTAAGTGAATCTGAACATATTCTGGTCAGGGTTTTAACCAACCATGAATACAATGTATGAACATAGATACTGAACAGCAAGAAAAGACCTGGGCCCAGTTGTTCAAAGCGTCGTTAGCTTAACGAGCTCGTTAAGGGTCATTTTGTTAACTGTTTTAGGGGATTCAATATACAATATTCTGATATTTTTTTTATATAACCATAAATAATGACATTGCATGTAAGTTCCTCTCTATATAGATATTACTGTATCCTTGTCTGGTGCCTGTGTCCTGGTTTCAAATGTCTGATTGGCATAAAGCATCTGGGAACCAGAAACCAGACATGATTATATTTCCTGTATAACTGTAGCAGTTTGTATATGAATCATGCGCCATCCGACTGGAGATCAGGAGGTCACGGGTTCAACCCTTGCAGAGGTCGGCAACATTCTTTCAGGGAGATTGATCATGAAATATTTTCTACGGTCATTCTCTCCCTTCTGCTGATTCAAGAAGGGCAGCTGTCAGTTTCTGGCGGAAGAATGTGCACAATACTGGTTAACCGCTTAGAGGACTAAGCCTGCCCAGTAAACCTGTGGTTAGGTAAACTGACTGCGCTTGACATGACCCCATTGGGTTGACTGGACCATAAAACCTCAACACAAACAAACATTCTGTGAAAAAAAAAAAGAGTCTTACAGAGCATATTATGTCGACTACAAAATCCCAGAGTATTCTACTTGTTCACAATCATATCGGGGCCATTTTTGGACAGGTTTTTCAAAAATTCCATCCTTTAAAATAGCAATGTCTGGGCGGGCATCGGGCATCGTCCCAGGTTAACCTTTCGGTAAACCTTTTTCCAGAGTTATATGTTACCTTTATTCTTCAGTGGATTGCTTTCATATTTGGTAGGGTTGAAGAGGAGGACCAGTAGTGTGTTTCACATGCAAGAGAGATAACTCTCACTTTCTTGGTTATTTAAAAAACCTGTCCATAATGCTGTTAGGCATTGTTATACCCTGCCACACCATTACACGATAGTGGTGGGGTATTATGGTTTCACTTTGGACGTCTATGTGTCTGTCCGTCCCTCCCTCCGTCAGTCAGTCGTATGTCCATCCTTCTGTCTGTTTTTCATTTCCGGATGATAACTTGAGTAAACTTCAATGGATTTTCACCAAACTTGGTATGTGCATTGATATTATGGAGATCTAGTTTGGGATTGCTAATGGGCAGATTTCGTCAAATTTTTATGGAGTAATCTGCCCGAGACACTCCCATATTTTCGTTTCTAGATGATAACTTGTAAACATCAATGTATTTTCACCAAACTTGGTATGTGCATTGATATTGTGGAGATCTGGTTTGGGATTGCTAATGGGCAAATTTTGTCAAATTTGACGGAGTTATCTGCCAGAGGCACGCCCATATTTTCGTTTTCCAGACGATAACTTGAGTAAATGTCAAGGGATTTTAACCAAACTTGGTACATGCATTGATATGAAGGAAATCAGGTTTGGGATTGCTTATGGGCAAATATCGTCAATGTTTGACAGAATTATCTGCCTGCGACACGATAGTGGTGGGGTATTATAGTTTAACATTTTTATTTTTGTTGTTAGCCAACACTTACTGAACTCATAACTCCAGATAAGGTGCTTTTTATTGCACGTGTTAGCTTTGATAACTTAGATGTGCAAATATCTGTCAGCTCATTTGTCCCTGTACTTACGTCCACCCTAATGTCAATTCTAGCGTTTACCCTAGTGTCCACTCTAAATGAAGTTGAAGCCACAGGTGAGACATAAACTACAATGAAGTTCTTTATTTCTACCAAAATTATTGATATTTTTGTTATTTCTTCACAAAAACATATGTGGTGGGTACTCATTGAAAGCGTCTCACCTCAACATGTTTTAATGGAGAAATAAGATGTCTAATGACACCCACAACATACGTTTTCATGGAGAAATAAGAAAAAAATATTACCCTGATACCCTGTCTTCCTCTTAATGCTTCTTAATGCATGAGGTGCTTCTTATGAGTACCCATAACATATCTTTTTATGGAGAAATAAGAAAAAATATCAGGGCCCAGTTGTTCAAAGCTCGGACTTAATAATACCCGGACTTGTCACAAAAGGGAACTGCCAAAATATGTTGTCGTGGCTTGATTTTAGGGCTATTTTACAGCACTGTGGTCATTAAAAATGATTTTGGATAATAACTTAAGTTATAATAAAAAGTTTTTAATAGGTTTGGTTGAAAAATATTAAGTCACAATTAATAAAATTGAAGTTATACCATCATTTGGGTGAATTTCTGATGATTTTCTGCTTAAAGAGCCAAAAATAGCAAAAATGGGTACCTAGCTTTCTTGCTGATGTTTACAAAAACTATTTGATTTTCCTTAAATATAATGCTGCAGTTTTAAAGGTAATATATTGAACTATTGCTTTTTGAAAACAAATCTCAGATATTTTGAGAAATAATTGAAATATGAGCATAAAATCTTCATCATGTAAAATTATGAAAACTCAGCCACGACAACATATTTCCAATAAATACAATACCTATGCCATAGTTACTAGTCCAGTGTATATTGGGTCCAAGTTCAAAGCTAATGACTTTGTTAGTTAACAATATGTTAAAATTTACATCGGGTGATACCCAAATATGCTGAAATTTTTTGCTCGAAAAATGTGAGTAGCAAAAGCTACTCACATTTTTTCAGCAAAAAATATCAGAATATTGTATGTTGAATCCGCTAAAACAGTTAACTAAATGACCATTAACAAGCTCGTTGAGCTAACGACACTTTGAACAACTGGACCCAGTACTTTATGGATGAAAAAAAAAAAAAGCAGCTTGTCTTGAGCTATGAAGATTACAGCCAAAGCCATGACAGACTATTGAAGCACATGGTATCTGTAAATCTATTTATCAAAAGCCCTGATCAGACTGAGTGGGTGCACAGGATATCTGTAAGAGTACAGTGGAAATCTTGATAGACTATTGATGCACATGATATCTGTAAATCTATATATCAAAAGCCCTGATCAGACTGAATGGGTGCACAGGATATCTGTAAGAGTACAGTGGAAACCTTGATAGACTATTGATGCACATAATATCTGTAAATCTATATATCAAAAGCCCTGATCAGACTGAGTGGGTGCGCAGTATATCTGTAAGTGTACAGTGGAAACCTTGACAGACTGTTGATGCACATGATATCTGTAAATCTATGTATCAAAAGCCCTGATCAGATTGAGTGGGTATGCAGGATATCTGTAAGAGTACAGTGGAAACCTTGATAGACATGATATCTGTAAGTCTATGTATCAAAAGCCCTGATCAGACTGAGTGGGTGCGCAGGATATCTGTAAGAGTACAGTGGAAACCTTGATAGACTATTGATGCACATGATGTCTGTAAATCTATGTATCAAAAGCCCTGATCAGACTGAGTGGGTGCACAGGATATCTGTAAGAGTACAGTGGAAACCTTGATAAACTATTGATGTACATGATATCTGTAAGCCTACATCAAAAGCCTTATGAGACTATGACTGCACAGATGCATAGGTTATCTGAATCTTTTTGATGTTTGTTGCCCTCATCAGACTGAACAGATGCATAGGTTATCTGTAAGCATATAGCATAGCCCTGATCAGACTGCTTGGATGCACAAACTATCTGTAAGCCTGTTGCCAGACACCATTTGCACAAAGCACTGATTAACAGGTTAGAGGACTTAGTCTGCCCAGGAAAGGTGAGTAGATTAACTGACTGACTCGACAGTTCTGACCCCAATCAAACAGTTCTGACCCCAATCAAACTGCTCCTTTATCAGGTTGATCTTAAAGGTAGTCAAATAGACACATTCAGTATCAGGGTTCTACTATAAAAGGAGTAACTTCGCTCCCCTGGGAGCAAATTCTTTCCTTTTAGAGTAGACACCTCTTATGAAGTTTCTTGGTGTCCAGGAAAGCAATCCGGAAGTCACAAAAGTTGTCTCCCTTGTAAAATATGGTGGAATAATCTACCAAGTGTATCCAGTCCCCTGAAGTTGTCTGAATATTTATCTGTGTAATTATGTTATCTATATCTGATGTATTGAGACATTTTGAAGATAAAAATGTATTGTTTTCGTATCAAGGTTTCTTTATAAAATCGTACCGTACTTGTGCTTTTAAGCCCTCAGTGGACTTAGAAATTTCATTTTTATCATTAAAATCAGCCTCAGAAAATTGTTCTGTTAAATGCACAGTCTGAATTCGAGTATTTATGTTAAGGGTAGGCAAAATTGGTATACTAACTACACATGTCCAGCCCAAAGCTTTCAGTACAGAATAAATGACCAGTATATTTTCACTGAAAAAAAAAGGTTTATTTTTATACTTTTACAGCTTGGCAACAAACCTGTGGATACTCTTCATTACATTAAAATATGGATGCTTAAAAGAGCAAACATTTATTTCAGAAAAATACTCCTTTATTAGAGTATACATATTAATTATGGTAAATATGGTATATTGTAGCATCCCATTAGAATCATCTCAGCTGATACATTTATGATACAGTGTCACAATACCAGGTTTTCCCTAAATATTTGGACACATTAGCTCCCGTTCCAAACTTACACTAAAAATTGAACAAGTCCAATTGACTACCGAGTGAATATCTAAAATGTGATGGAATGGCAAAAGATCTTGAACCATGATCAAACAGCTCTTAGTTTGATCAGCATCTACACTATTTGCCATTTTGTCACAACATGCTCAAAGAAAAGTTTGCTCTGCATCTACACAGTTTGCTTAGGACTATCTGTCACAGTATTTAGGGTAAATATGGTAATTGTTTGGTGGACAGATAAGAGAACTGTTATTATGAGTACTCTAATCTAGAACTTTATAAATTTATGGTTTCTACCAGGCGTTTATGTCTATGTTCCAAATTCTCACCCAAGAGGGGTGGGTGGGTCCCCTTGATGGAGTTCTGGAGACGATTGGAGACAATTCAGCTTTAAGGATTGTAGTTGGATTTTATTTTATTTTGTTCCATTTATTTGTGAGTGTGGTGAGTAAAGGTTTCCGCTGGTGTAACATAGATCTGGATATGAGGGCTGTCCAGATAAATATTTTTATTTCTCCAGAAAATTTGTTGTTGTTGATGCTCATTAGAATTTAAACGTTTCTAATGAGTATCCACAATATATGTTTCTTTGAAAAATATTATTATGTCAATAGTATTTTGGTTGAAATTGGTGCCTTGTCCAGAGCTATGAGCATATTATGAATGAACAATTGCCCTTGTATTATATGAGGACAATGGCATTGAATGTTAAAGAAATACAGCATATATTTCATGTCTTTGTTTAGTTTATGAATTACACAAATTAGAAGGCAAATGTGTGGCTTTGCCTTTTTTTTACCGTTGCCTTGAAAAATATGTATGATGCCTTCAAAATAATATCAAGTAGATATTGATTATTAGTTAAATTTCAAGACCATACTTTATCATGCTTAAAAAAATGCACACAAAAAAACAGGTGCCCAAAAGGCAGGTGCCCAGATGGTAATTTTTGTTATTTCTGCAGTGGTACATCATATCTAGAGTTACGCTTATTTGGTACTGTGACTCTATAAATGTTTGTTCATAGAGCAAATTTTTCTTTGACATGCATTGCCATTGGCCATTATTTATATTACAATTTTAAACTAACGGTTACTGTCATGTTTGAAAAAAATGGGCTTGTGTGGTGTCTCTGTTCCGTTAACTGTTCTTTGTTCTATTGTGATGGGTTCTATTGTAACAGTGAAACATATTCTCATGGTAAGCAGTGTGAATGGATTATCACTTGATTCCTGTGGAGGATATACTCATTTCTTCTTCACTTTCTACTGTTCTTATTGGGGAAAGTGGACATTTTGGTTGTCCAAGAAAGATTCTTTTTGATATATACTCATTTGGATTATTAGAAAAGAAATATTATTTTCATCCACAGGGAAAGAACATGTTAGAACTCTCAGCTATACAGAATATGTTATTATGTCCTGTGCGTTCTTATGTACAGTCAAGCCTTCTGTGTAGTTACATTGCACCTCACTAAACTAACTGCATGGATGTACCATTTCACAGATTTTCCCCTTTTCTTTCTTTGAAAATCTGTTGATTTTGCATACTTTCAAGTTACTAAACAGAATCCTGTCTGATGCTAAATACCCATTTAAGTGTTTCCCTTGCTCTTTTGTTCTTTAAGATTTCAGTTGTACAGTTTTGTAGCTTATTGTTAACAAATGTAAAAGAGGTAATGAAATTTATGTATTGGACAATTTTGAAGAAAATAATATAGCTGTTCTTTACCAATTTTTTTATTGGTAAATTGAAATTATTCTTACTTACTCTTGATAAAACAACAAGAAATTTGAGAACATTCTGAATATAGGTACCACAGAGAAAATAAAAAAAAGGGTATTCTGATAGTTTAATCAAGCAAAAAATGTAGACTTAATACAATAATAAAAATATAAATATAGTTATCCTGGTCTTGGCACCAAAAATCAGATATTATATTTTCAAGGATATATTAATGCTGCTTATCTAGTTATCCTGGTCATGTCACCAAAACAGTTATTATATTTTCAAGAATAAATGAAAGGTTTTGAAATTTTTTGAGTTGTATAAAGTAAATGGTGCATTAAATAGACTTGCTTGACTGTAGGATTTGATTTTCAGAATTAAGAATAACCTAATAAATTCTGTAATGGATTTCCTTATATTGTCTGCTTTGGATTTTGGTTTTCAATTTTGACTCTTTCATAACTTCTAAGTAGCACACATTCTATATCCCCTATCAGAATCCATATCCCCTTACAAGATTATGTGTGCTTATCAATTTATCTCATTTGTAATGATTACCTATATTATGTTTCACCTATGTCTCAGTTGGATTCTGATGTTTTGCTTCTTAACTCAGGCATCAGGCTGTCATTGAGTAAGAATCTTAAACTTAGGTTCATCATAGTTGTCTAGTAATTTTATTTAGTTTTACTTAAAGGTGCTTTGACATGTTGAACATTAAGCAAGTCAAACCATGTACTTTTTAATTTGTACTGCATCAGAATTATGGGTAAGCTAGTGGCCATTGAAAACCAGTTCAAGCTGTAGTCATATTGCTGTTTATACCAAGGTATAAATTATGATTCCCTGTTTTAATTAATTGTGGTCAGCCTTTGTCTGGCTGATCACATTGAGTTTCTATTTTATTTTCATATACTGTAATTTCTTGTTGTCATGCTAGCACTGTTTTCTTCATCAGTATTTGCCCACTTTGCTTTCTGTTTGTGCTTTCATTGGTTTTGTATTCTTGTGTTGATACCTAGAGACAATGGTGAGGTTGTGGCTAAGTAAACTGGTTTTCCCTGCTCCCCAGCCATCTTACTGTTGACTGTTCCAAGTTAATTCTTACTTTTCAATACCACTATGTTCCTTACATAGGTATTGGATTGGTATGCTTTACACACTTAATGTGTAGATGTCTAAAATTCCTTACATTTAATTTTTAATGCTTTGGTAGGGTTGTGGTTTGTGACTGGCTTTTCCTTGTCAGGCAAGTCTGCATATAAAAAGACAAAGCACACTACAATTAGACATGTACCTTTTTTTTTACCTTTACCTTTGTAATAACTTCTTTAAATTAGCATAATAATACTACTGTTTCCACATTCAGCTGTAATTTTATATATAAAAAAATGTGAACTTGCATTTGGAGTAGTATCAAATAAAGTTAACTTTAAAGGAGGCTCATAACAAAACTCTTCAGTATTGAATTTTCTTTTCAGAATTCATTTGGGGCTTTTCCAGAAAAAATAAGTCATAGGACAGGACCTAAAACTTAGAAGAGTTTCAGTGGTAAACTGTAAAAAAGCCTTTACAAAGCTTATTACAAAGATAAGTAAAATTTTCTTGGTTGTGCCCAAAGACAAATTCAGGTCCTGCCTTCAAGGTACTTTTTTCTTGGAATAGTCCTCAGCTATATTTTTCCGAGTTTTGATGCGAGTCTTGTGAATGAATTTATAGCTTCATGTTAAATTGTTGGCAGTGAGGTGTGATACATAATGTTTACAATATGCCTTTGACTGTGTACCCTTTATTTTCAGCTCCTTTACATTCAGTAACAGATGCAAAGCCTCCTTACAACTCCAGTGTCAAAGAATAGAGTTAATGTATAGGCAGCTTCTGTTGGGCAAGAACCCAATATGAAATAAACATGTACAATGTCATTAAAATAAATAATTATATTACTTTTTCTCTTGACTCGCAGGCATTCATGTCAATGTTTCAAATACAAACCCAGAAAAGTTGGATAGATGTTATGCACACTACAATGTGGACAGTAGGAGAGCGTATAGCTCCCCTCGTAGCCATTTATTTCATATTCTACCACCTCTTTACAACGTTGGTGAGTAAATAGCTCTGCAGACCAGGTTCTTTGTGAATATACTTCATTTTGTGACGTAATTGGTGTTTCTGTGAGATTTAGTTTAGCATTTTTAGAAGTGCAGAATTTCTTTACCTCATTCTGTTACCAAATAGAGCAAAAGTATACTGCAACATATTTGTACTTCTGCATGATATTATTGTAGAAGTACAGATAGTGTGTGCTGTTTGGATAAAACAAAAGCAAGAAAAGAAAACACAGTAAAGACTGTTCAATTTTTATTTGATATTTGTTGGATTTTAACTTTCGAATGTATATGAATAATTTCAAAAAGATTATCTCAAAAATACTATTGAATTTAAACATAAAAAAGAAGAAAAAATGTCCAGAAATTTTTAAATAAAATTTAACCTGGGTTTGCAAAAGCCATGAGGTAGATCTTCATGAATATGGTTGAGGGTTTGTCAGTTTTATGATTCAGCTTGGTGTTGCTTCTAATCGAGGTTCTTTGTTGTTTAATAGCAACCTTTTGTAAATATTTCCACAGTGTATTTAAAATAGAAAATAGGGTTGTTTTCCTTCAAAGATGGATGTTCATAGTTTCTATACATTAACATAGTGGAGTTTAACTTTAAGATACAAACACATAACAGTAACAACCTATCAGATGCTTGGTATTAAACATTTGCAACCTTGTGTAAAATGTATCATTATGTTAACAAGTCTGTGTAATGTAATGTATACTCCCAAGTTTATAATATGCTGTGAAAATAGGTATATAATGGGGTATAGGTTTTTAAGGGAATTTTCAGAATTTTTCAGTTTTTAATCTGATTTTGATTTTAATTTGTTCTGTTATTTCTCAGTCTTTGGTAGTGCATAATTATATCTAAATGTACTGAAGTCCCAGATTACCCTCCTACTCACCACATTATATAACAGACTTGTTGCAGCTTGCATAGCTCTAGATCAGAGGGATGTCCAGGTAAACATTTTTCTTCTCCATGAAAGCATGCATTGTGGTGACTTATTAGAAATGCCTCCAGGAAATGCGTCTATATACAACATAGTTTTTATGGAGAAACGAGAAATATCCAATACACTATGTTGAAAAAGTTAAGAATCCAGAGCAACAGCTTAGAAGTATACATTTCACATAGGTGCGTAAATGTAATGTGCATTTTCTGAACTAATGCAAACTTTAAAAGCTTGTTTGTACATAAAATTTTTTTTAACCTTTTATAAGTGCATTCTAGAACTTAATAACACTTGATCTCATTTATACTGTAATTTGAAAAAAAAAAAAGAAAAAGAAAAAACTAATTTCTTGGATATGCAGGAAATTAAAGATGTTGAAACATGGAGGCTTTGTTTCAGAAATTTCTGAAAAATGTAGCGCAAAGGAATATATTACCAGTCAAGTTTTGACAGTTTCTCATTTAATCAACTTTGTATTGATCAAATTTAATCAAACTTTTATACTGCTTTTCAAGGCATTCTGTATCTGATCTGTTAATGCCCAAACATAAATGTTACTAGAAAAAAAATAAAAAAAGATAAAACATTTGGAGAGTGCATGAAAAAGTCTGTAGTTTATTTATCCTGGTCAGTGCACCACAAAGCAACAACATATCCTTGTCAATGCACCAAAAATCAATAACCCATAACTAGAAATTATTTTGTAGTTCATTTAGTAAAATATGGATAAAAATAAACATGTTGATGTCATGTAAAAAAAAAAAAAAAAAAAAATGAAATACGAACCAAAAACTACTGCTCCTAAGAGAGATTTGCTGTTAATAACAAGTGAAAAAGATGAAACATTTGAAAATGCATACTTATAAAATGGCTGACATCAAGTAAATTTATTGGAGTATGTTTATGTATGCATTTGGGTATGTGTGTTCATACGTCTGCTACATTTAGATGTACATCTGTCTATGAAGGAAAATGTTTCAGGTTTTAATCAAATGTGCTCAAGGGCCTGATTTAGAAGCAAATTGAGTTATACTTATAAAACTGACATTAGTGGTATTTGTAATGCTGACTTAAACTGTAGGATTAGATTTCCTTTCAGTGATAGCTGTTGTCAGTCTGTGAAGGTCTTATAATTTTAGTTGTTTTTGATACTAGAAAATGAGTTTTGGAGTTGTTTCTCTGGTTCAAAAATATTGTTTTTTTCCCATATTTAATCACTGTTTTAGTTTTTATAGATATCCCCTTTGAGGACATGACTGGTGCTTTTGGTGTAATGCAACACCCAACAGCTATTTGCACTTAATCTAATGAATACAATGCAACACCCAACAGCTATTGCACTTATCTAATGAATACATCAAGAACAAAGTGATTTTTACATTTTGAAAGTAAGCATATGTGTTGCTTATGGAGATCCAATAAAATATCAATGTGTGTTAAAAACATATGAGGAGGCTTTTAATTCTATTAATCTAGCATATTTACCCAAAGTTTTGGGATGCTGAGTAGACCCAGAACAGAATGATTGTGGCCTCTGATGAGGGTCTACACTGTTTGCTACTCATTCTGTAGCTTTTGGAAAGATCAGTCAAAATTTAGGACAAGTATGGTAAGGAGTTCAGTTATCTGAATCCTTAGGGTAAATGTGGTTTATACATACTAGATGCTGCTACATATATTTGTCGGGATGAGCTGTTATAATTCAAGTAATTACATGTATATATGTTGAGGTTTTACTTGAAATATTTTCATCCTGATTTGAAAGAGGAACAGTGGAAAATGAAAATAAAAAAAAAATGTCCTTTTATATCTCCAGGAAAACACAAAGCCATTCTACACATGTAATTAGATTCAAGCATATTTTATTATTTGTTTATTCATTTATTTATTTAATTTGTTATATTTGCTTTTATCTTTATTCAGAATAACATAGTTACCCTTAGTATTGGGACAGACAAGCCTAAGCAAACAGTGCAAATCTGGATCAGATATCACAGAATGCAGTGTCTGATCAGGGTCAACTCTGTTTGCCATTTATGCAGCTATTTTATACACAGTGACAGGTAGCCAAATGGACCTGTTCAAAATTTTTGAGTAAGGGTTGAGGTGTCCCGAATTTAAGGTAAATACAGTAAATAAAACATTGAAAAAAAAAAGTGGAGACACTATTCTGATCAGATCCATTAACTCATTAAAGACTGAATAAACTCTTCCACACTAAATATTGGAAGAGTCCATTTTCAGTTTTAGGCTATATGATACAGATATTCCTAACAAAAAAAAGGTTGAACTATTTGCAAACAGTGGAGATCCTGATCAGATGCTGCATTCTGGCATCTGATCTGGGTCTGCACTGTTGGCAGTTACCCATTTAGGGGTCTTAAATGGGTTAAGAAAAATGTATTTTGTAAATAAGAAAAAATGTTTTATGTTAATAAGAAAATGTACTGCATAAGTAAGAAAAATCTATTGAAATATTTGATTTATTTTGAAAGAATTTGATCTTGGAGCCATGTGAGAAATAGTAAATGCTTTATACCACAATCATCTTCTCTAATTATTCAGATCCTGTAAATGTTAATTTATTTGAGCTGCAACATTAGAAACTTGATCCAGGTTGTTGATATAAATTCACATACTGAATGACAAACAGTGCAGATCCAGATCAGTTGGCTTCTGAAGAAGGCAGGGTATACCGGACTCAGCAGGACAAAGGTTAACATAGTTCTGATATAGTACTGTATGGCTGTATAATACAGTAGGACTTTAATGACTCACAAGTTTGGGACAGTGAAATTAGTTCTCACCATAGGGAGTTCCAGTCAGCCAGGATTGGTTTCTGCATAAATTGATCTGTAGGGACACAGACATTAAATAGTTCTAGTTAGCCCATGGAAATGAGTCATCAGGGTTTGGATTTGGATTTATCAATATTAGGTAATATAATTTTTGTTGTAATTGTCTTCTGGATTTTAAAATAATGTGTCCCTCAGGAGAAGGGGTAAAGGGTAAAAATATTTCTTCAGAAACTGTGTTTTCATGAAATTACTCCCATTCCTTCATAGCAGGTTTAGCATATCCAACAAACAGTGTTTACTTCCCACTTTTTTTCTGAAAATAAAGCTTTGTATTTGAAATAATCTGATCAAAATTAGAAGCAAGTTTTGTATGCTAATTGTCAGCTGTAGGGTGGGAAAGTCATTCATAGAACAAGTTTAGTTGTTGTTTTTTCTGCTTAAGTAAAATTGATTCATGTTTTACCATATTGCTGTGAATGACTATGGTTATGTTTCTAGGGCATCTTTTTATTCGTGTTTTAACTGGCAATGATTTCAGTTGCGGTTTAGAAATCATGGTGAGTTCATGTAACCACAGCAGCTCGTTTCAGATTTTACCATTTCAGCCATGCCAAGAGAAACAAATGGTCTTTGGTGGTCAAAATTCAGATTCACCACTCTTTGGTGGTCAAAACACAGATTCACCACTCTTTGGTGGTCAAAACACAGATTCACCACTCTTTGGTGGTCAAAACACATTCACCACTCTTTGGTGGTCAAAACTCAGATTCACCACACTTAGGTGGTCAAACTCAGATTCACCTCTTGCTGACAGAAGTTTAACCCTTAAAGCACTAAGCAAAATGGTAGCAGATGACATTGTAATTTGTTTTTTATATTTTTCGGAGAAAACAAGAATGTGAATCATCTGGCAGGCAATGTCAGGTCTTATTCTCACTGTTAATACAAAAAGAAAAAAAAACTTATTGTGATCTGCTACAATTGTGATAGGACTTTAAGAATTAACCTTTGTCCTGCTAAACCTGGATATACCCTGCCTTTGCAAACTGTAGATCCAGATCAGTTGGCTTCTGAAGAAGCCAACAGATCTGGATCTTCACTGTTTGTCATTATGTATTCAAATTTGTATCAACAACTTGAATCAAGTAATATGACTGGCTGAAAATTAGAAGTGGGTGTGGCATCTTAATTTATTCAGCATGGCAAGTGTTAACCCTTGTCCTGTTGAATAAGTTAAGATGCCACACCCACTTCTAAATTTCAGCTAGACAGATTACTTGTTCCAGGATGTTTATACAAATTCACATACCTAATCCCAAACAGTAAAGATCCAGATCAGTTGGCTTCTTCAGAAGCCAACTGATCTGGATCTACACTGTTTGCGCAAAGGCTGGGTATATCCAGGTTTAGCAGGACAAGGGTTAAAATACTCGAGAATATGCTAGCATAGCAGCTCCAGATAAGGCATTTTTTTTTTTCAACAGAAAAATACTGTCATTTTCCTTATTTCAGCACAAAAGCATATAATATGTGACTCAGAAGTACCTTGGCAAGGCATGTCTAATGTGTACAGATAGAAATAAGAAGATAATTTCTGAGGATTTTTTTTTTTTTTTTTATAATTTATGTGGATTTTTTTTTCCATGAAAACATTGTGGAAACTCATTAGAAGTGCCTCACTGAGGAGCTTCTAATGAGTGTCTATAAGCTATGTTTTCATGGTAAAATAAGAAAAAAATGTCTTTGTTGATACCCCTCTTATCTGGAGCTATGAATGTCCGTGTACAGCGAGATCACAGATCAGTAATTGCAGTTTGATCAGAGCATTCTATGTTGACAGTTATTAAAAGATCATTTTCTCTTGGCCACCCATTTTTACCTTTTTTACCACCTGTTTCCTTTCCTTGTTGAAGTCACTGTTTTGTTACAGAAGTTTATTTGTAGACTAAAATCAAGAAAACGTAAGAAAGTCTGTCCTCATACAAAAGAACATTTGTGAATAAATTCAGGCAGGTTTAGCTATATATTCATAGCTATAGATAAGAGGAGTAACCCAGATAATGTTTTCCTTATATCTCCACAAAAACATACGTTGTGGGTGCTCATTAGAAAGGTCTCACTTCTGATGAGTACCCACAACTAAATGTGTTTTCATGGAGAAATGTAATATTTTTCTTATTGCGCAAAAAAACTTTTTTTTGTGGGTGCTCATTAGAAGTGCCCTGGTGAGGCACTTCTAGTGAGTACCCACAACACATGTTTTTTGTGAAAAAATTAGAAAAAATGAAATAGTTTTTGGCTGAAAAATGTGCCTTATCTGGGTTAGAGCTATGTTGTAGTATCATAATTTATACCATTGTTTCATCTGTTATATACATGCTTCTTCTGTCCCCAAATTAATATGTTTTTATGTAAGAACTTCATTTGATATTGTCAAAATGGCAGTTAAATAGGGGTAACATTATATTATATCAGTATATAAGTTTGTTTTAGTGTTTTCAGTCTAAAGAACAAGTTCTGATCAGTTAAAAAGAAGTGGCAGTCATTTACTCTATGCAGCCTTGTAGGTTCAGCATTTACATACTGTTTGAAATAGGAGAATAAGTAGAGAAAACTCAAGTCATTATGAACAGGGCTTTATTTACCACTGTTACCCTGACTATTTGGACAGACAGGCTGAGCTGACGGTGTAGACTCAGATCAGATGCTGCAGCTAATCATGGTCTAAAATGTTTGCCACATGTGCAGCAGATAGTAAAATGACTTGTTCAACGCTTAGGACAAGAATGTCAAGGAGTTATGGTGTCCTGGGCCCAGTTGTTTAAAGCGTCATTAGCTTAACGAGCTCGTTAAGGGTCATTTCGTTAACTGTTCTAGCGGATTCAATACACAATATTCTGATATTTTTTGCTGAAAAAATGTGAGTAGCTTTTGCACTGCAAAAGCTACTCACATTTTTTCAGCAAAAAATTTCAGCATATTTGTGTATCACTCTATTAAAATTTTAACGAATCGTTAACTAACGACATCGTTAGCTTTGAACAACTGGGCCCAGATATCTAGGGTTAATACTATAAAAAATACGTGGCCTATTAAATTTCTCCTCAGGTTAGTGTATTTACCCAAAGTATTCTGACACCTCAACTCCTTACCATACTTGTTCTAAAATTAGAACAAGTACAATTTACTTACCGTTGTGTCTAAAAATTGCTGGATGAGTGGCAGTCAGTGTAGACCAGATGAGATGACACATTCTGCAGCATCTCATCTGGGTCTACACTGTTTTCTCAGGCCTGTCTGTCCAAATACATACGGTAACTACAGTTTGACAGTGTTCATTATTTTATGGTAGTAAAATGTTCAGCTTAATGGTAAAAGACAGTCATTACTTATGAATCAATAAAAAGTAGTTGAAACACCCAACAGAATAAAACGAAATATAAAAAAAAAATATTTATTTAATAAGCACAATGCTTCAGCCTTGCACACTCATTGTGTTAAGATATGTATCACACCTAGATAGATATATAACTTGTGGTGACAATATGCATTCTCTGTATAAATCTCTATAAAATCACATTATTTTACTGGGTCCAAAATTTTGTCCAGTGGATATTGTCTGATATATATATATGTATATATATATATATATATATATATATATATATATATATATATATATATATTATATAATGAAAAATTATTCCACATAAAATCAGAGTTGAAAGTGATTTTCTTGAGACCTAACAACAAATGATTGAACTGAAATGTTTGTAGTGATGATGAAGAAATGGTCTGATGTGGGTTGTCTGCCCCTGTTGTATACATGTATAAACATGTGAATCCGCATATAGACCCCAGTTGAAAGGAGTTTTTCCAGAACTTAAGCCATCAAAGAGACCAAAAGTTTCTGTATCAAAATTTTGTCACTTTGGTATTGTCTGCCCCTGTGCTACGGCTATATTTGTATAAAGTCTTGAAAAAAATTCACATTATATCAGGATTGAAAGTAATTTCCTTGAAACTTCCTACAAATGATTGAAATTACAAAATGCTTGATGTAACAATAAAAAATTGAGGGGCTTACTGTTGCTAGGGTGGGCTGGCTACATGTAAATCAAAAGAGAATGTCTATTCTCACCATACTGTACATATACACACTGTGTGAAATTAAAGTTTTAGTGATGGTGCATATTTATTTTGAGTAATAACAAAACATTCATTTGGGTTAACCCATTTTAGTCAGGGAAACCCTCAAAAGTGTAATTGGCAAACAGTGCAGACCCAGAGCAGATGCCGCAGAATGCGGCATCTGATCAGAGTCTACACTGTTTACATTAAATACCAGAATTTCTATAAAACATAGTAATGACAAAAACTAACCATACATTCTGCTATTGGAAATAGATCTGGTCCAAAGAGTTGTGGTAGAAGAGTCCACTCAGCATTAATGGGTTAATATATTTCTTTCAGCATTTATAGGTACATGTAAGATGTACAGGGGATTTCTTCTGAACATGGAAATAGATCATCCCCAACGATGCCATCAAATAAATGGGCCATTCCAAGCAGAAAGATGTCTTAGAACATGCATAAATTGCACAGATTCAGATTCATCCCCCACATGCGCAAAGTCTCATCGGGCATTTGCTCTCCATTGATACATTCTATAGTGTCCAATGATTCTCCTAGCAGACAGCGAAGACCCTGATCAGACTGTGCAGATACACAGGTTGATCTGGGCCATTTCTGTCTGCATATGCCCGAAGACACGTTACGCATGGCATGGTCCTAACCCTTCTCATGCTGAATAAAGATGCCACGCCCACTTCTAATTTCCAACCAATCAGATTACTTGATCCCGGGTTTTAGGTAGAAAGTCACGTATTAAATGACAAACAGTGTAGATCCAGATCAGTTGGCTTTTGAAGAAGCCAGCTGATCTGGATCTACACTGTTTGCTAAGACTGGGCATGTCGTGTTCAGCAAGAGAAGGGTATTAAATAATGATACAGTAATGAACAAAGGCCAGCATCACTGGCATTTGACATTTACCAAACCGCCCATTTCTTTTGTTGGCAATTCTCATACACAGTAACTAAACGATATTTGCATTAAGGGAATTTTGGAAGTCAGAGACTTTCAACTGTTGGTCCTGGACGTCCAAAAGTGGATTCCAGGAAGTCCTGACCTCCAGATTTAGACACATCCAACCATTCACAAAAGTAAATTCAGATTAAACTTTCATATTGTTTAGCCCTAAAATGATATGTGTTACCCATAAATGGGAGTAAAACAACAGTAGAGGGAAATTTTTAGTACAGTATAGAAGAATATTGTTCAGCTTTACTTCCATGTACTGAAGCAAGGACTTCCTATTTTTGACAGTGACACTGACAAAACCAAAAAAAAAAAAAAAAAAAAAGAACAAGGAAACCAACTTTCCTGAGTGCTCTTAAATTTCAGTTATCATATATCCAAGATTGACAATATAGTCAGGATAAATTTTGTTCCCCAAGCGGAGTTGAAAGTGACAAAATGTTTTCAGTCTAGGTTCTGTTAGCTGTAGTATTGGCGTTGGCATTAAACTGGCATTGGTATGGGCATGACAGTTTCTGGTGTGCACAATACCTCTTGAAGAGTGGAACAGAGAAGCAAGTACAAGAAATCAACAATACAAAATGCACACACACACGCACAGTCACATACACCATTAAATTTCATATTTTTTTCCATTATGGGATTGAGGTTTGTGGAATGGGATTTTGTTCTATGCTCTATGAATTAGCCTATCATACTGCATACTCTTACTGATAGCAGTGATGTTGATTTGAAAATGTGATTTAATAGATATATTTCAGTCATTTATTGATTGTTGTTTTATCTTTTTCATTTTATGAATTAAATTGAAATGATGTTGATTATGACTCAGATAAAAACTTCTGACTACATGTATTAATATATAAGGTTTAACCTTAAAGCTTAATTTCACACACTGTTCGCATGGGCATCCATGTTTGCATGTTCTGCATGGCTTAATGTTAAATGTTATTATCATTTTTTTAGTATATGTTTAACTTTTTTGCACGGAGCTGCCATTCTTGGCAGATTAGAGCTTCAGAATTTGTCATGAAAGTTCAGGTGTTGGAATACAAAAACAAAAAGAAAAAATGTTATTTTATCTTATTTATTTATTCATATATATATATTCTTATCAACTTGTTACATGTAGTTAATTGACAGATCATATTTCTAGAAGGCATTTTTTCAGCCAAAAAGTATTGATTTTTTTTACCTGTGCATATATTGTTGTTAGTGGTTAGAATTCTTTGAGAAATGAGAAAACTGTTTATCACCTACCACTGTAAATTAGACAAAATTCTGTCCAAAGATTGGTAACTCCGACTACAATTTCTTGTTTAACCAATGCATGCTTTCCCATATGGCTTAGAATGCTTTATACTCTTTCTGTCATACATGTATTCATATATGAGATTATATTAAAATATATGCAGGATGGTATCAAACAGATATTTTTTTCTGTCAGTAGTGTTTACAACTTTCAGTTTTGCAGATTACTAAACGACAGACTAAATTTAACATTGTATAATTTCTGCCATATTAAAGTTCAATGATTTTATTTCTTTAAATTTAAATATTGATATCTGATAATGTTGATACCTGAGGTAAGTTTGATGTACTGGTAAATTTAATTTTTTGTTGTCTGAAAATGCAAATGCTGCTGAGTATTCACTATAAAAGATATTTAATTATTGCTGAAGCAAATTGTCTAAATACAAGCAAATAGTTTGCTAACTAGGCAACATAGCCAAGTTAGATCAATGGGAGATGATTAGTTATGATGCAAAACTTAAGTTATATTTTTGCATTCATTTTCATGATAAGAAAAATAAATGGTATTTTTTACACTATGAGTTTTTACATAATTCAAAATCTCATGGAGAACGAATATTTTCATGAAACTGCTTTATACATCACAAGTTTTTCTCTAGTTTATCTTTGGACAAAGTTCATTTCACATTTTTTGTTCAATAAAATAAGTTTTCCTTCTGAAACTGTATACTAGTTTGAAATGGCATATATTAAATCACTTAAAATATGTACATTTTGAAGGTCATGACATAAAAAGTGTTTGTGCATTTTGAGGTCCCTCTGATATTTATTTTGAGATTCTTTTCAATATTCAAAAGTTACACATTTTTTTGAGGTTTAGTAACATTTAAAACTTAAATATTCCAGTGTATTTAATTCCATACTGAATGTGACATGCTATTGTAATTATTTTTCTTTTGTCAGATTGTAATCAGCTTGTTTGTTGCTGTTATTTTGGACAATCTAGAGTTGGATGAAGACATCAAAAAGCTGAAACAGGTAATATTATTGCACATAAATGCTGAAGAAGTAAATAACTGTGCACTTAATTTTTAGCTCACCAGAGCAAAAGCTCAGGGTGAGCTATTGTGATCACCCTCTGTCTGTCGTCAGTCGTCCATCGTTCGTCGTCAACAATTAGTTTGTTAACACTCTTAGAGGTCACAGTTCTGACCCAATCTTGATGAAACTTGCCCAGATTGTTTGCCCTAGGAAATCTAGGTCAAGTTCGATACTGGTTCACTTGGGGTCAAAAACTAGGTCACCAGGTCAAATCAAAGGACAAACATGTTAACACTCTAGAGGTCACATTTTTGAAGCAATCATCATGAATATTACTCAAAATGTTTGCCTTGATGATTTCTAGGGGGTGGTCGGGTGGTGTGAAGGTGCTGTGTATCTTACATCACCGGGGCGTCCAACTGATATTGGCTTACAGTTGGGCAAGGCCTGCTGTCCTTGTAGTGGGTAAGGGTAGAGGGGGAATGTTTTTATTTCTTCTGTTTCTTCACTTTCATTCCTGTTCCTCTTTCTTCCCTGTCCCTCTCTTTCATCTCCTCTACTCTCTCTTCTATCTCTTTTCTCCCTTTCTCTGGGAGACGACACAAAATGACCCTCAAGGGTTGACGTGTCGTTAAGCCCCAACACAATCAAATTGATGATTTCTAGGTCAAGTTCGAAACTGGGTCACTTGGGATCAAAAACTAGGTCACCTGGCCAAATCAAAGTAAAACCTTATTAACACTCTAGCGGTCACATTTTTCAAGTATACTGAAAATTTTACAACCAAAAAATTGAAAATTTTCAGATAAAAATTCTGATATTTTTCTTATTTCTGCTCAAAAACATAGATTGTGGGTACTCGTTAGAACTGCCTCGCCAGAAATAAGAAAAATAATGTATACCCCTGTAAACCCCACTTTTACTATATAAAAGTGGGGTTTAAGGGGGTCAACATTATATAGGCATGTTTTCCTGATGTGAAGCAATCATCACGAGATCATGCTCAAAATGTTTGTCTTGATGAGTTTTAGGTCAAGTTAAAAACTGGGTCACTTGGGGTCAAAAACTAGGTCACCGGACCAAATCAGCAGAAAACCTTGTTAACATTCTAGCGGTCACATTTTTGAAGCAGTCATCATGAATCTTGCTCAAAATGTTTGTCTTGATGATTTCTAGGCCAAGTTTGAAACTGGGTTACATGGGATCAAAGAACTAGGTCACGGGCCAAATCAGCAGGAAACCTTGTTAACACTCTAGCGGTCACATTTTTCAAGAATCGTCATGAATCTTGCTCAAAATGTTTGTCTTGGTGATTTCTAGGTCAAGTTTGAAACTTGGTCACTTGGAGTCCAAAACTAGGTCACCAGGCCAAATCAAAGGAAGACCTTGTTAACACTCTAGAGGTCACATTTTTGAAGCAATCATCATGTGTCTTGCTCAAAATGTTTGTCTTGATGATTCTAAGTCATTTTTGAAACTGGGTCACATGGGGTCAAAAATAGGTCACCAGGCCAAATCAAAGGAAAACCTTGTTAACACTCCAGAGGTCACAGTTTTTAAATAATCATCATAAATATTGCTCAAAATGTTCGCCTTGATGATTTGTAGGTCTAGTTTAAAACTGGGTCACTTGATGTCAGAAACTAGGTCACCAGGCCAAATCAAAGGAAAACCTTGTTGACGCTCTAGAGGTCACATTTTTTAAGTGATCATCCTGAATCTTGCTCAAAATGTTGGTCTTGATGATTTCTAGGTGACATATATTTCACTGTCCAGTGACTTTCTTAAGTTTTTTCCATTTAGGTCAGTTTCTCAGTAATTATTGGTCCTACAGAGTGATATTTGGTACTTGTGAAGTGTTTGTGGTTAGGTCAGTTTCTCAGTAACTATTGCTCCTACAGCCAGTGATACTTAGTACATTCATACATCTTAGCATGGCCTCTTGAGTGCAGTCATCCATATTTGACCTTGACCTCTATTTCACAGTCCATTAGACATGCTACATTGTCTTACTTGTTAATATAATCATTTTGAATTTTGATCAGAATGTTTGCCTTGATCAGTTCTAGGTCCAGTTCTCAAAGTGCTATGATACTCAGGTGAATGTTACAGGGCCATCATGGCCCTCTTGTTCAAAATTGCTGGAAAACTTGTGGTACAATATTCATCAATAATTGCACACTTACAAGAAAGATCAGCAGAGGAATTCATGAGTGGTGGTTTAATGATTTTTATGCATTTTTTTTTTTTCTGATTTTCTTTATAAAAGTATATGTTGTTGGTACTCATTTAAATTGCCTGGACTTGTTCAAGGCAATTCAAATGAGTACCAACAAGATAATTATGGTTTTATAAAGAAGTAGATAAAAGAAGTAGGTAAAAGTACATGGGATGTAATCTAAAGACACTGTGCGCTTATTGTGGTATGTTGGGTAATTAGATCCAGTAGAGTTATTTTCGTACACATCTCAATTTTTTTTGCTTTCAAAAATTTGTTAAATTTAGGAAAGTGCTTTTGCAGCTCCAAGGATTCCCATTGATGTGATAATGGGATATTGATGTTATTTACTTACTTGGAAATACTTGATTAGTATAATAATATAAGGACAAATATAGAAAATTGTTAATTCCCTTAATCACAACAATTACCATCTGCTTTGTCATCTGCTTGTGAGCAGTCTGATCATGGTCCACACTGTTTGCCTGTATGCAAAAATAGGTTTGAAAAATTTGCAAGAATATTCAGCAGACGACATAAAAGTTTGTGTGCAAAAATAGGTTTGAAAAGTTTGCAAGAATATTCAGCAGACGACATAGACAAACAACACTTTCAGATGCAGATTTTCTTGGCGTTTTAAGGGTTAATGTAGCTACAGCACCTACCTTATATAAATAAGTACTCTGAATCAGAATATAGCTCATTCCTGAATAAAATTTTCATCGTATTTGTGTCTAATTGATATGTAACATTTTCTTGATATAGCTAAAGGCCAGTGAAATGAGTGCTGATGAGTCAAAGACACTTCCTTTCAGGCTGAAGATCTTCGAAAAATTCCCGTAAGTATTGTTAATGGATGTAAAATAAAATTTAAAAAAAAAAGGTAACCATACTCTTTCAGTGAAGTGAATGACTCCTGAGAGCATTTGTGAATGATCCCTCTAGATAGAAACAACTTTAAAGGAATTGGATACACCAGGCACAGATATTATAAAACTTTTTTCATGCTCAACTCAGCTGAGCATGATATTTACCCTGCTAATAAATCTCAAATTACTAACAATTGCAAATTCTTTCTTGCTAAACATTATTGAGCATAAAAATCTCTCTGCTAATAAATATGAAAATGCCAACTATTGTTGGCATTTTCATATTTATTAGCAGCAAAAATTTCATGCTCATCTGTGTTGAGTATGAAAAAAAAATCTTATAACCTCAGGGCCTGGTAGATCTTCCACAAGGGAGACAAATGTTGTGACTTCCTGTCAGCTTTCCTGTACACCAAGGCCCTTTTGATAAGGTGTCTACTCTAAAAGGATCCTTTAAGAGTAGACCCCTTTCCAGAAGGGAGACAAGACAAGTTTGCAGTTTTCTCTCTTGCAAGTGTATCCATTCCCTTTAAGACATACATGATCAGTGTAGACTCATTTCAGCCCATGCATCTGTGCTGTTCTAATCAATCTACACTGGAAGCTAACAGTCAGTGGATCATGAACATCTATTAGCGAACATTGTAGACTAAGCTCAAACACAAATACTTTTCTGGGCCTGCCCTCATCTTGTATGTCGATAGGTTGTTTTTTATTTGGAAAGGTTGGTATGTGAACAGCAATGGCCAGGCCCAGCCCACACAGTCATCCATATAGGGTTGATCTGGGCTAACCAAAGTATATACACAGTACAGTAGTGCTTGACAATATACAATAATTGACTATTGAGGTATTGGATATGACGTGATATTATCCATTAGAGAATACCAATATTGACCGAGGTGATAGCTGAGGTCAATATTGGTATTCAGTGGTGGATTTCAACATCATATCCAATATCTCAATATTCAACGATTGTTTTATTATATAGTTTTGTCTTTTCTCTTGATAACTGTTGCAATAATGGTCAACAGCGGACCCCATACATATAAAAGGCGCACTTAGATGTCGGCATCACTACTGGCGACATCACTAAAAGTTATTATCTAATTTCAAAAACTAATATACAATAAAGGGCATACGCAAGCTTAGCCAATATATATCACATCTATGGATTGGGCTGAAGGCGGCTCTGAGCCAATGAAAATCAATCTGTTTATAACTTATGTAATAATGGCTGGTATTTTCCAAAATAGTAATACTGTGGAACATCCACTAAGGGTCACCTCTCCACAACAGCCCTGTTTCCCCAAAGTGTAGTTTTATCTCTCTACAATATATTTAGCCTCTCTGCAATGTCCACCTGTAAAATGTCATCTGCTGCAGTGGTGTTTTGCATTTATGGGTTAATAGGACCACTATGTTTTAGCTTCAGGTTATAAGTATACACAAAGGCATCACCAACAGAGCTTTCTTCCTCAGACCTCTCTTGTTCTATCTGCAACAGGCAGTTTAGAGCAAAGATAGGTCTCATCAGCCATCTTAGAACACACAAATAATAATGCATCACACAGTTGATTAGGATTGGTCATTGTCAGTAATGACAGAGGAACGAACAAAAAAGTATACATTCTGAGTTCATGAAATAAACTTGAATGTTTTCTTTGTATTCAAGAAATCACCCACAGATGGTAAGGCTTCACAAAGTTACTGGGGAATTTGACATTGCCGATATACGGGAGAGTTTCATGCGTCAGTACTGCACAGCACAGCTGAACCTCGTCCTCGACACGACAGAAAACAACGAGGATAATCAGTCCTACATGAAGACAGTGCCAATTAATCTGGTAAAATCTCTGACACATGGAGGACGAAGTGGTGGAATGGTAGAGAAAAATACAGGAGTATCTGCTGTTATTAGGTTTGTAGAAAGCTTCTTCCTTGTATCTCCACATAAGGTGATAATTGAAGTGAAAATTTATAGTCTTAATCCTTGCCCTGCTGAATAAATTAAGATGCTACGCCTACGTCTAATTTCCAGCCAATCAGATTACTTGATCCAGGTTGTTGATATAAATTCACAAACTTTATAACAAACAATGCAGATCCAGGTCATTTGATCTGATGTACACTGTTTGCAAAGGCAGGGCATATTCGGGTTCAGCAGGACTAGGGTTAATTAGCATTTTTGTGGATGTGCATTTCAGGTTCTTGTGCAAACTTTGCAGTTTTCTATAACAAATATACCACTTAACCCTGATCCTGCTGAACCCGGATAATGCCCTGCTTTTGCAAACAGTTAGCTCCAGATCAGTTGGCTTCTTCAGAAGCCAACTGATCTGGATCTGCGCTGTTTGCCATTTAATGTGTGAATTTATATCAACAACCTGGATCAGGTAATCTGATTGGCTGACAATTAGGAGTAGGCATGGCATCTTAATTTAGTCAGCATGGCAAGGGTTAAATAATAGAAGTAAAAAATACTTTGAATATTCCTTTCTTTCTTCATATTTTCCTTGCAATAATCAGGAATCCCCCAACTATTTTAGGGTGTCATTTTTAACCTTGTGGTCCTAACTCTTGTCCTGCTGAGCCCGGATATGCTCTGCTTTTGCAAACAGTGTAGATCCAGATCAGTTGGCTTCTGAAGAAGCCAACTGATCTGGATCTGCACTGTTTGCCATTAAGTATGTTACTTTATATCAACAATCTGGAATGAGTAATCTGATTGGCTGAAAATCTGAAATGGGCGTGGCATCTTAATTTATTCAGCATGACAAGTGTTAATGGGAGTTGTACGCCATTTTGCTGTTTCAAATAACATCACATAATTCTGACACTGATGATGTCATATATGGACAGTGATGATATTCAATAACTTGGAAATAGTCGATAAGTAAAATAAAAAGAAATGTAGATTACAATTATTTTCCAAATGTAGATACAGCACCTAGTTTGTGAAAATTACAACTCTGAATCAGACTATAGGTGATGCAGTTCAGAAGGAAACAAAACAATTTTGATAGAGTTGGCTCATCTGGAAGTATATTAATTCCCCATAAAATGATTTTCAAATATTTCTATTTTTCTATTTCTAATTTTTCTATATTTCAGAGAGTCTAACCAACAGAAACTGATGGGTGGTGGTTCTGGCCAACTTGTATCTACAGGACCAAAGTCCCTGTTCTCACAGTCCTATCAACTAAGGATGGACAGAAGGTCTGATATTATTTCTTTTAATAATTAGGTCTGGCCCAGGGCTATATATATGTCAAAAAATATAAAAAAAAAAAAAAAAAAAAAAAATGGTAGATAATAAAGGCATGAAGACATTTTCTTGGAATTTGGCTTGGATGTTTAGAGGTTAAAAGCTTCTTTTTAGCATCAGAATATCATCATGGGAAACATATAGCCCTGTCCTGGGGCAGTATACATGTCTTGTATTTTATTTGTAAAAAAGAAATGTCATTTAATCCTTCCAAAGACCCAGATTAGAAACTTGTAGCAGGAAAAAGATTAACAGGGTAACATGGTCTAGTATGAACACTCGATTTTTGGCCTTTTTTTTGTTTTTGTTTTTTTAGGAAAATGTCATTTCGAAGCAAATTCCACAAAATTGGATTTTTCTTATTATCCCTTATCCTGCAGATTGTGCATATAATTACACTTTCAGTACTTCCAGAAACGAGGCCCTCCTTTTAGGCGGTCCAATGGGAGGGAATGTACTTTATCACAAACCTTTTATTGCCCATATTCAAGGCCAATCAGTGAAATAATTCTCCAAAATCACAGTCAGAATTCATCTTTTCTGTTTGTTTGTTTTTTGTTGTTGTTTTTTTTTCGGTTTCACCCCTATCCAATCAAATGGGCTCCTGTGCTAACCATGTGAAACCTACTTGAACAACTTCGAGTAATAAATGTATACAAATGGTAGATGTATCATCACGGTAAATCTTTCTGGCAGTGCTCACATGTGGCACCAGTCTCTTGGAGTTTTTTAGCTCACCTGAGCAAAAGGCTCAGGATGAGCTATTGTGATCACTCTTCGTCGGTCGTCCATCTGTCTGTCCATCCATCTGTCCGTCTGGCCATCTGTTCGTCAGTCAGTCCCTCTGTTCACACCTTTGAATGACTTCTCCTCTGAAACCCCTGGGCCAAATTTCTTCAAACTTTATGTGGAGCCTTGTGTTAAAGGGGGATTGAAAATATGTAGAAATATGTAGAAATAGTCGTTGTGCATAAATCAAGATGGCTGCCATGCCTATATATAGCTCCCATAGACTTATAATGGGAAAAACTTAAAAAATCTTCTTCGAAACCGTGAGGCCAACAGCTTTTATATTTTGTATGTAGCAGTGTTTAGTGCTCCCCTACTAAATCCTGCCAATCAAGCCCCTGGGATCCAAACTGGCCAAGCCCCAGGGGGTCATGAACTCCCATAGACTTATAATGGGAAAAACTTAAAAAAAATCTTCTTCTCCGAAACCATGAGGCCCAGAGCTTATATATGTAGTATGTAGCAATGTTTAGTGGTCCCGCTACATAAATTCTGCCAATGAAGACCCTGGGGTCCAAACTGGCCACACCCCAGGGGTCATTAGCTCCCATAGACTTATAATGGAAAAAACTTCTTCTCTGAAACCATGAGTCCCACAACTTACATATTTAGTATGTAGCAATGTTTAGTGGTCCCCTACATAAAACTGTGCATGGCCCGGGGGTCATTAGCTCCCATAGACTTATAATGGGAAAAACCATGAGGCCAAGAGCTTACATATTTAGTATGTAGCAATGTTTAATGGTCCACTACATTATCCTGCCAATCAAGCCGATGGGGCCCAAACTGGCCACGCCACGGGTATCATTAGCTCCCATAGACTTATAATGGGAAAAACTTAAAAAATCTTCTTCTCTGAAACCATGAGGCCCAGAGCTTATATATTTAGTATGTAGCAATGTTTAGTGGTCCCTAACATAAATCCTGCCAATCAAGCCCCTGGGGTCCAAACTGGCAATGCCCCTGTGGGTTGGGGGGGGGGGGGGGGGGGAGGGGGG
The DNA here is from genome assembly GCA_964016985.1 of Anodontia alba. NCBI lineage: Eukaryota > Metazoa > Mollusca > Bivalvia > Lucinida > Lucinidae > Anodontia > Anodontia alba. Next base: position 53,653,522 of record OZ024833.1, read on the forward strand.
GTCATTAGCTCCAATAGACTTATAATTGAAAAAAAAAACTTGAAAAAATCTTCTTCTCTGAAACCATCAGGCCCACAGCTTACATATTTAGTATGTAGCAATGTTTAATGGTCCCCGACATAAATCCTGCCTAACGCCCCTGGGGCCCAAACTGGCCACGCCTCTGGGGTCATATGTATATATAGAGCTATATAGCTAAAGAACCTTCAAAAATCTTCTTCTCTGAAAGCATGAGGCTGAGACCTAATAGATTAAGTATGAAGCAATATTAAGTGGTCTCCTACATAAACCCTGGCAACCATGCCCCTGGGGTTCAAATTGGCCACACCCCGGGGGTCATTAGCTCCCATAGACTTATAATGGGAAAAACTTTAAAAAATCTTCTTCTCTGAAACCATGAGGCCCAGAGCTTATATATTTAGTATGTATTAATGTGTAGTGGTCCACTACATAAATCCTGCCAATCAAGCCCTGGGGTCCAAACTGGCCACACCCCAAAGGGGAGGGGGGTGGTGGTCATTAGCTCCCATAGACTTATAATTGGAAAAAAAAAATCTTCTTCTCTGAAACCATGAGGCCCACAGCTTACATATTTAGTATGTAGCAATGTGTAGTGGTCCCCTACATAAATCCTGCCAATCAAGCTCTTTGGCCTAAACTGGCCAAGCTCCGGGGGTCATTAGCTCCCATAGACTTATAATGGGAAAAACTTACAAAATCTTCTTCTCTGAAACGATAAGGCCCAGAGCTTATATATTTAGTATGTAGCAATGTGTAGTGGTCCCCTACATAAATCCTGCCTACCACGCCCTAGGGGTCATATACTTATATAGAGCTATATAGCTAAGGAACCTTCAAAAATCTTCTTCACTGAAACCATAAGGCCGAGAGCTAATAGATTAAGTATGAAGTGATGTTAAGTGGTCTCCTACATAATTTCTTCCAGCCATGCCCCTGCGGTCCAAATTGGCCACACCCTGTGGATCATTAGCTCCCATAGACTTATAATGGGAAAAAAAATCTTCTTCTCTGAAACCATGAGGCCCAGAGCTTATATATTGAGTCTGTAGCAATGTGTAGTGGTCCCCTACATAAATCCTGCCAATCAAGCCCTTGGGCTCCAAACTGGCCACATGCCAGGGTGTCATATGTATATAGAGGTATATAGCTAAAGAACTTTCAAAAATCTCTCTTCTTCTCTGAAACCATGAGGCAGGGAGCATACAGATTAAGTATGTAGCAGTGTTTAGTGGTCTCCTACACAAATCCTGCCCAAAGCTTACATAGTTAGTATGTAGCAATGCTTAGTGGTCCCCTTCATAAATCCTGCCAATCAAGCCCCTGGGGCCCAAACTGGCCGCACTCCAGGGATCAATTCCTCCCATAGACTTATAATGGGAAAAACTTACAAAATCTTCTTCTCTGAAACCATGAGGCCCACAGCTTATATATTTAATATGAAGCAAAGTGTAGTGGTCCCCTACATAAATCCTGCCAATCAAGCCCTGGGGGTCCAAATTGGCCACCTCCCTCGTAGAGAGCTATATAGCTAAAGAACCATCAAAAATCTTCTTCTCTGAAATCATGAGGCCGAGAGCTAATAGATTAAGTATGAAGTGATGTTAAGTGGTCTCCTACGTAAATCCTGCCAACCATGCCCCTGGGGTCCAAATTGGCCACACCCCGGGTGTCATTAACTCCCATAGACTTATAATGGGAAAAACTTATAAAATTCTTCTTCTCTGAAACCATGAGATCCAGTGCTTATATATTTAGTTTGTAGCAGTGTGTAGTGGTCCACTACACAAATCCTGCCAATCAAGCCCCTGGGGTCCAAACTGGCCACGCCCCGGGGGCAATTAGCTCCCATAGACTTATAATGGGTAAAACTAAAAAAATCTTCTTCTCTGAAACCATAAGGCCCACAGCTTGTATATTGAGTATGTAGCAAAGTGTAGTGGTCCCCTACATAAATTCTGCCAATCAAGCCCCTGGGCTCCAAACTGGCCACACCCCAGTGGGTCATATGTATATATAGAGCTATATAGCATAAAGAACCTTCAAAAATCTTCTTCTCTGAAACCATGAGGCAGAGAGCTTACAGATTTAGTATGTGGCAGTATTTAGTGGTCTCCTATATAAATCCTGCCAATCAAGCCCCTTGTGTCCAAACCGGCCACGCCCCAGGTGTCATTAGCTCCCATAGACTTATAATGGGGAAAAACTTAAAAAATCTTCTTCTCTAAAACCATGAAGCCTACAGCTTATATATTTAGTGTGTAGCAATGTTTAGTAGTCCCCTACATAAATCCTGGCCATGCCCCAGGGGTCATTAGCTCCCATAAACTTATAATGGAAAAACATAAAAGAAATCTTCTTTTCTGAAACGTTGAGGCCCACAGCTTACATATTTAGTGTATAGCAATGTTTAGTGTTTCCCTACATAAATCCTGCTAATCAAGCCCCTGAACTCCAAACTGGCCACACCCCAGGGGGTCATATGTTTATATAGAGCTATATAGCTAAAGAACATTCAAAAACCTTCTTCTCTGAAACCATGAGACCCAGAGCTAACAGATTAAGTATGTATCGATGTTTAGTGGTCTCCTACATAAATCCTGCCAACCATGCCCCTGGGGTCCAAATTGGCCATGCCCTGGGTGTCATTAGTTCCCATAGACTTAAAATGGGAAAAGCCTAAAAAGTCTTCTTCTCAGAAGCCATGAGGCCCACAGCTTATATATTTAGTATGTAGCAATGTGTAGTGGTTCCCTACTTAAATTCTGCCAATCAAGCCCCTGTGGTCCAAACTGGCCACACCCCAGGAGTCATATTCTAATATAGAACCATGTAGTAAAGAACCTTCAAAAATCTTCTTCTCTGAAACTATTAGGCCCAGAGCTAACAGAGTTAGTATGTAGCAATGTTTGGTGGTCTTCTACATTAATTCTTCCAACCATGCCCCTGGGGTCCAAATTGGCCACTTCTCAGTGGGTTGTTAGCTCCCATGGACTTACAGTGGAAAAGAAAATTATGAGGCCCACAGCTTAAATATTTAGTATGTAGCAATGTTTAGTGGTCCCCTACATAAATCCGGCCAATGAAGCCCCTGGGGTCTAAAATGGCCATGCCCCGGGGTCATTAGCTCCCATAGACTTATAATGGGAAAACCTTAAAAAAAATCTTCTCTGAAACCATGAGGTCCACAGCTCATATATTTAGTATGTAGCAATGTTTAGTGCTCCCCTACATAAATCCTGCCAACCATGCCCCTTGGGTCAAAACTGGACACACCCCAGGGGGGTCATTTACTCCCACAGACTTATAATGGGAAAAACTTAAAAGATCTTCTCTGAAACCATAAGGCCCACAGCTTATATATTTAGTATGTAGCAATGTTTAGTGGTCCCCTACATAAATCCTGCCAATCAAGCCCCTGGGGTTTAAACTGGTTTTACTTATGGCCCTTTGAAAATTTCAGCATTTTAACCTTGTAAGCAAGATATCTCAAAAACTGTTAAAGCCATTGCCTTGAAACTTGACGGGCTAATAGGGAATGATGAGTAAATGACCTGATTAACTTACAGCAGTTAACTCAGGTGTGCGTTGTGGCCCTTGGACCTCTTGTTTATTATTATTATTATTATAATCACGTGATCACGACTATTACTCTAATAGTTAGCAGTCCATCGATGCATCATGTGTTCAAGTGTGAAGTAAATCAGTGAAAAACAAGGGGAAAAAACATGCTTAGGTAAGGATACCCCTTCCGAAAACCCAGATCAGAAAGTTACATAGCAGGATAAGGGTAAAATTGAAGCTATGACCTGAAAGACGTTTGTAGGGTTAGAATATTTTTAAAAGCTTTTGGTTAAACATTCTCAAAACGCTTTTTATTTCATAGTAGATTGAATGGATTTTGTTTGTATTTGCATCAAGTAGCTGAGCGGCTAAGAGCCAAGATTGTGCTATTCCGGATACAAGCATGAAACTTTCCACAATTGTTAAGGTTGCTAAGCCGATGATTTTCTGATATAGAACCACCTTGACAAATTTCCTCTGCGCATGCGCGAAGTAAAATTCACTTCCGGTGTATACAATTTGCACCAAATTTGAGTAAACTGGTAAATACTTGCAACTGGTGTCAATAAATTTGACTCAAAGGGTGCATTATGCCTTCATATACCTTATAATTATTTCCCTGACAATAATGGATAGTTCTGCGCATACGCAAAAACTTACTTCCGGTTTAGTGTATAATTTCTCCTACGTTTTACTGATCAATGGGACAAATGCGTGCCTTCTTTTAAACAGATATACATGTTTTACATGATGCCCATCCTTACAGCTTTACGAGTTACAGTAGATGGAAAATGGAAACAGGACATTGACTAACTATGTATGTATGCGCATGCTCAAAACATTACATTTCAATCACCAATGGTTTCATCAACTTTTGCACCTAAACTCGCGACTTTGAACTTCCTCATGTCTAAAAATATCTGATTTGATCATTTCATAAAATTGTGCCTGTTATATTTTTGGAGATCATTTACAACAACACGAATAAACACACACTTAGTTTGGTCCCCCGACGTTTTTGGGGTGCGCATGCGCAGAAAAAAAGTACATGAAACTTCTGAAATTTGTTTTGCGCTTCAGAAACTGTTTTTGATTTTGCGCTTAGATAGACATAGCCACAGAAAGGCAAAGACCGAATGGCAGTTACCTACTGCCACCGTCACAGACACAAAGAGCCGTGCATTGCAGGGCTGCTTTGTTGCACTTACAACGCTTAATTTTGCAACCCTGGAGACAGCCACACCTTACTAATTCAAGTGAAGTTAATGATGCCTGTGGAATTGTGGTCCATAGTGGACAAAACAATCCAGTTTCTGTTTCATCCAACCCCACTCATCTGGACTTGGTAATGCTGGCGAGAGATTCAGCACTTGTCCCCAGATATGGCCTCCCTGATACGCTGCTCTGAGAATATGTTGGTGCAATGCTGCTTGCGTAGGAGGAAGCCTTTCCATTGATCGACCCTTCTTTGTAAATAATTGCTTTCTAGCAAAGTCAATACTTGTGCAAGTACTTGTTCCGTCATACAGTAGTACGTTCAATGCTTGATAAACAAGCTGTAGATGGCCTTTCTGGAGCTTTGCATAGTTGCTCAAAGCTTTCTGATACTTCAGGGAAGCTTACCCAAGTTTCCCAAGCACTCCGTTTACCATGGCCAAGGAAGGAAGAGGTCGTGTCACAGCCTGTTAGCGCGTGGAAGAATGGAAGACATTTAGATTTCCTTCTTCCTATCGCTTGTGCTACTAAATGAGATGCAATGTATTTTCGATGTTTTCCAACACCAAAGTCAAGCCAAAGTTCATCTATTCCAAGTTGTTCAAAGACAGACACAGCTAGCACTACAACATCTGTATCAACAGTGCGAACAATCATTTTCTTATGCCCTCTGCTCGCTGCATCTGCAGCATGAACAAACATCCTTGTGTCTGCCTCTTCATGCAAACATGGAGCAAGCGATGTTGTATCTCGAACTGGAGAAATTAACACTTCAATACCGTTTGTGACCACGATCTCCTTGTTTGAATCGGACGCCCAAGCAGAAGAAACCTGTTAGAGATAGTGGAATAATTCTTCTTTATTGTCATCAACGCGCAAGAAATCTTGCCAGTTCTTTGGAATGGGGTAACCCTCTGACGGATCCCTTTTCCACGCTTCTCTCGTGTTGAGGACTTCAAACTGTCAACTTTATATGTGTCCCAGACGATATCTACTCGGTCAACTGCATTTAGTTGTGACATGATATATTGTTTGAAAATATCTTGGGCGTACTGTTCAAATGTGGTAACTCCAATAGGTTTGAGCATCTGAACAATTGCGGCCCCATCTAAAATGATTGCACTTATTTCCTGAGGAGATTCTGTCACAAAAGGGACAAGTGTCTCAAAACAGACAAGTAAATCTGATTTTGCAGAGAATCGTAATTTTCCAGAGTCAGATAAAGACGGTGGAAAGGCTTGGTTCTCGTGTTTGAAGAATTCATCAACATCACCACCTCTATGCTGACATCCGATTTATAGTTTGGAAAATAGAGCAGTGTCATTCTTGGCAAGGGCAAGCTCAGTTTTGCCTTTCGGTTGTGCCTTCTTATCCTGACTGTTAAATAGTACCAACTTATTTCTCGGTATACTGTCATACAGTGGCGTCGTTCTGTGAAAGAGCCTCTCCTCAACAAATATATCAAACTGCTCCTGACCGATTCGTTTAATTTCATCTACAGTTTTCCGCATGGCTGAGTCAGCAATATCTTTCGTGTCAAGAGATATTATATCACTACTTGCTTCCAGAAATGGATTACCAGATTCTTCGAAGTAGGATACCAAAGCAGTCACTTGTTCAAAGAATGTTTTCTGAACGGCTCCCTGTTGTTCATGGTGACGTGTTTCATCGACATCTTCGGTCGTTAGCTGGTCTTCAAATTCAGCAATTATTCTTGTGATCTCTGGACCCACCAGCATCCATCGACGGAGTGCACCCGGATTTGCTGTTAAATCCACAGCTCGTCCATCCCCCTTGACATACGCGTTGTTTTGTTCATGTGCGTGATCTATCGCGATAGCGGAAAAGAATCTCTGACTTTTCTGCATCGTAAACTTGCCAGCCTTAAACTCGTTTGCAAATCTGGATGTTTTGATTCAAGACCAATCATATCCCGTATATGAACTGGTAAATACCTTGCATAATTGGTGTGATCCAGTGCTGACAGCCAAGGTGCAAGCTGTGTCAGTGAGTCGATGTATAGTCCGAAATCGGACGTCTGGAGAGATCTGACGAAAATCAAGATGGTGAGTATCAATTCGAGAGTGAGACTCCAGTATTTAAACTGTGGGATAGCCTGTTGCTGCTGCAAACACCAGCCATCAAAGTCTTAACACGTCATCGGGGCTGGCTGCAGTCTTGTACTCTTCATATGCATGTTTTTGTAAAATAAACAATGCAGCGGCTGTTACCTGATGAGCATGCATAGTCCTAGTTATGTGGCTGGCTTTAAGGAAAGAATCTGCCATACCAACTTTAGCAACCCCTGCTTGTACAAGACAGTCTGTCCAACCACTGTCATCCAGCCATCTACCGAGGGCTTTGAAAGCTGCCATCTCGATATGAAGACCTCCTAACTTCACCACAAATTCGTCTTCACCAAATTCGGGTGGTACTTAACTTCCTGTGCCATCACATCACCTGCACTCAACTTTGCAAGCAAAGCCTCGTCTTCGAGAAGCCTAGCACTTTCCAAAGCTCGAGAATTAACTTTGAATGTCATTGCCTCACGGCTTTCCTCGTCACGGATTACCTGGTCACAGAACAGACATGCAACTTTTATGTCTACTTTTGCTTTTTTCTGAGACCGTGTATATTTCCCGCCAATGGAGTCCAAATCCTTGAAATTGTCAGACCTGCGCTTTTCTGCCCTTTCCAATTTAGTTGCATAAAACTTGCAGCGACAACGCAGGGTTGCTTCTATACCATCGCCATCATCAAGTCTTTCTAACGAGAACTTGACTGGAAGTTCGTCAATATCCGAAAATCTCATTAGATTTTCTGTAAAAGACTTGTAACCCGCACCTGCGTCTTTTCTCTTTGAGTCTGCTGGACACTCGAGATGCTCATCTGTCACATCTTGACAGATAATGCATTTTGTCCAGTCAGAACTAGAATGCGAATCACTGAAAGAAGCAGGCGGCGAAAGTGAGGCCGCCTCAGCTAATTTAATGCGTTTAGCCATATTGATTCTACTAATTCAGTTTGTGGAAAAAACCTCAAATGAAAGATTGAACACGTGGCTGTATCGTCTACGATGTAACCGTATTGATGACGTCACGGTAAAATTTCAATCTACTTTCGTTTTCCAATGCAAAATGGCATGACGTCATCAGTGGTAAATACAACGTTAACATATCGGCTTTCGTGTAGCCTGTGCTGAGGGGATACGACCCGGTCAAGTACATTAAAGAGACGTTGCCTCCAATTATTTGTTTTGGATTCTTTCCCGGCTTGGGATGAGGGACCACCCTACTCCTGTAGTATGTCCCAACAGCCGTCTCTATAAACAAAATTAATATGCAGGTATGGTACGACACAGCGCCTGCCCAGCTAAGGTGATGAGAGTCGGACCGACCGTAGATCACAGCAGTTCCGTAAGCGGTGTTTGTGGACGGTAGGGCTTGGGATGTCATTTCATCCTTTAGTCGGGTAAAAGTCCCACATTTCTGGAGCAACGTCTCCAAAGAGACCTAAAATAAGAATTTGACGGGGACGTAAAGCCTACATGAAAACAAACAAATAAACCTTTGCCTGGACAGGCTTTTCTTAGTCACTCAAATTGGATAAGTTCCGCAATTATAGATCTACGCAAAACATATTTATTGCATTTATGACCATTTATAGCGATGTTATTAATAGTAAACAGCCAGAAAGGCATTGCGCATGCGCAATTAATAATTTCTAATGCAGTTGTTTATTTATGAAAATGTTTCAAGAACGGTACAACGTTTCCGCTTAAATCATAGTTTAACTGCACCTATTACAATTCAACGCATGTTCGGTAACAGACCAAAACAAGCAAAAATGGACCGCGCATTCAACAAAAAATGGACTGCGCATGTGCAATATACATTTTCCAAGTGAGCTGTATATCTGGAAACGCTTTGTCAGTCAAGCTATGCAACTGTACCAAGTTTCATTATTCTTATAAAAAGGTAGGCCATGGTGTTGTATCTTACACAATTTTCATGTTTATACCAAAAACGGGTTGCGCGAAAATGCACTGCGCATGCGCAGTGAACATTTGTCAAGGTGGTTCTGTATCTAAAAATGCTTAGTCGGTCATGGTCTACAACTGTGCCAAAAACCATGCTTGTATCCAGAATAGCACAATCCATTGAAAATATGGCTCTTAGCCGTTCTGCTAAAGGTCATTATTGCAAATATTTGTAGAGTATTTGGTATCTTAGAGTTTGTGTAATAACTGTGCTTACCCTAAATATTGGGACACCTTACTCCTTGTACAATACTTGTAAATGACCTAAACTTTTAGCAAGTCCATTTAACGGCTTCTTGATATGTCTGAAAACTACTGAATGAATGGCAAACAGTATAGACTCTGATCAGGTGCTGCATTCTATGGCATCAGATCTGGGTCTACACTGTTTGCTCAGGCCTATCTGTCCTGATACTTAGGAGGGTCATTACAGAAATATATTTGTGTTCTTTGTGTTATGTAATCTGAAAAAAAAAATACTGTTGACTCTTTATCTCAAATACTGATAAATCAAACTAATTTTTTAAGTCAAACAATATAAAGGGCAATATTGGTTTAATTTGGTTCATGTTCCTTACATTTCAATTCCTTTTTTTATCACATGACCGTCAAGTTATTCAGTGAAATAACCCATGTCATAAAAATCATATAACCACACGTGTTATAACACCTGCAAGGCTTCCAATTGGTTAGCTTAATAACCCTCATTAATATTCGTATTACACCGCTTATTGATAGCAACCAAGATGGTGTCCGCATTCGCCGCTACAACTTTTACATTTGGAACATTCTGCCTTCAATTTTGAGATGATTTTGAGAAGAACGATAAATGTCAGACCGACGGAAGGGGAAGACATAAAACAATCACACTGTGAATAACACGGCTACCAGAAATATTCATGGTGGTTAAAATTCGATGTTTTCCGGCAACATATTTGTAGGCACTCTCAACATCGATATTGTCAAACCGTCAATGAAAGAAAAAAAAAAAAAAAAAAAAAAAATACCTCCTCCAAAAAAGCATTGGAGGATAACATGACTCAGACAATCAATAAATGTGTCAAATCAAAATCCAAACTATAGTTAAAACGTTTAATAGTCTTGAAATCTGTCGTTTACTTGAGTGCGTCAACCACCGCATAAAACTGTATTATCAAGGTCAATGACCTTTAAATACATGTATGACAGCTGAGTGTGGGGGATTTCCCCACTGATTCTCAGTGACGTATTGACTCGCTGAATGACGTTGTTCAATGGAATATTTAGTTTTGAATTGATTTATTCAAATGAAATGTTTATTAGCTCAAATAAAATTCATCATTATTTCCTTCAGTTTAACGAAGTAATAAATGGCATATTTATCTTGTTTCTAGTTATTTTCGGTACTTTATCAAATAATATGCGAACTATTTTTGTTGCGTAGTACTATTGACTCCTTGGTAGTGAGTTGTTCCGCCTAGCTATGGAAAGCCGTTATCTTTAAAAATATATTTTGTGCACTTTTTGTCATCGGAAGGGCCATGTGATAAACAGAATCTTACATTCGTGGTCATTTAATATGAAATTTATGAAACTCGGGTAATTTCGGTATTTTGCTCACTAAAGCTCGCAAAATACCAAAATTACCCAAACTCGTTTCATAAATTTCATATTAAATGACCACTCATGTAAGATCCTCTATATCTCAGAACAAAAATTCTGTATCCATGGAGTTTGAGATATCGAGTCGACTGTACTTTGGATTGACTGAAGAGACTTTCCTAAAACCGTCTTTTTTGTACCATGTACTGGGTGTCTCAAAAAATCTTGGACCTTTTTGTATTGTGTTGTTTGTCCTTGAATTTTTTGTAGCATAAAAAAAATGAAACACTCCCTCATAATGTATCCTAATCAATATTTCAATTTAACCCTTAAACTGCCAATCACAACAATTGTCGTCTACTTTGTCATCTGCTTGTGATTTTAAAAGTCATTTTTGCAAACAGTGTGTACCCAGATCAGACTACTTCTCTAGGAGCAGTCTGATCTGGATCCACACTGTTTGCTTGTGTGTGCAAAAATAGGTTTGAAAAATTTGCAAGAATATTCAGCAGATAACTTAAACAGACAACATTTTCAGATGCAGGTTTTCTTGGCATTTTAAGGGTTAAAATATGGAATCAACAGTTAGTTATCAGATACCCATAAGATATTGTCCTTGCTTTGCATCATAGCATACTACCCATTTTACTGGTTCTACAAGATTTGAAGAAAACATTTAACCCATGACACAAAACCACTAAGTTCAGAATGCTTTATTTCTCTTGAAGGTGTATTTTATGATTAAAATTATTAATTTGATCTAAATTCTGAAAAGTAAAATGCATTCAAAGATTCAGAAATTTAAGCTGTATGTGAGAATATGCTGAAATACTACAAGCATTTTTCTAACAGAAGTTTTCAGATGGGGTCACTGGGAAAAATATATGGATATTTTTCCAAAGATAAAGGAATAGCAGCATAAAAAGTTCCACGAGACACCCTGTATTAGACTCTTTAAATTAAAATATGGTAAAGCTGAAAATGCTAATAATTCAGAAGCTCTAGAAATACTCAGGTGTCAGACCTTTGTTGAGCTTCATGTGTTAAACTGTGATTGCTTAGTATGATTTGTATGGAATGTTCTGATTTATCTTGTGCTTTTGCTGTACATTCTTTCTCTATATAAACAGGGGAACTAGAAAATGGCAAAAAAGGAGGTACAGTTTGGTGGCACCTTACCGTTTCATTTCTGTGTGTCTTTATAAAACACATAAAACTAACTTTTTTTTCAACTATTATATTGTGTTTTTCCGTATCACACAATGTATGATTTTTATCAACCGAGTTGTCCTGCTTATCTAACAATGACATTTAACCCTTGTCCTGCTGAATAAATTAAGAAACCACACCCATTTCTAATTTTCAGCCAATCAGAATATTTGATCCGGATTGTTGCTATAAATTCACATACTTAACGGCAAACAGTGCAGATCCAGATCAGTTAGCTTCTTCAGAAGCCAACTGATCTGGATCTACACTGTTTGCAAAGGCAGGGTATATCTGGGTTCAGCAGGACAAGGGTTAATATGCTGATGATAGAATTGAAAGCTGACAGTTAGGCCACAAGTGAAAAATGTCTTTGAATGTACCCTGCTTACCTTAAGTTTACCTAGGTACCCCAAGGATTAGGAAAGACAGGCCTAAGCAAACAATATACTGTATTCCCCTAATTACTGCACTGTGCGCTTAAGTTTTTCAAAATTACTGAAAAAAATGTAGTAAAATTTCTTCTTAATAAGGGCACACTTTAAAAGTTGCTGACTGAGGCAATTCAGATGAGTACCCACAACATATGCTATTATAAAAAAGTAGATTATATTGCATGGACTGCAATCTGAAGCCTACAAAATTGCTTGACTGTGTGCTAAAAGGGGTATTTGCAGTTATTAGGTGGAATATGGTAAACCCAGATCAGATGCACCAGAACACAGTATCTAATCAAGGTCTACACTGTTTGCACTTTGCAGCAATATTGAAGACACATCAGCAGTTGATCAAATGGGGTTGTTCAAATTTCAGGGTACCTGTGGTAAGGAGTACTTTTGGTAATCACGGTTTGAGAAGTGTGCAAATTTAGATCATCCTGCACATATGTAGTCACAATGGGGCTTTTGCTTTCAGTTGATACTTGGTACAGTATCAAATGATTTTTATAGGAAGAAAGCAGAGTACCTGGTCAGACTGCTTAGGTACACCAGTTGATCCATACCATCACTGTCCTCATATCCATCAGGAAAACGTGCCTATATAATTTTGTCCCCCTTAAACCCCACTTTTATATAGTAAAACTGGGGTTTGCAGGGGTGTACATTATTTTTGTTATTTCTGCTAAAAACATAGATTGTGGGTACTCCTTAGAACTGCCTTGCAGAGGCGGTTCTAACGAGTACCCACAATCTATGTTTTGTGCAGAAATATGAAAAATATCTGAGTTTTTATCTGAAAAATTTTAGTTTTTTGGAAGTGAAATTTTTCATATATTTGAATAGGCGTGTTTTCGTTATGTCACTGAAGACACTTTTTCACTTAGAATACTCCAGTTAGTAATGTTTTTCTTATTTTTACCATAGAATAGAGCTTGATGGATCATATGAATTATCCGTTGTAAAATGATGATCTGTATGAAATGTCAAGCCCTGTTTTCTGGAGAAAAAAATAAGAAAAACATTTTTTTTTTTTTTTTTTTTTAAACAAAATGTCTCCTAATATTTAAAGTGAATGGATACACTCAAAGAGAGAGCTCTAAAGTGAAAGTTTTTGCCTCCCCATTCAAATGGAGACCAGTCCAGCAGAGCTTAGTATTTCACAGGTGTAGGAATCCCTTCTCAAAAGTGACTATTACAGGACAGACTTTGCTCCCAGTCATAGCTCCAGTTAAGAGGGTATCCTCATAATATTTAACATATTTCTCCATGTAAATATATGAGCCAGCGCATGTCAAAACTTACAAAATGGCATGTGTGCCCAGTGAAGACTCAGATCAGCCTGGGCATCTGCCCAGTCTCATCAGTCTTCGCTGTGTGCTCAATGGGTACCTAAGGACCCAAGCTTTCTTCATGCGGACAGCGAAGACTGATCAGACTGGGTGGGTGCCTAGGCTGATCTGAGACTTCACTGGGTGCACATGCTATTTTGTAGGTTTTGTCATGTGCTGGCTCATATGTTGTTGATAGCCATTAGAACTGCCTCTCAGGTATCCACAGTATACATGTATGTTTTCATGGTGAAATAAGAAAAATATCAATACATGTTGGTTGGAAAAGCTTCGTTGAAAAGGGAGGCAATTACTTTAAGATCAGAATGATCTCCCTTGAAAGTGTTTATTTGCTTGAAATTCAGTGTATTAAAGGTTTAATAAGCTTTCAAGGTTTGTCCATTGGCTGACCTGCTTAAATTAAAAACAAATGCACATTTACATATTTTTCCAGGTACGTACATATAGTTCCTTTTAAGAGGGATTACCAGTGTATGTTTACATACAATAACATTCTCCGATTTTCAAAAATGATGTTTACTTCCTATAATTTTTCTCCAGTTTTGATGTATTTTGGCTAAGTTGTTACCAGATATCCTCCACCTTTCAGAACCAATGTTGCAATCGGCAATTCAGGTGTGAGATTGCTAGGCCTGTATTCTAATTATCTGGAGCTATGCTAAAGACACTGTTGAAACAGGATGGATAGACAACTGAATTTTGCTGTTCAAAAATGGGAAAAAGTTGTTCTTTTCAATCTTATGTTGTTCACATGTCTGTTTGACATTCACTGACACATCTAAAATTCATACAGCTCAACTTTAGGCTACAAAAACACATTTAAACCAGCACACGACAAAACCTACAATAAGACCTGTGTGACCAGCAAAGACTCGGATCAGCATCTACATCCACCCAGTATGGCAAGGGTTCTCGTTTATCCCTCTTTGGATGGCTCCGAGGCTGTAGAAGGCACGAGATCAGTGTAGACTGATCAGGCTGCACGAATGTGCAGGTTGATCTGAGTCTTTGCTGGTTGCATGTCTTAGTGTAGGTTTTGTCGTGCCCTGGCTTATTTAGTAATACCATAGATAAGAGGGATAGCCATATAAACATTTTTTTTTTAATCTATATGTTTGTGTGTCAGTTTTATAAAGCTTCTGAAAAGTTGCATTAATTACAGATTTGATAATCCCACCTTCTGTAGTTTTAGCAAAACCTTTTATGTTAATTCTGATTCCACTTGCATACATACTTTTATTATATGATATAGCTATTATTCAGTGGATAACATCATGTCATAAAAATGATATGACCACAGGTTACATAACACTTGGTTACTGGCACCTTACATCATCACACCATCTGTGACAAAATTATGTTTTCAGTTAAAAAACGGTTCAACTTCTTTAACACAGTTTAAAAGTCATATGATGAACAGAATCTTACATTTGTGGTCATTTTGTATGAAATATATAAAAGTCGCCAAAGGCTCATTTCATAAATTTCATATAAAATGATCATTTATGTAATCCTCTATTTATCTCTTTCACTTACATGCATACTTTATCTAGATATGCTTTTATTCCATTTATGATTAAAGAAATGATTTTTATACCCCGCCACACAATAGTGGCGGGGTATTATGGTTTCACGTTGGAGGTCCATGTGTCTGTCTATCCGTCCGTCGGTCCTTTTTCGTTACCGGATGATAACTTGAGTAAACATCAATGTATTTTCACCAAACTTGGTATGTGCATTGATATGAAGGATATCTGGTTTGGGATTGCTAATGGGCAGATTTCGTCAAATTTTTATGGAGTTACCTGCCCGAGACACGCCCATATTTTCGGTTTCTGGACGATAACGAGTAAATAACAAGGGATTTTAGCCAAACTTGCTATATGCATTGACATTGAGGAGACCTGGTTTGGGATTGCTAATGGACAAATTTCATCAAATTTTTACGGAGTTATCTGCCCAAGACACACCCATATTTTCGTTTCCGGACGATAACTTGAGAAAATAACAAGAGATTTTAACCAAACTTGCAATATGTATTGACATTAAGGAGATCTGGTTTGGAATTGCTAATGGGCAAATTTCGTCAAATTTTTACAGAGTTATCTGCCCGAAACATGCCCATATTTTCTTTTCCAGACGATAACTTGAGTAAATAACAAGGGATTTTAACCAAACTTGCTATATGCATTGACATTAAGGAGATCTGGTTTGGAATTGCTAATGGGCAAATTTTGTCAAATTTTTACGGAGTTATCTGCCCGAGACATGCCTATATTTTTGTTTCCGGATGATAACTGAGTAAATAACAAGGGAATTTAACCAAACTTGCTATATGCATTGACATTAAGGAGATCTGGTTTTGGAATTGCTAATGGGCAAATTTCGTCAAATTTTTACGGAGTTATCTGCCCGAGACATGCCCACATATTTTTGTTTCCGGACAATAATTTGAGTAAATAACAAGGCCTTTTAACCAAACTTGCTATATGCATTGATATTATCAAGATCAGGCTTAGGATTGTTATCTGTCCATTGATATTATCAAGGTCTGGTTTAGGATTGTTATCTGTTCTTCCGTCATTTTCTTTCCAGACATTTTCGCAACGATAACTTTAATACATAAACAAGTAATTGTTGTGGCAGGGTATTAAGCTTGCGGAGCTTTTATTATGACTTGAATTATTTATTTGATGTGTGTACCCATTTTATAGAATGGAGATTTATTTTTGTGATTTAAAGGAATACAAATATATATTATAGCTTTTTGCAGTGGTTTGAATTAAAGTTCCTGGAGACACATGGTAGATTGTCTGCTGTTTTCACAAGGGAGACAACATTTGTGACTTCCTGTTTGCTTTAATGCTTGCCATAGCCCTTCTGAAAAGGGGTCTACTCTAAAAACTAGGAACTAATTCTTTCCTCTTAGAGGAAATTCTTTCCTCTTAGAGCAGACTTCTCCTCAGAAGGGGGACAGTCAGTTTATCAGAGTTGCCTCCCCTGAAAGTGCATCCATTTCCCTTAAGTTCTTGATATTCTTTTAAATATAACCTACTTATTTGAAATCATTTTACGGTAAATATCCTAAAATTTTGTACACCAAAGTTCCTGACAAAATAGCATATGCAAACAGTGTAGACCCAGATCAGACTGCTCCTGAAGGAGCAGTCTGATCAGGGTCTACACTCTTTGCCATTCCACTAAGTATTTTGAGAAACAATTGCATAAAAAGCAAACATAAGGCCAAAAGGGATGGAATATAATGTTTGAAATTTTAGGATATTTACCATATCTTTAAAATATACTTGGGCTGAAATGATTTTAAGTTTACCCATCTTTATTTCTTTGTACCCATATGGTAAAATAACAAATAAGTGATATTTTCCAAGGAAATAATACTGTACAATTTATATGTAAATCATTTTACATGATGATTCACAAGAAAAGTCAAACATGTGTGTGCGTGCGTGCGTGCATGCCTGCGTGCGTGCAGGGTTGGGGGGGGGGGGGGGGTGGGGGGGTGGGGACAATAAAAAAAAAAAAATGTTGTAAAATTCTACAGATTAAAGCTTAATATAGTAACCCATTTTTGTCTGGAGATCCCTCAAAAGGGCAATTGGAAAACAGTATAGACCCAGATCACACATAGCAGAATGTGGTGTCAGGTCACAGTTTATACTGTTTGCATTAGATACATGAATTTCTATAAAACATAGTAATAATAAAAACTAACCAGACACCCTGCTATTGGAAATAGACCAGTCCAAAGAGGTGGTAAAAGATTCCACTTGATGTAAACGGGTTAACTTGCATGTAAAGCTTGATGTTAAAGATAAAAAGAAATGTGAGGCACTTGTAAATGTTTTGCATTTATTCATACATTTCATTCATTTCTATTGAGAATGCCCCATCCTCTGCCACACTTGTAAATGTTTTGCATTTATTAATATATTTTATTCATTTCTTTTGAGAATGCCCCATCCTCTGTCTCAAAGTTTCATTTTCCTGGGCAGTTTTGTATAAATTTGATAAATGTTGGATAGTGGATACCATATTTACCCAAATTATTGGCGCATATACCTCATGCTTCTCCCAAAATTCCACTGAGCAGGATTTTTTTTTTTAAATTATTTTCTGTGTGTATATTTCTAAAATGAGTTATTTATCCCACTCTTTCAACTTACCCTTTTTCCTGCTGAACCCAGATAAACCATGCCTTTGCAAACAGTGAAGATCCAGATCAGTTGGCTTTTGAAGAAGCCAACTGATCTGGATATGCACTGTTTGCTATTAAGTATGTGACTTTATATCAACTTTGATCCAGTATTCTGATAAGCTGAAAAATAGAAGTGGGTGAATTTATTCAGCAGGACAAGGGTTAAATATGACCCAGTCTGAATTATAAGAAACAAATTTTATTTTTTAGGATTTTGTTGTTGTGTTGAAAGGCCACCAAATCACTCGCAAACTGAATCAAAGCTTTATGTTCAGATTCTAACTGACTTGCTGGTGTTTAAACAAAATCCACAAAAATGAAATTAATTCCCTTATCAAAGGAGTTAACCCTGGTCCTGCTGAACCCAGATATGCCCTGACTTTTCAAACAGCGTAGATCCAGATCAGCTGGCGTCTGAAGAAGCCAACTGATCTGGATCTGCACTGTTTGCCATTTAGTGTGTGAATAACCAGTCAAATAATCTAACTGGCTGAAAATTAGAAGTGGGCGTGGCATCTTAATTTATTCAGCATGACAAGGGTTAAGATGGCCATAAATTAGTAGTTCCAGAAGGAGGGGTATTCCTATAAATAAATTTTCATTCTAAAGATTAATGTCAATGTTTCTAGGAGCATGAGAGGCTCTCGACCTGGTAGTTTGAAGTTGTCTGGTAATGTGAAGGAGAACGGTGACATAACACACTTGATGATGGGTGGAGGGAGTGTCAGTAACCCCAGCACAGTGGCACACAGAACAGATGACTTTGATATCAAGATGATACAACAGAGGAAGCAGCAAGCTGAAATAAAGAGGTAGGTTTTGAGGGTAAGGGCTGAAAAATGTGTTCCCTCTAATACAAGTTTTAGCTCTGGCTATCTGTAGTCTGAATCAGTGGAATTAAATGTCAGAAAATAAAGGTTTATATTTTTTCCAAAATTTGAATGAAATGTTGTGTGTTATTATACCAGTCGCATATAAAGGATGGCTATACTGTTTTGAGGCTGTCTGTGATTCCGTCAGTCCGTCTTTGTTTGAGATCAATATCTTGACAGTGAATTGATGAAATTTTGCATATGCATAGACTTTGAGCAGATCCAGATAGGGATTAAAATGCGTCAATCTTTGCAAATATACAACACAGTTATGGCCCTTGGTTATTGTCATAATTTTGTTTCTGCTCAATAGATGAAATTTGATCAAACTTTGCATATGCATTGACCTTAACCAGAGCTAGATTGGGATTGTTATGCCTCATTTTTCACAAATTTACACAGATTTATAACCCTTGATTATTGTCGGAATTAGACCAAATTTTGCATATGCATTAACATTGGCCAGATCTAAGTTGGGATTGTTACGTGTCAATTTTCGTAAATATACAACATAGTTATGGCCATTGGTTATTGTCAAAATTGTGTTACCGCTCAATATCTTGAGAACAGATTGATGGAATTTGATCAAGTTTTGCATATGCATTAATGTTGACCAGATCTAGGTTGGGATTGTTATGCGTCAGTTTTTGCAAATTAATAACACAGTTATGACGCATGGTTATTGTCAAAATTTAGTTTCCGCGCAATATCTTGGGAAAAAAATTAATGGAATTTGACCAAGTTTTGCATATGCATTGATATTGACAAGATCTAGGCTGGGATTGTTATGTGTCAATTTTCGCCGATTTACAAAACAGTTATGGCTCTTGGTTATTGTCAAAATTTTGTTTCTGCTCAATATCTTGTGAACAAATTGATAGAATTTGACCTAGTTTGCATTTGTGTTGATGTTGACCATATCTACATTGGCATTGTTACACGTCAGTTTTTAGCAAATTTACAACACAGTTATGGCCCTTGGTTATTCTCAGAATTTTGTTTCTGCTCAATATCTTGTGAATGAATTAACGGAATTTGATCAAATTTTGTATATGCTTCATGTAAATCCTTATCCTAAAATGTGTTTTATGTGAGGGAGGGGTTGGGGTAGGCAGGTGCGGTGGGCTGAGAAATTATGAAGACGTTGTTATGATGGAACAGTCAGAGCTTTCATATAAAGAACTGATGAAGCAGAATATACATTAACTGCAGTAGTAAACCTCATTGTGCATTTTAGCGATTTTAGATAATGGTAGGAAGTTTTAACATCAGTAACATTCTATTTGCTAATTTGTTTACTAATGTATGTGTTATAGGGTGGTGCACATTCTTGTTTCATTCTTCTTTTCTTTCTCCTTCTCTCTGGGTAAGGATGAACATGATTGAAATATTGTTGACAGGGCTGTTTAAGAAGATTCTTCCTAATATAACAGTTTCTATTCTCATATTTATAGGAACCAGATACAAGATGACCTGAGAGAAAACCACCCGTTCTTTGACACGCCTCTGTTCTCGGTAGGACGAGAGAGTAAGTTCCGAAAGATATGTCAGGTGATCGTTAATGCCAAATACAGCTACCAGCTCCGAGATCCTGTCACAGGAAAAGAAATGAGCAGCCGCTTTAAACGTTTTCTGTAAGATTTTTGTCATTCCCTACATCTTCGTTAATTTTTATGTATACACTCAAGTAGGCACTTAAACATGGATTATCTGTTTGTATACCAACAGGTATTTTGTTCCTTCAGAAAAAGCACATTAAATAATATCAGAAAATAAAGAGCCTATTATGCTGAGCAGTTTGGTGAAAAATATTTACCTGTTAATGGTTTGTTCATTTGCATATTTACTGTGAACTAGCTCACAGCCGCATGTTTCTGCCAACAGGCAGCTTTTATTTGTGTTTTACAAAACTAACATATATAATTATTAAATATTCAAAATTGTGACACCCATGTTCACTGTAATAAGAACTACAATATGTTTCTTATTTCTTGATCAAATCTGCACCAGGGCCCAGTTGTTCAAAGCGTCGTTAGCTTAACGAGCTCGTTAAGGGTCATTTCGTTAACTGTTTTAGCGGACTCAATACACAGTATTCTGATATTTTTTGCTGAAAAAATGTGAGTAACGTTTGCACTGCAAAAGCTAATCACATTTTTTCAGCAAAAAATTTCAGCATATTTGCGTATCACTTGATTAAAATTTTAACGAATCGTTAACTAACGACATCATTAGTTTTGAACAACTGGGCCCAGAATGTTTTGTTTTCTAAAACTGAATACTTAAGGCATACATTGCATTTACTTGGTCTTTCCCATTAGATTTACCTCCTACATGTACCTCCACCAGTGTGTTTGTCCATGCAGTTTTATCTGGGCCTTTGCCGCATGCTCACAAAAACATAGTATGATAAAGCCAGCATGATATTTTAAAACAATTGCAAGCTTGTCACTAGGGAAAGTACATATAATAAAATGACAAAAAAGAAATTTGTTCAAATTTAATTTAATTTAGAATGATAACTATTTTAATAACTGTTTGTACCAGGACAGGATACCTTGAGTAAACAATGTAGATCTGGATCAGACTGTAGATTGGTTGACACGGTTTGTCACATAGTAATTTTGTTACCAATTTGCTATAGTCAAGTCTACAGGGTGCTTCTAAAGAGTTCCTACAGCATATTTTTTTCTCAGAGAAATAAGAAAAATAGCAATACTTCTTGGTGGAAAGATGTTGAAAGGGATTTGAAATACCCAGTTTGTCATAATCAGCACCTCATCTGGATGGGATTTTTTTTTTTATTTGGCGAGAGAATGTGCACAAATACTGGTTAACTGCTTAGAGGACTAAGCCTGCCCAGGAAAAAGTGTGGTTTGGTAAACTGACTGGCTCGACATGACCCTAATGGGTTGACTGGGCTGTAAAACCTAAACTCAATCAATCAGATTCACTTGGTGTAGCCCATTATAAGTGGAATTTGTATGCATGCATTCATAAAGAAGGAAGCAATTACATTTGCTATATTTTTCAGCCCTCTGTGGATAAGAAAACTGATTGGCCTGGTAACCTATTTAGACTGGTTTATGATACAAGTGACAATTATGTCATGTATCTCAATGTGTTTTGAAACACCGACCTACAGAGTGATGCATGAACCAAACCTTCAGGTAAATAAATGCAAATTTTATTATTTGGCCAGATATTAACCCTTACAATGTGGTGAAGGAAGTTTCTAATATTTCAACAGTTTACGTCTAGGATGATGAAAGATGTTTCTCGTTTTTCACTGTATGCTTTAGTTTTACTTTTGGAGCAGCCCAGATACAACAGCAGAACTGGTCTTTATTCAGTTTATTGATGATTTGCAGATGTTTACACATTAATTAAATCTACAAAATGAAATTCTGGTTGGTTGGAGCAGAGGTTAGGGTGGGAATTATTCCATAAAATAGCTGTATAGTTTATCAAATTGACAGGTAGGAAGAGCAGAACAATTTTTTTACTGAAAATGTTTGTCCTGGCTAGGGCAGTTAAGTACCTGTCTGCATTGATTTGCAATGGCAGGCCTCAACTGTACCAATTAGACTCGCCTGTTGGCTATTCCTTATGGCATATGTAGACATTTTGAAAAACACATCATTACTAAGTAGGTTCCAATGGGCAAATCTACAGCCCTTATTACTGATTCTGAATTAACTAAATTCAAAATGTTAAAAAAAAAAACAAAAAAAAAACCGCTTGAAGTGATTAGCTGGAGGTCCTTATAAGATCTAATTGAGGTAATTATAAATTTTTTGTGACAATTTATGACATCTTTACTCCAAAACAAGAAATTTTTGTTAGAAGACATGTCCTACTTGTTAACAGCATTACATGCATGTGGCGTTTAATGCTGCTTTTATTTATAAGACTGAAAGTCTTTCTACATGTAAGTTTTGTCTGAATGTAAAAACTTCCTGGCTTAAGCAGGAATCTTCTGATCAAATTTTTCAGATATCCAGACATATTATTGAGGGTTTTAGTGGCTATGCTTTTAAACCTTGTCCTGCTGAACACAGATATACCTGCCTTTGCAAACAGTGAAGATCCAGATCAGTTGGCTTCTGAAGAAGCCAACTGATCTTGATCTGCACTGTTTGTCATTCAGTATGTGAATTTATATCAACAACCAGGATCAAGTAATCTGATTGGCTGAAAATTGCAAGTGGGCTTGGCATCTAATTCATTCAGCAGGACATAGGTTAATCATAGCTCTAAATAAGGCATATCAGGAAAATATTTTTTTTTATTTCTGCATGAAAATGTATGTTGCGGATACTCATTAGAAATATCTTGGCAAGGTGCTTCTAATGTGTAGCCACAACATATGTTATTTGCAGAAATGAAATTGGTACATTTTGGTTGAAAAAACAACAATGCCTTATCTTGAGATGTGTTCTATTGTTTTACAGGTTGCGGAATACATATTTGTATTCAGTATGAGTATTGAAATGGGATTGAAGATACTTGCCAATGGGTTCTTTTTTACACCAAAAGCAGTTGTCAAAGACTTCAGTGGTATACTGGAGGTCTTCATTTATGGAGTAAGTCAACTATTCAGCTAGAGTATTTATAGCTCGCCTAAACATTCTGACATTTATATTATAGGAAGAGTTATAGTTATCACACCAGTAAGGCTCAAGAGAATGCAGGTTTTTTTGGTCTGAAACTGATTTTTTGTGAGCTTGACCGAATTTGACTTTAAAAGGACAGCTAAAATTTGCTTCAAAATTGCCATTTCCAACAAAAATAGGGCCACTATTACCTCCATAATGGTCAGTTATTTTCAGTGAAATACGGTACCTTTTTCAGCTGTCTGATCACCTTTCACAATAAAGCATCTAGTAAATTTGACATGCTCTGTGTTTTATGTAGTCAACCAGATTTCCTGGGGAAAGTACTTAATCAAATAAACATGTCAGTTATTAGATTATTATGTCCCCAGACTTATAGGGTATTATGTCCCCCAACTTATAGGGAGGGGGATACTGTTTTTGGTGTGGATCCAGTTGGTGTCGGCATTGGCATTGGCATTGGCATGACACCTGCGTGACACTTTCTTATCTGCACATATCTTTTGAACAGTGGTTGCATTCTTACCAAGTTTTTATGGATATATAATTGGGACACAACAAAGATTTTCAAGTTCACAGCAGTAGAAACACTGAAAGTTCATGGTGCAGGGACATTGGTTTTCTCTGAAAACACTATTACAAGTTTTTAATGAGAATGTACAATGGGATAAATAAGTGGTAATCACAGTATTTTACTTATCTAGAGCTATGACTTTAATGAAGGTGATGAGCTGCAGTCTATTTACAGTGCATGCACAATACTGTACAATTTAACATGATCCCAAAATGATTATAAGTTCTTTTTTATCTCATAAAGGGGCTTCCTGCCACCTTATCTCATGACGTTACCTTTACATTCACATGATTTCTGTCTGCGGGAACAAGTGAAAATGTAACTGCATATGCGGACAGCCCAGTTGATTACCTTATTGTACATTCAAAGTACGCATGCCCAGATCAGCTGTAAGTATACACAGGCTGTTCAGCATATCAGATAGCTCATGTATGGACTGATCAGGGTCTGTGATGTTCAAATTGTAACCTTATTAGCTTGGTGTGTTTGCACAGAGTATGTGACATGTAGCATGCATTTGCTTAGTCATTGCTGAGAAATGTCAACTGGATTTAGAAACTAGAGAGAAATAATGATGATAATAAAATGCTCTTTAGAAACTACTGTCAGTCACATAAATAACTGAAACATGCTTTTCCTAAACTACCTACCATTATGGAAATTACCAACCCCCAAAATCCATAAATGCATCTGGAAATGGAAAAATGTAGGACTGATTAGTGATCGTCAGTTTCTCGAGCCCTGCACACCAGTGTATGCATCTGCCTATATGAGCACATAAGTGTCCACATCAGTGTTAAAGCATTACAAAGCATTACATTATGGGTTTTCAAATTATTTATAATAGCCATGTATTACATGGTTCAGTTAGGATTTATCAATTATGGGCCAATGGCACACCAAATTTTTTCACAGGAGTCATCAGTAATTTAGTATCAAAATGCACTTGTTTAACTTTTAGGACAAGTTTGATAAGGAGCTAACATGTTTCAATATTTAGAGTAAATATGACTTTTCATTTAAATTTACTTCTATTCTTTCGCTGTTGAGATATTAATTTTTTGTCTGTAGAATTCACTTATTCAACTTTAAGGACAAGTATGGTAATGAGGTAAGTTGTCCCAATAATTAAGGTATATACATCATGACATTTCATTTAAATATGCATCTTGTCTTTCACTGTTTTTTGTCTGTGTAGGTGAGTGTTGTATTCTTGTGTTGGATGCCACAGAAAGTCCCTCCACTGTCCGGTGCTCAGATACTGATGCTGTTAAGATGTCTGCGACCCCTGCGGATATTTGTTCTTGTACCACACATGAGGAAAGTTGTGTATGAGCTTGTCAGAGGCTTCAAGGAGATTCTTCTGGTAAGATATTTTGCATGTGCTATCACTGTTCATGAAACATATGTTGTAGTGCTCGTTATAAGTGCTTCCGATGAATACCAACATCACATATTTTTGTGGAGAAACTATTTGCAGTTAAGTTTTTCAGGTGGGGGCATCCGTGTGCTTTTGACAAATTTTAACTTCATAATACATTAACCTATAGATAATGTGCTATTCTCTTCTGTTTTCACACCTTCCACAGAAAAAACGACCTTTCAGTCGTTAATTAAAGTCTTAAACCAGAAGGTCCCTTAGGCAGTTACCTGTGTGACGTAACTCTTCCCGCTCAATTGACCACGTGTCAGTTTCTTTTCTGTGGACAAAGAAATTCAACAAGGATTATTTACCTGTGATAGAAATTTGGATTATTTCTTTCCTCACGGATAAATTTATGTATCCTTGTGTTTCTTTTGTTTATTTATCACTCCTTGCACTTTCTGTGTTATTATTTAAAATTTTCAATTTTCGATTTCATGTATTTTGACTGGTCTTTTTCCACATGCTTTTTCGCGACTCTCGCTATTCGGCACAACGCTCGTGCGTGATCGGTTCGATAGTCGTGTTTATATATGCAGAATATTTTTGTTCTTTTCGTTCCAGGTTATTCAGCAATTACGATATGTTTTTCCTGGACTTTTGTTTGCAGAGATCTTCAGTTGGCTAAAGATTCTCATGGTGGAAAAGCTGATTGTAAAGAACTTGTCAACCCTTGATGGGTTATAAGACAATTCTTTACTGATGGGAGCCCCACCCCATATGGCTATACTGCCGGGGTAAGACCCATCAAGGTGGCATCTTTGGGTAGTATCCGATAAAGTCTTAAGTCCACCAGTCACCAGTCATCCAGTCACCAGTCAACCAGGCACCAGTCAATCAGCTTCACCAGTCACCAGTCAATCAGGTGCCAGTCAACCAGGCACCAGTCACCAATCATCCAGGTGCCAGTCAACCAGGCATCAGTCACCCAGTCACCAGTCACCCAGTCACCAGTCACCCAGTCACCAGTCACCAGTCACCCAGGCACCAGTCAACTAGTCTCCAGTCAATAATTTAATTATTTTCTGGAAAGACTTAGTTTTTGACATATTTCACCGGACAAAATAGTCACGTATACTAACTTCCGGTCATTATGTCTAATTATTAAAAAAAATTTTTCACTGGACAAAGTATCAGTAATATTTCTGATACTTATACCCGGTCATATTATTATATTATTTCTGATTTTTCACCAGGCAAACTTTTACAGAAAGTGTCTGGTCAATTTTTGCCTAATAATTAATTATCTTCGGGAAAAAGTTTCGAATACTTGTGCCCGCTCAGTTTTCATATATAATCTCCCTTTTTCATCGGACTAGAGTTAGGAATACTAGTATCCGATCAATTTGTCAAATTACTTGTAACTTTACCGGGCAACAGTTACGAATACTAGTGTCCGGTCATTGTGTCGGGTAACTAGTGTCAAAATAATGATCACTAATTCCCGAACAATCTATTATCGTTCATAGAGCTCCATTCACGTTTAAGTCAATGGATATAGGTTATTAAGTGAAATACATATTAACTTTTTATACAAAAAATTCTGTACAGTCTTTCCCAAATCAGACTAGAATCTTTAATATTCCATTGACTTATTATAGGTGTGTAATTCCATTAATATTTTAAATTAACTTATGTTTTATCTCTTTTATCCGCTAGAAAGAGTTAAACTTCCGACTATAACAAAATTCTTACCGGGCAGCAGTTCGTAGACTAGTGCCAGGTCATTCAAATGATGTTTTATCTCTTTAATTCGCTAGAAAGCGGTTAAATTCCGGCTCTAACGAAAATTTCATCGGGAGGCACTTCGTAGAGTAGTGCCAGGTCATTCTAACGAAATTCCACCGGGCAGTAGTTTCGTAGACTTTGTGTCGGATTACTAGTGTCCGAGTAGTAGTCACTAGTACTCGCTCAACATATATTTATTTAATAACCACTATAGACATGTATAGTCTTGGATTATAGGTTATTGAATGACAGCGATGGGTTCTAATACCTAGTAGCCATTTATATTGTTGATTTCTGTCCAGTCACTTTTGAACTTGACTTAAATTCTGTATATATATTTATTATTGAAAATGAATTAAGAATTATCGGTTACGATCAAATTCGCAATTCATTCACTAAGTGTAGAAGATACTTCCAGCTATAATTATATCTCTTTTATTCGCTACAAAGAGATTAACTTCTTACATATTCACCTTATTCGGCTCTAGGGCAAAGGTGAACTATAAAACTATCGTTATTTATAAGAAGAAAAATATACACGAAATCTAAAAAATTTTCTTCTTTCCTCCCCTGTTTTTCTTCTACATGCTCCGATATGTAATCAGCATGTAATCTAAGGAGTAAATTGACAAGAAAGTAGCAATCGATCTTTTCTACTTTGTATTAATTTTTCATTCTTAAGGTATCGGAAATTTACACCAACCAGATAAATAAATTAACAGTTTATTTATTTATTCGCTACCTCTCTAGATTACTATGATTTAAAATTCTAGTTGAGGTACATATTTTCCTTTTGCCTTTTCTACATGGAAAATAGTTGATCCGATAAGCTATTATTCTATTTTATACTATCTTTTGATTGATTATATAAGAGTCTAGGTCAGTCGTGCTCTGTCTAAACTCTGCTATAAAATAATAAATAAGAAAAAAAAATCTTATATTTAGGCATAGATATAATTCGATACGTTCTTTACTTTGCCTGTTTTATTTTATCTTCTGGATCATTTAAGACTACGATAGCAATATACCAGATATTTTTACCTCAGTAAGAATCTATTACGCCGAAGATTCTTCATATTGGAATAATAATTTTATTATGATTATAATTTCTAGACCCAATTAATCCTCGTATATTATAGGTCTACTTTATCTTATTGAGGAATAGTTTTGCTTCGACTAGCTCTATACCTCTAATATTTTATTTATAACTAGAGTCCATGTCAATCAAAATTTTCTTGCACTTTGGTATTGACAATGGATACATATTTAGTAAAGGCATTAATTATTCAGTACGTGACAGATTATTATTGCCTAAATTAGATATTATATACAATACTTTCCTTTTGATATTTTGTTTTATTGACTTTGTAACTATTCAGAAACTGCCAAAGTCAATCATTTCCTTCCTCTAAACTTACCGAAGCTCTAGATTATGTTGATATATATTTTTGATATATGCTTAGAGGTTAATTAACGAGAGTTTACCTCATAATAGCAGATATTATTATATTTATATTAATCAATCTATAGTCTAGGCTTAGACAAAAGGGAAAACATCCTTAATTATGAGCCGGTAAAGAATTAAGACACTCTTAATTATCTCTTTACCCCTCCTTTATGTTTACATTCGTTAAAGGGATCATAGTAATTCTCGCTAAGAGTTCAAGTTCAGTTTGCGAATAATGCAAAGATTAATATCTTGATTTCCAGTCCACATCAAAAATGGTCTATATATATAGATAAATATCTTTTCCGAAACTGGATATTTATTTATTTTTCCACACAATAAGTCATTTCAAGATGTCGATGATTTTGAAATGCACTACTTCAATTTATAATATAAAATATGTTTATATTAACTTCACAACTTAGTAAGTGCTGCACCTACGTTCCTGGTCAGATCTTACTTTTGTGATACGTTTTTGAACATACTGAAAGTTTTCTCCAATTATACATTCGGTAAATAAACTTTCGAGTAGTATTTATGCTTTTAAACATTCAGATTATTTGATAATTGTTGGAGATAATATATTATTCCGATATTTATATATCTATCTTCATTATTTATCTTTTTCATCTTACTTTTAAATTAGATTGACCTTCTCGCTACGTTCCAGGTTTAAATCTAGCTAACAATGTGGAACAGTCACTTTTTTATTTCCTAAACAATATTTTAACATTTTTCTCAGTATTCAGAGCATAACGACTTCATGAATACTTGGAAATAATTCAATTCTACGCTTGTTAAACTAAGCCTAAAACAAGCCCTAGTTTTTTAGAATGGATATTATCCTTCGATTCAGTTCATGGAGATACATCCTTTTAGATCCCATTATCTCTATTTCAATCATACAAAATTCTAATGACTAAGTACTCCTTTTCTACGTACGAATACAGAATATCGAGTCACTGTTGCTGCATATTGGTTAAAGATTAAACAAATTTTATCTTAAACCTATATGACATTAAATTAATTATTATCTCTTTCATATACATGTTTTTACCCTTCCGTCAGGGATCGCGGTAATAATATTATTACTCTCTATGGTTTACACATAGATCTTGAGAGTATATATATGTATTTTCTTCCTGAACTCATTTGCGAGTACGTAATTTGATATTTCAGGAATTACCAATTATGCAGACATAGATTTTATTCTATTAATATTCAATTCTAAAAATTTGATTGAATGTTTATCTATAAAATTTCTGGGCAGTAATTTTATAGAGAGTTATATGTTTAATAATTCCTTGCTTAATAAATAGTTATGCTTAACCTATTATTTATAGCGGGAATTTTGTTCAGTAGTATAATTTTTATTTAGTATTAATATATTTCTTACTATTCTTAAATATGCGTATAGAATAGTAATACTATCTCTTAACTTATAAATTAAGTGTTTTTTGAGATTATTAATCAGTATTATTGTATAATCTTTCTTCAGAGATTATCACACTATTACTTTTTCTCTGAGTCCTTCTCTTTTTATGAACATTTTGATTCGTATCAAAGTGGATTTTTTAACATTTCTTGATTTCCATGATTATTTACTCAGGAGTACTTTTCATGGCAATCTTCTGGTATAGAAAGATTCTATCCAGCTTATTTATTATTGCTTAATCTTATCAATACGGTAAGATTTAGCCAAACTATGACCGTCATACAGTTTGCTGCGATCAACCTTATTCTTATCTCTCTTATTCTCTGTCAAACTCTTAAGTTATGATGTTGACAGTTTATTCTTTATTTTTTTGTCAGGACATCAAACGCTTTTTATGTCTATGACAAAAACTAATTATCAATGGTTTAGGTTGTTTTTTCTTCCCAGCAGTTATATGCAAACTCTGTATTATTTTATTGCTTGACTAAAAATTCGTAATACAATTAGTCTAGCAATAGTTTTAACCATTATGTTTGTCTATACCTTTTTTCTTCTGATGGATAACTTAGTTATAGTTAAGTTAACTCCATCTACTTTTATTATCTCCCCTTCTTTAATTTGATCAAAGGGAAATAATTACATATTATGGTTATTTTAAGTCTGTGTCTGTTCATCGGAAACTGTCCTGTCGCTCCAATTAACAGAATCTAATTAGTTTATAATTCTAATAGCTTAGACTATTACAATTACATAGCTTCACATATCTAGAATTTTATCCAAAATATCTACATATGTCAGTTATTTATAGGAAACTCCACCGAGTAGACTTTTCCTTATTTATTCAAGACCCTACATAGACTACTTACAGTGTATGGTTTTGGCTTTTTGTTTTACAAATTTTGTTTTGAAAATATTTCTATATTCCTAGCTTACTTTGCGATGGAATATTTATGTTATGTCTCAATGACTCCTTTTTCTTTTTGAAGCCAATTGTTGTTTCCCAAAAAGAAAAAAAGAGGGGGGGGGGTGCAATGTTAGGTCTCTGAGACTTAAGAACTGGCTTCCTCTAGAGTCTACTAATATATATAAGGTTGTTAGATCATAACACCTTAAAGATATGCTATTTTGTGAATCTAGATCATTCTTTCTATTAAATATAGAATTAGAATGTATCTGATTCCTTTGAGTTTCCTGAGTCTTAACCAGAAGTGGTGAGATATTATTGGTGT
Source organism: Anodontia alba (assembly GCA_964016985.1). Taxonomy (NCBI): domain Eukaryota; kingdom Metazoa; phylum Mollusca; class Bivalvia; order Lucinida; family Lucinidae; genus Anodontia; species Anodontia alba. The sequence goes on from OZ024833.1 coordinate 53,684,474, forward strand.
TAGAATTAGGAGAGCACCTCCCTCCTATTCTGCAAATTCTAGCACATTATCTATAGGTTAATGTATTATGAAGTTAAAATGAAGTTTTTTAAAAGTAAAACATATTTTAACGAGTAATACTTAACCTATAGATAATCAATTATCTCCCTCCGCCCACCCTCGCTTATCTCTCCTAATTGTGTCTATTGTTTTACACATAAAAGAAACTGACACGTGGTCAATTGAGCGGGAAGAGTTACGTCACACAGGTAACTGCCTAAGGGACCTTCTGGTTTAAGACTTTAATTAACGACTGAAAGGTCGTTTTTTCTGTGGAAGGTGTGAAAACAGAAGAGAATAGCACATTATCTATAGGTTAAGTATTACTCGTTAAAATATGTTTTACTTTTAAAAAACTTCATTTCTAGTTTATCTCTTTTTGATCAGATGATTAAGAAATGTAGTTGTATTTCTTATTCCAGGTATCTGTTCTGTTGATAGTACTGATGTTTGTATTTGCAACATTTGGTGTCCACTTGTTGGGAGGTAAACTCTACCGTTGTAATGATCCTACAAAGAAAACAAGGGTTAGTATAATCAAATCCTCTTTTAACCCTAAAAGCACTGATCAAACTGCAACAGATGAAATTTTGATTTTTATTAGCTCGCCTGAACAATGTTCACGGAGAACTATTGTACTACCCTCAGCGTCGTGTTGGCATCGATGTTGGCGTCCACTAAAAAGTTTTCGTTAATGTTTTTTTAAGACCTCATTATTTCCTAACCTTATCACCTATTTGATTCATTTTTGGTATGATGATACTTATTGGTCCAAAATTTTGTGCAGTACCATCCCCACTACCCTAAGTCATGTCAAGGTCAAGGTCACAGACTTAGAATTTTCTTGTTAAAAATTTACATCAGAGTTTTTAGGATCTCATTACTTCTAAACTAAATGATGGATTTAGTTCCTATTCGTTATCATGATAGATACTGGTCAAAAGTTTTTATGAGCACCATCAACACTGATGACTGAGACCTTGAGGTCGGGGTCACAGACTTAGAATTTAAATGTTAAAGTTTTCGTTAAAGATTTTAAGACCTCATTATTTCCTAACCATACCACCGATTTGATTCTTCTTTGGTATAGTGATAACTATTGGTCCAAAATTTTGCCCAGTTCCATCCACACCCCCCTTGTTCATGTTTGGGTCAAGGTCACAGTCATGTCAAAATTTTCATACTGAAATTTTACGTCAAAGTTTTTAGGACCTCACTTCTTCTAAACCAAACAATGGATTTAATTTATATTTGGTATCATGATATATACTGGTCCAAAGTTTTTACCAGCACCATCAGCAATTTGATTCATCTTTGGTTTGATGAAAATTTTGCACAGTGCAATCACCACCCCACACCCCCCACTCCCCCAACACACACACCCAGGTCATGTCAAAATCAAGGTCACAGACATAGAATTTTCCAGAAATAAAATGTGCAATATCGCAATATCGGGCGAGCTATCCTGTTTGGCGACAGGTCTTGTTTTTTATTATTATTTTTTCAGAGAAAATGTGTCGACATTTCATGTGAATCATCTGCAGATGATTCACATGAAATGTCAAGATTGATTTTTCTGAAAAAATAAAAAAAAAAAAAATAAGAATTTTAGAATGTCATCTGCTACAAATTTTGCTGGGCATTCACCTTTCTATGGCTATTTTATAACAATTCGAACAATGAAATTGATAAATGTTATCCCTGAGCTTTCAGTGAAAAAGTTGAATATATGAGTCACCTGTTCATCTTCCAAGTGTTTTTAATTGATGCTGTTTTTTCCACTATTTTTATCACTATATTTGAACTAATTACTGCTCCACGTACTGGAAGAACTTGTAGTGAATTCGTGCCCACCTAATAAATGCACATGTAAAAGACAGGTCAGCATAGCACTTGTTGATGGGAGTATTGACATAAAACAGTACTTGTGTATAATTTTTTTCTGAATTTCTTAACAAAATCACATGAGCCTCATAAGGAAAAAGGGTTCTTCAAACTTTCTGTCGAATCAATCTTTCGGTGGGCACGCCCAGCCTTAGCAAGGCCACATGTCTACTTCTTTCACTGAAATTTCCCCTTGGCCTACCACTTACATTGAGCGAACAGCATAGTTTCTGGTGAGACTGAATGCACCGGTTTGCCTGAAATGTTGCTATTCGCATATGCTATAATGGCTCTTTTCTCACGATGCAGCTCATTTATTGTGGATACTGACTTTAAAAATGGAACCAGCTACTCATTTTCTTGGCGCTCTGCATTAAGAAAGTACAGCTAGGAATTGGAACTGGTCATCTCAGTGTCAGTATAATGTGACTGGGTGGAATATGTCAAGTGTCTGGGGCGTGATATTTCAGTGAGGCAACACTCTAAAAGTGAACATGGAGCTCCCTGCCACATCCAGACACCATCGCGATATGACTGAAAGATTTTTTAAAACGATGTAAAGCCCAAATAAAACAAACAAACAGTTATTGTGAATACCGGTACTTGTTTGAATTGCAATGACTTTTATGGAATACTGGATAAAATTTGTATGTGATATGAAGATTCAGGCTGACATTCACCATCATTGGCCAACTTGTAGGGTTATAAGGATATAGTATTTTATGTTTACTGTTTACAGGAGGAGTGTGTGGGAGTGTTTTTCTCACCAATGTTTGTAACAGACATGAAAGTACCATATGGTCCCAACGAGACACTGCCAGGATTTATGGTTCCTAGAGCTTGGTAAGTTTAACCCATAGCCCTTTCATCCCTGCAGACTGAAACAGATACCTTTGCAGATAGTGTAGATCCAGATATGATGGCTTGTAGTGAGCCATTTCATCAGGATCTACACTATTTGATATTTAATTTTGACTTTTGATGGACACCTCTGTTTGTAACAGTGGCTGTGTCCAAATTCAAGGAAGAGTCCACTTCAGACACTCAGGTTAAAACACCATGGACAATTGTAACAGACCACATTTTGAAAAAAAAATAAATAAATAAAATCACAGGAAATATGCCTAACAGACTATTCACATGAAATGTTCAACCTTATTTTCTCTAAAAAATAATAAGAAAATGTATTTGTGACTGTCATGTGGTACTGCTGTGATTTACTTAAAGTGTTAATGCTTAATGCATGGCTTCAAATGGAGCACTTTTTTATTTTCTATATTTCTTCACAAAAACATATTTTGTGGGTACTCGTTAGCAAGTCTCAGGAAAGTGCTTTTAATGAGTACTCACGATATATGTATTCATGGACAAGTAAGAAAAAAGAAAATGCCTGATACCCACTCATTATGTAGAGTTTCTGGCGGAAGAATGTGCACAAGTACTGGTTAACCGCTAGAGGCCTAAGTCTGTCCAGGAATAGTGTGGCTAGGTGAACCAACTGGCTTGACAGGACCTTGATTGGTTGACTGAGCTGTAAAACCTCACCTCAAAAAAAAAAAAAAAAAAAAAAAAAAAATTATCTAGGGCTATGTTAGTGGTCCCAAAAACGGTGTTGACCCAGATCTTCTATGATAGAATGTAGCACATGATCAGGGTCATGGCTGTGTGCCATGACATTAGTAATTTGCAGTAACAACAGTATGGCAATTTCTAAATAACTCATTTTGATTTAATAGATCATCATAGCATTAGAAAAGAAGGGGTATCAGGTTAATGGTTCTTATTTCTCCATGGAAACATAATAATTATGTTGTGGGTACTCATTAGAAGTGCCTTATCGAGGCACTTCTAATGAGTACCCACAACATACATTTTCATGGAGAAATAAGAAAAGTATTAGCACTTGTTGGTTAAAAATGCATCTTATCTAGAGTTATGGATCATGGATCTTTTCTACGTAATTGCATATAAAAAATGCCATATTTACTCTAAATATTAGGATGCCTGAACTCTTTATCATGCATGGCCTAAAACTGAACAAGCCAATTTTACTACTGTTGATGTGTCTAAAAACTGATGTACAAGTGACAAACAAAGTAGACCCGCCATCAGCATCTGTGCCTCAGTACTGAGTGCTCTGGTTATCTGTGTAATATGATGTTATTTAGCTATCCTGTTACTTCAGGAAGCATCCAGGTGACTGACTGGATCACAAGGTCCCAGTTTTGAATCCTGCTGGTGGTGGAATTCAGGACCCAGTTGTTCAAAGCGTCGTTAGCTTAACGAGCTCATTAAGGGTCATTTCGTTCACTGTTTTAGCAGATTCAATACACAATATTTTGATATTTTTTGCTGAAAAAATGTGAGTAGCTTTTGCACTGCAAAAGCTACTCACATTTTTTCAGCAAAAAATTTCAGCGTATTTGCGTACCACTCGATGTAAATTTTAACGAATCGTTAACTAACGACGTCCTTAGCTTTGAACAACTGGGCCCAGTTCATTATTGTATGGTGCTTCATTGCACAGAGCCTTCCATTATCACCCATTCATCATCTTGTTATGATTTAAATATTGTTGATGTAAAACACTAAATCTTCATTATCAGGTAAATACGGCATTGACAGTGTTAAGTCGGCATCATTCGAAATTCTCTACCATGAAGGCTTGCTTTAAGTCAGAGATTTTACTACCTCAGTGAGGCATTTCTAAAATGAACTGAACTTGTTTTTGTCAAGAAATATTAAAACACATTAAATAATCAACTGGCAACCACTTTAATCGTGGAATGTTTCATAATTTCAGGGCTAATCCACATAATTTCAACTTTGACAATATTGGCAGTGCCATGCTGGCATTGTTTGAGGTTCTTTCCCTTGAAGGTTGGCTTGAAGTGAGAGATGTTATCAGAAAAAGAGTTAGTGGTGTAAGTTGCTTACTAGTTGTATCAAGTAAAAGCCTTGTATTTAATTACCATGTATACTTGTTACTATCCTACCGCATGAATTTTGTTTTAATCAGAGGAAGGACATACATTTTATGGCATTAAAACTAATTTTAAACATTTATCAGGATCCATTTCATAATTTCATAATAATACTGTAATCTGAAGACAATTCACATGAAATACTATGTCTTATTCTCTCTGAAAAATAGTTTTTAAAAAAATTAGACAGTCGTCTGCTATGATATTGCATAGTGCTTTACTGGTTAAAGATGATTGTTGTCATGTTGGAGCTACCACATACTTTATTTGTATATATGTCTTTCCAGATTGACTCCATCTATGTCCATGTGTTTGTATTCATTGGCTACATGATAGGTTTGACCCTGTTTGTAGGTGTGGTGATTGCCAACTATAGTGAGAATAAGGTATACCTTTTACATTGGTGTGTTAACATAATGTGTAAATGTCCTTTTCCTCTCAGCTTCTCTCAGTAATATGAGTTGTCACACACACATGCTGTGTATGCAAACTATGAAAGCCCAGACATGCATGCGAAGTACCATTATTACCAGAAATATTCAGAAACTGTAATTCCTTATGATATTTCTCTTAAAATTAGAACAACAGAGCTCAATAAGCTCGAAATAAGAAAATATCAATACTTTTGGACTGAAAAAAGGATAAGATGCTTTTTTTCAGTCCAAAAGTATTGATATTTTCTTATTTCTCCATGTAAACATATGTTTTCGTGGAGAAATAAGAAAAATATTTACCTGCTACCCACTCTTATCTAGACATATGAAACAAGTCCAGCGGACCACCTGCTGATGTGTCTAAAAACTACCAGGGCCCAGTTGTTCAAAGCGTCGTTAGCTTAACAAGCTCATTAAGGTTCATTTCGTTAACTGTTTTAGCGGATTCAAGATACAATATTCTGATATTTTATGCAGAAAAAATGTGAATAGCTTTTGCACTGCAAAACTACTCACATTTTTTTCAGCAAAAAATTTCAGTGTATTTGCGTATCACTCGATGTAAATTTTAACGAATCGTTAACTAACTATGTCGTTAGCTTTGAACAACTGGGCCCTGATGAGTGGCAAACTAGACCCTGATCAGATGCTACATTCGGTAGCATCTGATTTGGAGTGACACTGTTTGCTCAGTCTGGATACTTAGTTAGGGTAGATACAGTAGTCTGGGTGTTTGTTGTTGATACTCAAAGTGTGATTGGTTGGATATTTTTTAAGACACTGTTTCAGTTAAGGAGTACCACATGTAAATTTTTCTTATTTCTCCATAAAAACGTGTTTGGTTATTGGGATATACTTCTCTAGAGCTTTGTGTTGACTAACAGCATATCTTCAGGTAAGTGTTTGGGTTTTTAGCTCACCTGAGCAGGAAGTGCTCAAAGTGAGCTATTGTGATCGGCCAATGTCCGCCGTGCGTCGTCCGTCATGCGTCGTCAACAATTTGCTTTAAAAGCCAACTCCTCCAACACCCCTGGGCCAACTGACTCGAAACTTAGTAGGAGGCATTGGGGTGACTTGTAGATCAAAAATAGCTAAAATCGTTCCGATCTGAAATCCAAGATGGCCGCCATGACGGCAATCTTAAAATCTATTTTTCGCTTTTTTTCCTGAACCAAAAGGCCAGTTGACTTGAAACTTGGTAGGAAGCATCGGGGTGATTTTTAGATCAAAAATAGCTAAAATCATTCTGACCGGAAATCCAACATGGCCGCATTGCGGCCATATTGAAAATCTATTTTTAGCTTCTCCTGAACCGAAGGGCCAATTTACTTGTTACTCGGTAGGAAGCATCAGGGTGACTTGTAGATCAAAAATAGCTAAAATTTTGATCGGAAATCCAAGATGGCTGCGGTGGCGATCATCTTGAAAATCAATTTGTTTGCTTCTTCTAAACCAAAACGCCAATTGACTAGAAACTTGGTAGGAAGTGTCGGGGTAACTAAAATCGTTCCAATCTGAAATCCAAGATGACCGCCATGGTGGCCATCCTGAAAATCTATTGTTAGCTTCTCCTGAACCAAAGGGCCAATTTACTTGTTACTCGGTAGGAAGCATCAGGGTGACTTGTAGATCAAAAATAGCTAAAATTTCCGATCGGAAATCCAAGATGGCTGCCATGGCGATTATCTTGAAAATCAATTTGTTTGCTTCTTCTAAACCAAAATGCCAATTGACTAGAAACTTGGTAGGAAGCATCGGGGTGACTTGTAGATTACAAATAACTAAAATCGTTCCAATCCGAAATCCAAGATGACCGCCATGGTGGCCATCCTGAAAATCTAGTTTTCGCTTCTCCTGAACCGAAAGGCCAGTTGACTTGAAACTTGGTAGGAAGCACCAGGTTGACTTGTAGATCAAAAATAGCGAAAATCATACCGATTCCAAATCCAAGATGGCGGCCGTAATGGCCATCTTGAAAATCTGTTTTTCGCTTCTTCTCCTGAACCAAAAGGTCAATTGACTTGAAACTTCTTAGGAAGCATTGCAGTGACTTGGAGATGAAAAATAGATAAAATGGTTTCTATAGGAAATCCAAGATGTCCGCTTCTTCTCCTGAACTGAAAGGCCATTTGACTTGAAACTTGGTAGGAAGCATCAGGGTGACTTGAAGATCAAATATAGATGAAATTGTTCTGATCTGAAATCAAAGATGGCCGCCATCTTGAAAATCTATTTTTCACTTCTTCTCCTGAACCGAAAGGCTTATTGACTTGAAACTTGGTAGGAAGCATTGGGGTGACTTGGAGATCAAAAATAGCTAAAATCATTCCGATCCCAAATCCAAGGTGGCCACTGTGGCAGCCATCTTGAAAATCTATTTTTGTCTTCTTCTCCTGAACCAAAAGGCCAATTGACTCGAAACTTGGTAGGAAGCATCAAGGTGACTTGTAGATCAAATATAGCTAAAATCATTCTTATCGGAAATCCAAGATGGCAGCAGTGACTGCCATCTTGAAAATATATTTTTTGCTTCTTGTCCTGAAGTGAAAGGCCAGCTGACTTGAAACTTGGTAGGAAGCATTGGGGTGACTTGTAGATCAAAAATAGCTAAAATCATTCCCATCTGAAATCCAAGATGGCTGCCATGATGGCCATCTTAAAATCTATTTTTCGCTTCTTCTCCTGAACCAAAAGGCCAGTTGACTTGAAACTTGATAGGAAGCATTGGGGTGACTTGTAGATCAAAAATAGCTAAATCATTCTGACCAGAAATCCAACATAGCCGCCATGGCGGCCATATTGAAAATCTATTTTTAGCTTCTCCTGAACCGAAGTGCCAATTGACTTGTTACTCGGTAGGAAGCATCAGGGTGACTTGTAGATCAAAAATAGCTAAAATCGTTCTGATCGGAAATCCAAGATGGCCGCCGTGGTGATCATCTTGAAAGTCAATTTTTTTGCTTCTTCTAAACCGAAACGCCAATTGACTAGAAACTTGGTAGGAAGTGTCGGGGTGACTTGTAGATTAAAAATAACTAAAGTCGTTCCAATCCGAAGTCCGAGATGACCGCCATGGTGGCCATCCTGAAAATCTAGTTTTCGCTTCTCCTGAACCGAAAGGCCAGTTGACTTGAAACTTGGTAGGAAGCACCAGGTTGACTTGTAGATCAAAAATAGTGAAAATTGTTCTGATCCCAAATCCAAGATGGCGACTGTAATGGCCATCTTGAAAATCTGTTTTTCACTTCTTTTCCTGAACCAAAAGGTCAACTGACTTGAAACTTGGTAGGAAGCATTGCAGTGACTTGGAGATGAAAAATAGATAAAATGGTTTCTATAGGAAATCCAAGATGTCCGCTTCTTCTCCTGAACTGAAAGGCCATTTGACTTGAAACTTGGTAGGAAGCATTAGGGTGACTTGAAGATCAAATATAGATAAAATTGTTCTGATCTGAAATCAAAGATGGCCGCCATCTTGAAAATCTATTTTTCACTTCTTCTCCTGAACCGAAAGGCTAATTGACTTGAAACTTGGTAGGAAGCATTGGGGTGACTTGGAGATCAAAAATAGCTAAAATCATTCCGATCCCAAACCTGCTGTGGCAGCCATCTTGAAAATCTATTTTTGTCTTCTTCTCCTGAACCAAAAGGCCAATTGACTCGAAACTTGGTAGGAAGCATCAAGGTGACATGTAGATCAAATATAGCTAAAATCATTCTTATCGGAAATCCAAGATGGCAGCAGTGACTGCCATCTTGAAAATATATTTTTTGCTTCTTGTCCTGAAGTGAAAGGCCAGCTGACTTGAAACTTGGTAGGAAGCATTGGGGTGACTTGTAGATCAAAAATAGCTAAAATTGTTCCATTGGAAATCCAAGATGACCGCCATGGCCGCCATCTTGAAAATCTATATTTTGCTCTGAAATGCCAATTGACAAAACTTTGTAGGAAGCATCGTGGTGACTTGTACGTCATAAATAGCTAAAATTGTTCCGATGAGAAATAAGATGGCTGCCATGGCTCCAATGTTTAAAATCTATTTTTAACTTCTTCTCCTGAACTAAAAGGCCAATTGACATGAAACTTGGTAGGAAGCATCGGGGTGCCTTGTAGATAAAAAATAGCTAAAGTTGTTCCAATGGAAAATCCAAGATGGCCGCCATCATCAAAATCTATTTTTTGCTTATTCTCCTGAAACAAAAGGCCGATCGTCTTGAAACTTGATAGGAAGCATCGGGGTGACTAGTAGATCAAAATAGCTAAAATCATTTATGATAGGAAATCCAAGATTGCCGCCATTGCTGCAGTCTTAAAAATCTATTTTTCGCTTCTTCTTCTGAACCAAAAGGCCAACTGACCCCAGATTTGGTACTCAGAAAGCATCAGGGTGACTTGTAGATAAAAAAGAGCTAAAATTGTCCTGATCAGAAAAATACAAGATAGGGCCATGGCTGCTATCTTGGAAATCTATTTTGCACTTCTTCTCCTGAACTGAAAGGCCAATTTATCTGGTAATCAGGTGAGTGATACAGGGCCATTTTGGCCCTCTTGTTTATTGAAAAAGTATTGATATGTTTCTTATTTCTCCTCAAAAACATGATGTGGTACTCATTAGAAGTGCCTCACCAAGGCATTTCTAATAAGTACTCACAACAAGTTTTCATGGAGAAATAAGAAAAATATTTACCTGGTTACTCTTCTTATCTGGAGCTATAAAACCTGTCTTGTGAGTATAGAATGTCACGTGTTTGTTTTTATTTGATTTGGCTGACATTTGTTTTATTTTGTTTAGGGAACAGCCCTGCTGACTGTAGATCAGAGAAGATGGATGGATTTGAAAGGCAGAATAAAGCTGGCCCAACCACTACATATCCCTCCAAGACCAGGTAAGGACAAATTCCATGTTATTCTCTGGTGCCAAAAATTAATCAACTTTTCTAAAAGCCCACAAACTTACATGCTCTTTTAGTGTAAGGAAAAAAAATTATTGCATTTATTAAACTGATTCCAATAAAAAGAACAATGTTAGAAAGCTGAATGAAGGCCGATATATACAAATGTTTTTTGTAATAGGTTACTGAGTGACATTAGTAAGCAACATTTTAAAAGTGGTCATTTAGATCAAGTAGACAGATGGAAAGTTAATGCCTGAAAAACTGATTATGTATTTGATGTGTAATTTTTTCAAAAGCTATAGATTCTGAGCCACTGAATAATTTTTATGCCCCCACTATTGGAAGAATGGTGGAAAGGTCATATAGTGTTACCCCTGTCAGTCCGCCTCCGTCGGCATCCAAGATGGCGTTAGCAGTCTGGGTTTAATTTTTTCAGGCGTTAGCAATTTGCATTTAAGTTTTTCAGGCGGGGCATCCATGTCCTTTGGACACATTTCTAGTTTAATATAGCATTCAGTTTTATTTCTAATGTTATTAATTTTGTTGTAATTGGTGCAGCAGAAACAACAACAAGGCTTTTATATTTTCAAACAATTTAAAGAAAATGTCAAACCTTAGTTTTTGGGAAAAATAAGAAAAATATCATTCATATTCATCAGATGATTTAGCTTACAGGACCCAGTTGTTCAAAACTAACGATGTCGTTAGTTAACGATTCGTTAAAATTTAGATCAAGTGATACGCAAATACGCTGAAATTTTTGCTGAAAAAATGTGAGTAGCTTTTGCAGTGCAAAAGCTACTCACATTTTTTCAGCAAAAAATATCAGAATATTGTGTATTGAATCCACTAAAACAGTTAACGAAATGACCCTTAACGAGCTTGTTAAGCTAACGACGCTTTGAACGACTGAGCCCAGTAAAAGTATATGATGTGGAACACATAATGTACTATTATTCTGTATCTTCAGATGTTCCTGGGTTACGTTCATGGATGTACGATATCATACAACACAAGTTCTTCAAAAGATTTACAGTTCTACTTGTTCTTGCTAACTGTCTCTTACTGTGTGTACCAGTAAGTATTTAACTTCATTCCTTCTACATTCCTTAATTATCAGTCTCCATTAAGGGGACTTAAATTCACTTAATACAGTTTCATGGGAGGTAACTCTTTCAAAATTGTTTTATCCCTTTGGAAAAGGGGTCTACTATAAAAGGAAAGAATTTGCTCCCAGTGGGAGCAAATTCTTTTCTTTTAGAGTAGATCCCGTTTAAGAAGGGACTAAGTATGCAGGAAGGCAAACAGGAAGTCACAAAAGTAGTCTTTCTTGTACAGAATTGCAAAAAATCTACCAAGTGTATCCAGTCTCCTCAATTCATTCTGCAATCAAACTTTCCTCATTTACCCGTACCTTCCTTTTAAACCATTTTCTTTTTGTACAGAATCACTGAATTAGGCAAAGTAAAAGAAAATTTGGCTTGTCAGATTTTCAGCATTTCATTCAGTATCTGTGTTGTACATAGTTATCTGGAATAAAAGCTTTATATAAAACAATATAATAAAGTAATTTTTAAAATAATATAAACATCCCAGTCTACAAAAATGTTTGTAAGTAAAATTGTCTTTAACCTCTGTTGTAAATTGCATTGCTATCATAGTCACACAACCATTTATACATGTTTCGTACAGGTAATATAATTAGGAAAATCAAAACATATCTTAGGGGTGGTTGGGTGGTGCGAAGGTGTCCTTTATCTTACGTCACCAGGGCGCCCAACTGATATTGGCTTACAGCTGGGCAAGGCCTGCTATCCTTGTAGCAGGTAAGGGTAGAGGGGGATGTTTTTATTTCTTCTGTTTCTTCACTTTCATTCCTGTTCCTCTTTCTTCCCTATCCCTCTCTTTCATCTCCTCTACTATCTCTTCTATCTTTTTTCTCCCTTTCTCTGGGAGACGACACAAAATGACCCACAAGGGTTGACGTGTCGTTAAACCCCAACTCAATCAATCAAAACATATCTTTTAAAGTAACTGAAATAAGTCTTTAACAAAGGAAGCCTATCCAAATTTATAACCCATATCAGACAGTGTCTTGTCAGCATTAGCTCTACAAGTCTATGAATTGTTCTCCCATAATATATAGTGAAACATGGGTTGCAGGGGTATATCACAGAAGTCAGGGGTATCATGGTATATTATACCTTCAATGGAATTCTTGTCGCTGTATAGCCTGTACATTTTACAAAAAAATGTACAGATTATAAAGTGAAATGACTATAAATGGTCATTTTATATATACAGTCTGGGCATTTTTGTTCGGCTTCAACATTTTGGGGTCCATTTTTAAACTGTGTTACATCTAGGATGAACTGTGTAAAAAAAAAAGGTTCCTGTTTTATTTCAGTGGAAAGAGGATAAGCCACAGGCATTTTACCTGGCCACAATATCTGCTGTGTTTACCATGCTTTTCTTATTAGAGGTAAGTTCTTTCTAGTGTACCATCCAACCTGCCTTTAAACCTCATCACTTTAGACTCCAAGCTTGTTAAGAGACTAATGCTTTTATCTGACAGCCCAATAAGGTGTCTAAAAACATTACTGTATGCAAATGTTTTGGACCCTGATTGGACTGCTCCTTTCTAAGGCTGTCTGATCTGGGTTTGTACTGTTTTGTCAGACATTTTTGTTCGGATTTAGGGTAGAAGATTTAACTATATGTGAGTCTTTTACCTTTTCCTCAGTATCATTGAGCCCATTCTAGTACTGGTAAATCAAGTTATGCTTAAGCCAGAGCTGGGGGCATATGCAGGCCTGCAAATTACTTCGGAGAACATATGAAGCCACCATAAAATTGAGACTATGATTTTTGTTCTTTTATATGTTCTTTATATCCAAGGCAACCTATATAGATTCCATTCGACTTCACTGCAGCTGGTGTTAAGTGCCATGTGATGGCTATAAAAACTATTCCCCATACTTCATCATAGCGCAGTTTTTATTTTTCTTGGCATCACTGAGCTAAATCAGGTATCTTGGAAAATTGAGTTTAAGCAGTCACTTAACCCTTGTCCTGCTGAACCCAGATATACCCTACCTTTGCAAACAGTGCAGATCCAGATCAGTTGGCTTCTGAAGAAGCCAACTGATCTGGATCTGCACTGTTTGTCATTAAGTATGCAAATGGGTACCAAAATCCAGAATCAAGTAATGTGATTGGATGAGAATTAGAAGTGAGTATGGCATCTTAATTTATTCAGCAGGACAAGGGTTAAGCCCATGCTATACAGGCCTTCAAACTACATATCTGTCATATGAAGAGTCTCAGTAAAGCAGAAACTCTGATTATTCTTCTTTTGTATGTTCTTTTGTTTCCAAAGGCAACCATTTTCCATTTTATTTGCCTTCACTGTAGCTGGTGTTAAAAGGTCATATGCGAAAACATGTCTTTGGGCATATGCAGACAGCGAAGGCCCAGATAAGCCTGCATGTCCATGCAGTCTGTTCAGGGCCATCACTGTCCGCTAACAGAATCATTGGATACTACTGAATATATGAATGGAGAGCAAAGCTGCAGATAGTATTTTGCACATGCGGAAGATGATCTGAATCTGCATTTTTTGCATGCATTTGGCACATTTTCGAAGGCTGTATTTTGCATGATGTGACCCATATAGTAGCTATAAATAGTTTCTCTGTACTTAATCATAGTTGAGTTTTTATTTGTATTTCTTGGTATCATTGAGACCACTCTAGTATCGTGGAAAATTGAGTTTTGCTTTAGACCAGATGGTGGTGTGTGCAGTATGCAGCCCTGAAAACTTTATAGGCTTGCCTTGTGTATAAAGAACACATCAAAGAATGAAACCAGAAGCTTGGTTTTATGGAGACTTTTCATATAGAAAAGTCTCCATAAAACCAAGCTTCTGATTTTCATTCTTTGATGTATTCTTTATATACATATATGAAAAGTCTCCATAAAACCAAGCTTCTGATTTTCATCCTTTGATGTGTTCTTTATACACAAGGCAAGCCTATAGAGATTTTATTTTATATTTGAGCAGTTGTAAATAGAATTTCAGCTTCTGACATATGCCACCAGCATAGTCCTAAATAGTCTGTTTATCACCGTTTATCAGTAGTCTGATAATAGTCTATACTGGAGGGTAATGTAGTATAGTGCAAACCACAACAATGGAAACTTGTTTGAATACATACTTTATAATGTTTCCAGTGTGGTAAAATCTGCTTGTTGACAATAAACCTCATCCATTAGTTTTCTTTTGCACTAATAATTCTTAACAAAAGGTATGTATTTAATGTGCAATAACCTGTAACCTGTTGAACACCAGAGTCCTTACAATCCTGTCACTGTTTTGCAGCAATCAGCATGTCTTGTGTTTTAATTGACAGTGTTGCCTGCTGAATGCATATTCCATAACATAGTTTACAAGAGGCTTATTACAGGAAAATCTACTTGTTGTACCTTGCCTTACGATATTGGCAGGATATTTCAAGTATGTTTTACCATGCAAATGTCCCTCCAGCAGCACTTCATTTCCAGTCTCTAACTTCAGTAGTATTCTATGAATTGTCTTGAAACTTTGCATAGGCATGGCTTAATAGCTATAAATAAGTGTCAGGGTTAAAAAGTTTAATATTCTTTACTTCTCCACGAAAACAACTGTTTTTTTTGAGAAATAAGAAAAAAATACCCTAAACCTACATGTATATTTTTGGTCAAAATTGGCTAACTGGCTAACCTCTGACTAAGAAGTACCGTAATAACTGTAAGTATTGGGACAGACAGGCCTGGGCAAACAGTGTAGACCCTGATCAGATGCTGCATAATGTGGCATCTGATCAGAGTCTTCACTGTTTGCCACTCAGCCCAGCAAAATTTAGACATATTAACATGTAGTAATATGGACTAGATCAAGTTATAGGGCAGGTGGAGTAAGGAGTTAAAGTGTCTCAGTATTTAGGGTTGGCTGTATGTTTCAGGTGATAATGAAGATACTTGCACTGACACCAGCAGGATACTGGACAAGCAGAAGAAACAGATTTGATATGCTGGTCACTTTTGTGGGAATGATTTGGGTCTTTGTACACTTTGGTGCACATGTAAGTTTATTTCAAAACAATACAAAACCTTAGCCCTTTCATCCCCGAATTTCTGAAGTGGACTCTTCCATCTTTGAATATGGTAAGAACCATTGTTCCAAATAGGGGTCTCAGTCAAAAATCAAAAGAGAATTGCAAACAGTGTAGATCCTGATGAGATGGTGCATTATGCACCATCTCATCAGGATCTACACTGTTTGCAAAAAGAATGTTTTGGTCCGAAGGGCTGAAAGGGTTAAGGAGACTGGATACCTGGTGGTTTGTCTGTCACTTTTTATACCCACGGCTTACTTGTATGCAGAGTTGTATATAGTCTTCACTTTTCCATTCATTCATTCATATATACGTACCTACATTCATTTGTCCTTCCGTAGCTTTGGTGAACATCCATGTCAAAGTTTTACGTCAAAGTTTTTATGACGTTATATTATCAATACCTATTGATGGAGTTAGTTTATGTTTTGCCAATTGCTACATGTAGTTCCCAGATTTTATTACATTCAATACTGATCCCACAGCTCATGCTCCTAGGCAGGGCTGGAGGTAAAAAGCTGGAACTCTTTCATTTGATCTTTTTAAAGTCTTCTCTTGCTTAATGTATTCCATCTAAATAATTAAAAAAGAGCTTAGTACTTGGGATATTTAAGTTCCATGTGACACCAAGACTAGCCTTGTAATACATATATATGTAGGTCCATGTGACCTATATTTAGGGCTGTCACGTACAAAAATCTGTAAACATTTACATGGAGGTCATATATGACATGATTTCGTGTACCCAGAACATTTTTTAACTCAAGCCAACAGAGTGAACTGGTGTAATAACCACTAAATATTTATCTGTTTATGATAAATTTCCATCAGAAGAAGGCATACTTCTGTTGTAGTCATAGGTCAAGATAAGAGTGGGTATCAGGTAAGTAGTTTTTTTATTTCTCAATGAAAACATATGTTGTGGGTACTCATTAGAAGTGCCTCGGTGAGGCACTTCTAATGAGTACCCACAACCTATGTTTTTGTCGAGAAATAAGAAAAATATAGATAGTTTTTGGTTGAAATAAGTGCCTTATCAAGAGCTGTGTGTAGTATTTTGTCGCATGAGTTTAAATGTATGATACAGCCAAAAATTCTTCAGGGTACTCCATTTCTTATTTTCAACACAGAAAGCATACAATATTCATATATTGCCGTGTAGTTACCAATTACTTTGTTGATGCTGTTGTAATGTGTATTTGATAGACCAATTTCTGATAGGAGCTAATATTGAGGGGAGGTCTCACAGATAAACATTTGTGATTTCCTGAATGAGTAGAACTGGGACAAACCGAAATGTGGGCAGATGTGTTTATGTTTTAAGTGATTAGACATTGTCACAGTGTTGCCTCTTGAGTACAAGATTTCCCTGTGGCACAGGTTACAATATGCCCTCTTCTTGTCGTCAGCATTATTGACTACAGTGAATTATTGCCAGACTGGAGGACTGAGATTTTTTCAGTCATGTTGGAGAAAAAACGCAAAAACAAAAGGAACTGAGGATATTGTTGTGAGGTAAAACTTTCATGATTTTATTTATTTTGATCATTTGTAAGTCGTGTTCATATAATTGGTCAGTCAATTTCGTGAACTTTTTCTACACAGAAACGAAAGGCTCCCGATTACTTAATTAAACGTGACAGCCCTACCTGTATTTCTTGCTTAGTGGTTTTTCCTTATACTTTGAAGACATTTGATGTATGACTATCATACTTGGGATACTGGTGTAGTAACGTGTATGGATCGTGTGCGATATTATTATATATATCTTTCTTGTTTAAAACATGAGTTTTGTTATATTTGCAGCAACACAGATCAAGTTATGTGTTTGGGTCGTGTGTGATAATGCTGAGATTTTTTACCATCCCAGGCAAACATGTAAGTAGAACTTTTATCTTTGTAATAATGAGTGATGCAATCCTCTGAGTCATTAACCCTTAACTGGTTATTATAATATTAGTGAAAAACGTTTTTAGAAAATGAATTAGCATACAATGCACTAAAGATTTGAATCTGGTCTGCTGAAATATTTTAGAGAGCTTTGAAGATAAAGGATAATGATAGACTTTTAGGGGAGACAACCCTTTCAAAATTGTTTTGCCTCCTTTCTGGAAAGGGGTCTATTCTGAAAGGAAAGAATTTGCTTCCTTTGGGAGCAAATTCTTTCTTTTCAGAGTAGACCCCTTTTCAGAAGTGACTGAGTGTCCAGAAAGGCAAATAAAAACTTGGCATAGTAAGTTGTCTTCCTAGTAAGAAAAGGTAGAAAATCTGCTAAGTGTATCTGATCTCAGTACATTGTAATATGATATGCTTATGTTCTGAATTTGTTACAGGCGACATTGAAGATGTTAATGCAGACTGTGGTGATGTCAGTGTTTAAGAGTTTCTTTATCATCATGGGCATGTTCTTGTTGATGTTGTTCTATGCCTACTCTGGTGTTATATTGTTTGGTAGTGTCAAATATGGATATAATCTTGGAAGGTTGGTAATTTAGGCTTTATGCTTCTATAGGCAAAAATTAGCAGATACATTTAAAGGCTCTATATTCCTCAAAAATAGACATTTTTTTATCCAAGAGAGGTTTAAAAAATAATAATACAATCATAAACTGTGGCATCTGACAGCCTGTAAACTTTCAGTTAGTCTCTCGTTTTTGAACTGGATAAAAAATCAAATGATTTTTTATTGTATCTCCGAATTACATTAATTCGGCAACATTAATTCAGAGATACAATAAAAAATCATTTTATTTTTGATCCAGGTCAAAAAAGTGAGACTAGACTAACTGAATTTTTACAGGTTTGTCAGATGCCACTTTTTATGATCACATTAATACCATATTATCAATTTATGAAACCTATTTTGGATAAACGTCTATTTTTGAGGAATATGGAGCCTTTAAGATGTTTGTGTTGTTTGTTTTTTTCTGCTGAAAATAGGATTGGTGAATTTTATTGACTTATCTTTTAAAGACAACTCATTAATATTTACAAGTATATATAGTTGTTCCAGTGAATTGAAATTAGGCAGAGTGCTTCATCTAGTATTATGTATATCTAATATATTTTTATATAATGGATAAAAAAAAAAAAAAAAATATGCAGTAGAATTATTATCATATGTTTTGGAAAAGTATTCCTTCCTCAGACAGTAAATATAAACAGAAAAATATTTTTATACTTGTTTTTTTTTTTTTCATTTTTCCTTCATTAGGCATTTGTATAAATGTTTACTTTATTTTAAAATATCAAGGTAATTCATAATTTAAGATACCATCAAAAGGACCCCTGCCTTGTTGTCTTTTAAAGGCTTTGACTTCTTTATACAGGTTAAAATGAAAACCTTAATCTGCATACATTCTGTCTGTACTTTTGTGTTTAGTAACTCCTAAGGGGAATAAATGCACTTTTGTGTTGCGACAACACTATCAAAATTGTTTTGCCTCCATTCCGAAAAGGGATCTACTCTAAAAAGAAGTAATTTGCTCCCCTTGGGCATATTGTAAAGGGGTCTTATGTAAAGGGGTCTACTCTTAAAAAGAAAGAATTTGCTCCCCTTGGGTAGAGTAGACCCCTTTTCAGAAGAGGCTCTGCGTGCAGGAAAGCGAAAGTTGTCACCCTTGTCTAATAGTGGAAAATCTTTTAAGTGTATCCAGTCCCATATTAGGCAGATTTCTCTTAATCTTACATGTGTAGCTTTATTTAAAGTAAGACTTTTTATTTATATCCTGTACATTGAACCTTTGTTGCTTACCTTTTTCAGACATGCCAACTTCAAGACAACTTCTAATGCTATAGCACTTCTGTTCCGTATTGTGACTGGGGAAGATTGGAATAAGATTATGCATGACTGCAGGGTAAGTGAGCCATCTTTGGGGAAACACAAAATTTGCACTTATGCAGGCATCGAAATTACAAACCAGCCTGTTATAAACAAAAGATTTCCTGATTATGAGCAGCAATAAGGCAGGCAAGCTTGTGCACCCATGCTGCACAGGCTTCCAGCATCCCTAAATTAAAATTCCTAAAATCCTATTTTTAGACCTTCCTAAAATTCCTAAAAGTTTTCATAAGGATAATTTGTCACATTCCTCTAAAGAACCTGAACTTTTGTACTTATCCATAACTTTCTCAGTTTGCAAGTGTTATTTCTGGAAAATGCTTTGGCTTCTGAGAGGACTGCACCATTATCAGCTATGATTACAAACATTTTACTTTTTGTTGTGAGTGCTTTAGCAAGTAAGAGTGACATACAGATCACTTTCAGACATTGTCGTTGGGTTTCTCAAATACCAAGGCTTCTAGGCTAATGAAACTTCATACACACATCTTTGATGTTCACCCTGCCCATTGCCATAAACAGTTACTGACCTTGACCTACTTTTCACACTTAGCTGAACAATGTTTAGTCTGTGGGTTTAGCTGTGTTTCTTAACACAACCAACGGTCGTGATATAGCCATTCGGCAATTTCTTGTATTTTGTTGCTGACTGTTGTGAGAATCAGGGTGGCTAATATTTTTGGTGTCTTTGGAGAGAAGTGACATAAAAATTCACATCACGAAAACATACCTATATAATTTTGACCCCCTTACACCCCACTTTTATATAGTAAAACTGGAGTTTACAGGGGTGTACATTATTTTTCTTATTTCTGCTCAAAAAACAGATTGTGGGTACTCGTTAGAACCGCCTTGGCAAGGCGGTTCTAACGAGTACCCACAATCTTTGTTTTGAGCAGAAATATAAAAATATAAGAGTTCTTCAGCTGAGTTTTCAGTTTTTGGAGGTGAAATTTTCAATATATTTGAATAGGCATGTTTTCGTAATAAGATAAACGAGATACGTGCTACAAATATGCTGATTACAGATTTTTACAAAAGTCCTAACTTTAGCCATAAAGTTTTGAGAAAATAGCCCTTATTTTTCATTAAATTATCCCAAATGTTTTGTCAGATTGCGCGGGAAAGCAAATATACAGTTTGGCCAGATTCTTCATGCCTATTTCCATCATCATGAGACATTGGATGTGGCAGGTTATGATGACCAGACTAGACAGACCCCTTCTCTTTCCAATAAATGTTTTAAAAAACAAAACAAGAAAACAAAACAATATAACCCAGCTCTTTCACTGTTAAAACAAATGGTAGTAAGTAATTTTGCTAAGGGAGGCAGTTTAATTGTATACCTTTGCAAAATTAATCAGATCCCTCAGGGAATTCTTCATGTCTTTCTTTTGAAATTGTGTTACTGCATATTTTTTTAACAACATTTACATTGTTTCTGGGGAAAAGGCAGGTTCTCTTATTGTGAAGCTCAAGTATAATATTTACTCCATATATTTGAAGGAAACACTAAGCTAACAGTATAGACTGGGTTCAAACTCAATTCTCTCAGGCAGTTATGTTTTTCTTTTTGAAATTAAAATTCATAGTTTGAAATTTTAGAATATTTAGCATTAGAATTAGATAGTTTAAACTGTTTTGTCAGATTGCGCAAGTGAGTTGAAAATAATTATGTTCCTTGACTGCATGAAAATTTTGTGTTTTCAGGTTGCAAAGCCATTTTGTACAAAGGATCCAGATGATAATTTCTGGGAGACAGACTGTGGAAATTTCACAATGTCCCTACTCTACTTCTGTTCTTTCTATGTTCTCATTACATATATCATTCTCAATCTGCTTGTGGGTAAGTTAAATGTTCAAAATCAAAGTACTGACAGCACTGGTGTGTCGATTGTCTCTGAGTGTAAGCTGGGAAAATGGTCCTGAACGGGGACTTAAGAGTGTTTCATATAACCCTTAACTTTCTGTCTTTAAGCAAATAATGTTGACCGTGATCAGATGCCCTGTTTGCAAAGTCTAATCTGGGTCTGCACTGTTTGCCAATGTCCCAGCACTAAGCTTAGTCCAGGTTTTACAGATAACCCTCTTTATACAGCACTCTTGCATCACAGCAACAAGAATAGCGAAGCTATAACTGTGGTTAGGTAAACTGACCACGCTCAACAACCCCATTGGGTTGACTGGGCCGTAAAACCTCAACACAAACAAACAAACAAACTAACTGTTACCTGGATTTCGTATTAAGACTATTTGCATGGATTAACTTTATCGTTCAGCAATAGTCACGTGGACAACAGCAATATAATCAGATTCTTTAGTAACTTTAGGTCGATTGATAAACAATCGACCCCAAAAAGGTTTTGAAAAAGTTTCAGTTTGGGAACAGAGTTTGATTTGGAGACAACAGGTTGTGGGTTTTATATCCTGAACGATTGGTTGGTCCATCAAACATGGGGTTTGATTTCATTGGTCAATGAAAATCACACAGAGAACAGCCTTAAGGAAATTTTAGTGCATGTATACTTTGGGTCAGTTGAAAACAATTGACCCAAAAATTAAACAGTAAGAAGAACATAAGAGAATATACCGTATTTACCCTAAATATTGAAACACCTTTAAATTCATTCCATACAATACTTGTCCAGAAATGCTTGTCCTAAAATTTTAGCAACTTTATTTAGAGTACAGGCGACTCTCGTTATCTCGAATTCCAAGGGACTCTCTGAAATACTGCGAGATATCCGTAGCTCGACATATCAGATTTGCAGAATTGAGGAAAAAATAATTCGTACAACCACATTTAACAAATATATATATGTAACTAGATTCTTGAAGTTAGAGACATATTGAAAATATTGTGGAAAAGAGGAGAAATTTTCTCTTCTTTTCCGCAATATTTTTTACTTGTTGTTAGATTTTCATGTTTAGGCAGGGACCAGATTTTCCCTTCGAGATAAGTGGTTATTTGAGATAATTGAGGTCGAGATAGTGAGAGTCAACTGTATGTGTTGATATATCTTAATATTTCTGGATGAGTGGCAAACAGTGTAGATCCTGATCAGATTCCACATCCTGATCTGCATCTACACAGATCTTGGGCTATTTGTTCAAATACTTAAGGTGAATATTGTAGTTGAATTATAACAAAAACTTGGGGTGCAGGAATATGCAATATTGGCCATTTATATCTTGTTTTGCTTTAACCTTCAGCACACACAGATAAATTAAGGAGGCAGCAAATGACAACAAATGGCTGATACTTTTCCAACTTTCAACTGAAATAAGAAAAAATATATCATCACGAAAACATGCCTATATAATTTTGACCCCCATAAACCCCACTTTTATATAGTAAAACTGGGGTTTACAGGGGTATACATTATTTTTCTTATTTCTGCTCAAAAACATAGGCTGTGGGTACTTGTTAGAACCACCTCAACGAGGCACTTCTAACGAGTACCCACAATCTATGTTTTGAGCAGAAATAAGAAAAATATCAGAATTTTTCATCTGAAAATTTTCATTTTTTGGTGGTAAAATTCTCAATAAATTTGAATAGGCATGTTTTCGTAATGATTTCAAAAATGTCATCTGTTGCTGTTTAAAATTTTCTCTGCTAATAAATATGGAAATGCAAACAAATGTTGGCATTTTCATATTTATTCGCAGAGCAATTTTCATGCTTAGCTATGTTTAGCCAGAAAGAATTTGCAATTGTTAGTAATTTGAGATTTATTAGCAGGACAAATTTCATGGTCAGTTGAGTTGAGCATGAAAAAAGTTTTATACCGTCGGGACATGGTTGATCTGAGTGTGTGTGGGTGCATATATATGTTACAAGGATACCAGGTTGAATTCATTCATTAGTGCTATTTTTATTTTGTTTGTTAATTTTGACAGCTATTATCATGGAGAACTTCAGCTTATTTTACTCCAATGAAGAAGATGCCTTGTTGAGCTACAATGACATACGACAGTTCCAAAACACCTGGAATATTGTAGATGTCAACAGAAAGGTCAGTATCTTGGGAGTTGTAGAAAATACCATATGTGACCTGATTACTGCACTGTGCACTTAGGTTATCCAAACTTATTTGATAAACGTCGTAAAATAGCTATCTAATAACAACACACTATCCAAAGTTACTGGATAAACTTGTAAAATATCCATCTAATAACAGCACACTTTAATACTTACAGTGCTATGGGCAAATTCAGCAGATGACAAATTGATATATTTCTTATTTTTCCCGGAAAATAGAATTTTGCATTTCACCCATGTGACAAGGCTGATAAATGTTTTTATTTCATAATCATTTCCCAGGTAGTTGTCTATTATCCTTGTTGTCGCGTCTGTGTAAGCATGGGTGACTTAGGCATGCAAGTTTCCATCCATCCATTTGTTCGTTTGTCCGTGCATTTGTCCACTCAAGCGTCCACCAAGCAACCACCTAAAAGAAGTCTACAAACTGCAAAACTTAACAGTCAATTTCACTTCACTGATTGTTTTATCACACTGAGTTAAACAACTCTAAGTCTTCTGGAGCTTTTTTTCTAAGTATGCAGGTGTGACATAAATGTCAGTGAAGTTCTTTCTATTTTCTTAGAAAAGGTAGTGATTTTTTTTTTTCTTTTTTTTTTTTTTGTCACAAATATAAGATTTTTGCTCCTCAGCATGGTATATTTTTAAAAATAAAAACAATAACGTAGCTTGTTTCAACTGTTACAGGGAGTTATACAAATACAGAAGGTGAAATATTTACTGCGTCTTCTCCGAGGTCGTTTAGAGGTTGACCTTGAAAAGGAAAGGTTGCTGTTTAAGCACATGTGTTACGAACTGGAGAGACAACATGGTGGTGCTGATGTAACTTTCCATGATGTTTTGAGGTTTGTACCTTCAAAATTTTCAGATTTATTTGTCCCAGTGGAGTGTACTTCTAGCAGGCATCCATGAATACAAAGATTTCACCTTTCTTGTAACCTTTAAAATTATTTCTTATTCTATATAGGCTGTGCCATGCAAAAATGTGTCTACAGGCACATGGCAACAGCGAAGGCCCAGATCAGCCTGTGCAGTTGTGCAGTCTGATCAGGGTCTGCTAACAGAATCATTGCTATTACAGAATGTATCAGAGCAAAGTCCCAGATGATGCTTAACACATGCTCAGGATGATCTTAATCTAACAATGCGCATGTTTGACAGCATTTTTTCACTTGACACAGCCCACATAATCTTGTACAGGTCCATGTAAATAATTATATCACAAGTGTGTGTATTGTTAAAGCAATCCACAGACATTTTAAGTTGTCAAAATAAAAATTAGTGAGGTTCTGATAAAGAAAAAGTGAGGTCTTTCTTTTTATGATAAATAAAGAAGGAAATGTCCAATATTTTTATGAAGACAGCATGTAAAACTGGACTCCTGGGCACAATATAGGGATCCAGATCTCCATCTGCCCATCAAAATTTGCATCAACCCTAACATTTAAGCGCATTTCTGTTTGAGTATAAGACCTACTATCCTCGAACTTGGCACACTTTTCTTCCTTAACATCCACTGGAGCAATGCAGTATCATTTTTTTCACCATTACCACTGTTAAATAATCTAATGACTTTGTCATTTTATACATCAACACTAGTATTTAACTCTGTTTCTGAACAACTACAATCATCAGGGCCCAGTTGTTCAAAACTAACAATGTTGTTAGTTAACATATCGTTAAATTTTTGATCATTAAATATGGCATATACACTAATATTTTTGCTGAAAAAATGTGAGTAGCTTTTGCATTTGCAAAAGCTACTCACATTTTTTCAGCAAAAATACTTGTGAATTGGATATTGTACTTACTAGAACAGTTAACATTTTGACCACTAATGTACTTGTTAGACTAACGATGCTTTGAATAACTGGGCCCTGATATCCCATAGGCTGATCTGAGTCTGCTGAAAGCATGTCACATGTTGTGCCTCATCTTTTGATTACTCCTGGGTGGTAGGGTGGTGGTAATGGCCAGTTGAGGGGGGAACAGGGTATGTTAATATTCCTTTTGTTTTCAAACTGTCATTCGCATTTCCTTCATCTTCTATTTCTTTCATTTCCCCTTCTCTACTAGTTCTTCTATAACTTTTCTCCCCTGTTTCATAGCTGACACAAAGTGATACACAAAAGATGATGTATCATTGAACAAGAACTTGAACTAATCTTTTGATCATTGACAACCAAAGCTCCAGATAGACACTTTTCAATATTGATTATTTTCTTATTTCTCTGCAAAAACATATGTTGTGGGCACAGTAAGGCGCTTCTAATAAGTACCCTGAACATTTTTTTTTATGGAGAAACAAGAAAAATACTTGACCTGCATACCAGCCCTGCCACCTTCCTATATTCAGCTATGTGGAAGTATACTGACTTTATACTGCAACATAATTTGAAGAACTTACATTTCTGTAATTACAGTATGCTGACATACCGGTCTGTTGACATCAGGAAGAGTTTACAGCTGGAAGAATTACTGGCCAGGGAGGAGCTTGAGTATGCCATTGAAGAGGAAGTTGCCAAACAGACCATCAAGAACTGGCTCGATAAATGTCTCAAAAGAATAAGAGCTGTAAGTAATGTTGTTTGATGGTGCGGGGAGGGGGGGGTGGTTCTTCTTGGTACACAGGTTTTTTTTTTCTTATTTCTGCACAAAAAACGTATGTTGTGGCTATTGATTAATCTAATGAGTACCCATAATATTGGTTTTTGTGGAATAGTAAGAAAAATGTAAATAATGTTTGGTCGAGAAAAAAAGTCTTATCTAGAGCTCTGTATGGTATGTTTTGTCCCCTGCTGCAAGCAAATAGTAACATTGGTAATAGTAGGATTTGGTTAGTTGGGTTGTCTGTGGTTACTTTACACTTCGTTGATGACACAATGTGTCATGATTAAGAAAGACAACTCTTGCCCATTTGATTTGTATATTTACTTTGTATATCTGTCCTTGCCATGCGCAGCCGGAGTGTGGTTGGGGGGCGGGAGGAGTGTGGGGGAGAGGGGCTGGGGCCACTTTGTGGCAATGGCTGGTTTATTTTGAAATCTCATATACATAATCTTATGATGGGGGATCATAGCTAATTATTTCCTATGTCAAACCACAAGAGGAAGTATTTAGCTCAACAGTCAGAAACAATACAACCTCACAAACAATACAACCTCTGTTTTAATAGATAAGGATGCTTTGTTATACAGTTATAGGTGTATACATAGTACTGATTATTTGTCATTTTCTTTTCTTGTTTTTCTATCACAACTGAAAGTGCTATTACCAGATTTATAGCAGACAACAGTCTGAAATTGATTCTGTTAGTTTCAGAGAAAATAAAACAGGCAACTCACATGAAATGTCCAGTCTTATTTTTTCTGAAAAAAAAAAAAAAAAAAAATCAAAATGCCATCTGCTGTAGTTGTTATCAGTGCTTTAAGGGTTAAAATAATAAATAATCCCTCTTGTTCTGTTTCGAAAACTTAGTTAAATGCAAGGTATTAAAGTGCCTATTTTTTCTGTTAAATGTTGCTGTAATGATAAAAAAGGGGTGCATACAGATAGTAGGACTGCTAAACCTGTGTAGGGAATAACTAGGTTGATGTCTTGTTGCTCTTTTCTATTACTGAAAATAAACCAGTTTGTGTTTTCATAATTGCAGAAGAATCATTCCAACTTGATCTCTAACCTGCGGGCAATGAATGAACCACTGTCTACTGTGACAGAACTTCCTGCCAGTGCAGCAGAGAGTAGTGAAGAGAGTAAAGAAGATGCCCCCGTATTACCTCGGAGTAGGAAGAAAGGCACAGTTGAACTGAATCCTCCAAATATACATATAGAACCACCACCACCCTCTTCTAAGGTATATGAGGGATGTTCGAAATGAATTGCTTATTTCTATCTGGAGACTTCAAATTTCAAGTTAGCCCAAAAGTACTCATTTCATGCCCTCGAAGTACTCCCCGTGGCTAGAAATGCAAAGTTTCAGCCGATGTATCCACTTCTTGAAGGCGTCATGGTACGCTGATTTGGGTACAGTAATAAGGTACTGATGAATGGTAGATCCAAGTGCCTGTCGGGACTGGTATTTCCGCCCAGCAAGGAATGCTTTCAATTTCGGAAACAAAAAGAAATCACATGGGGCAAGGTCTGGGGAATACGGGGGGTGAGGCAAAACAGTTACTTTTTCTTTCTTTAAAAACGCCGTAACTATTGCGGAGGTATGAGCTGGGACATTGTCATGTAGAAGACAGACATGTTTAAAACCAGTGGCAGGGCGTCGTTTCTGATAATACTTTTTCAGTTTCTTCAGTACTACGTCTTTGTAGTACTTTCCGGTGATGCTTTTGCCCTTTTTCACTGGCACTTTTATTGCGACTCCTTCACCAGAGAAGAAGATTGCATACAAAACCTTCTTTGTACTCAAAGAACGTTTGGCAATTATTGGGCGTTTGCTGTGTTTAGTGGCCCAGATCTTATTGCTAACCTTTCTGACGGGCTCAAAATAATGGACCCAGGTTTCATCACCTGTGACGACATTGGCAAACTGCTTTTTGTCATATTTTGGAAACATTTGAAGCAGCTTTTTGGCCACTTTAACCCTTTTGCTCATCAGTCAACAGATGTGGCACCCATCTAGCAGAAATCTTTCTGACTTTCAAATGCTTCTTCAAAATAAGGTGAACCGTTGATAGTGATATGCCTACCTTTCGTGCAATATCATGAACTGTAAATCTGGCATCTCCTTCAATGATTTCCTTTATTTTGGAAACGATTTCTTTACGAGATGCAGATTTTGGCCTACCTGATTTCGGTGCATTTTTGATGGACTCTACACCAGACTCAAATTTCTTTTTCCACCGCCGAACTGTGTCATAAGACACACAAGAAGGTTCAAAAGCAGTAGAAATTTCAGTCATCAGCTTCATCAAAGAACAACCAAGTTTTGAGCGAGCTTTGATGTAAGCCCATATTTCATCTTTTTTGTTGACGCTTCTACCAACCATTTTTACTGCAGTGATCAATGACTGTGTGTATTCAAATTGCAAATTTTATGTCTTACACTTAGTCTAACATGTACATTTATACACCATTGTGTAGATAATGAATAGCCCTATACAGGCATGTATTGGTTTTTATCGTGCCCCACGTGGATATCAAGCTACAGGATAATAAGCAATTCATTTCGAACATCCCTCGTACATATTTGTTTCTTTTGTACCAAATATACAGATAGAACAACCTTTTCTAGTATGTAATTCTTTATGTCTCTTTGATTTATCCTGTCACATATGGTCAAAATGCAAAAGTTCCTCTTCTGTACTAGTTTTTTTTTGCTCCTGTACTCCCTTTCTCCCAAAGACAACACAAAATTACCCAATAGGACTGACATGTCGCTAAACAAGAACTCAAATTTAGGGTAAGTATGGTAAATCATAATGAAAGTGGAATGAAAACTATTTGAGCCAGCTGTGCACCTCAAAACCTACAATAAGACCTGTGTGACCAGTAAAGACTCAGATCAGCCGGTACATCCACCCAATATGTCAACTTTTGGTAGCTTGGAGGCTGTACAAGGCATATGGAATCAGTGAAGTCTCTGATCAGACTGCATGGATGCACAGGCTGATCTGCATCTTCACTGGTCACACAAGTTTTATTGTAGGCTTTGTCATGCGCTGGCTCATTTACAGTCTTTAATTTTCATTAGAAACATTGACATTTTTCTAGTGCTCCTTTTTTCTGTACCAGATTTATTAACTCATTACCAGATTTGTCCTATAATTGAATAAATTTACTTTGCTACCACCTGATGCATCTAAATACTGCTAGATGAATGACAAACAATGTAGATATTGATTGGATGCTACAAGGAATATGGTACTCCACAAAACATATACAGTAAAACCTGTGTAAGAGAGCCACTTTAGAGACTGACTTTAAATAGTGGTTGATGTGGAAAAAGTTGTCTGTCTTATAAAGGTACATGTCATGTAATTTTGCTAGCAAAATTACATGACATGTACCTTTATAAGACAACCACCTTTCCACATCAACCACTAAGGTCAATTTCAAAGGTGGCTGTCTTACACAGGTTTTACTGTATTGTGTACTTACTTAAATCATCTCAATGTTTCCAGTGAGCACCCATGGAGGCAATTACAGTGAGTACATGATATATACTTTCGTGTTGAAATAGGAAAAAAAATATTTTTTGATGAAAAAATAAGATTTCTTTTCTAGAACTGTATCAGAATGTGTACAGCTTGTTTATTTCAGTCTCCTAGTATGAGACGTTACCTGACCCCTACCCTGAGTGATGGAGCCACAAGAGATAAAGACAGTCTAAGAATGGGGGTAAAGAAAAAGTCCACAAGGCTTAGCACAGGTACTTTTCCCTTAATCTTGACTGAAAGCTATAGTATTCAAACAAAATTAAGTTGCTAAATTGATGCAAATGAAGCTCATGTGTTCATGCGTGGTAAAATATCAATTTATCAATAGTATTTATCCTAAATATTGGGACAACACGATTCCTTACCATACTTGTCCAAATATTTGATTAGAAAAGTAGAGCTAGACGTCAGCTGCTCAGCCCAGTGTCAGTTTAATGTGACAGTGAATATCATGTCATGTGTCTGGGATCTGATATTGTATTGAGGCAGCACTGTAAACAAGGTGAGCATTGAGCTCCCTGCCATATCCAGAATAAAACAAACAAACCAAATATTTGAACAAGACCATTTTATTGCCTGTGGACGTGTCTGATAAGTGGCAAACGGTGTAGATTTTGATTAGATGCTACATTCTTTTGCATCTGATCTTGGCATTACGAAAACACGCCTATTCAAATATATTGAAATTTTCACCACCAAAAACAGAAAATTTTTAGACAAAAAATCTGATATTTTTTCATATTTCTGCTCAAAACATAGATTGTGGGTACTCGTTAGAACCGCCTCGGCGGTTCTAACGAGTACCCACAATCTATGTTTTGTGCAAAAATAAGAAAAATAATGTATACCCCTGTAAACCCCAGTTTTTCTATATAAAAGTGGGGTTCAAGGGGGGTCAAAATTATATAGGCATGTTTTCATGATGGCATACACTTTTTGTACAGGCCTGTCTGACAATGTAATTCTAAAGGGATTTCAAAACATTGTTTTCTCAGCAGTAGGTGTGTGTGAGCATGAGGGGTGGTGGGGGTCATTTGTGTGGGGGGAGGGGCAGGGTGAGAAGAGGGTGCTGTATTGATGGTGGGTATTGGTCGGGATATATGTAATTTGAGAAAAAAAAATAGACATGTGTCCAATGTATACAAATGCCCCCCACCCTTTGGTCTTTGCCCATATGGCAGCAACATCTGGATGCATAAATTTCACCAACTATTTTCCAAGTGCTCAATCTGCCCCCAAGATCATAAAACTGTTTTCGTGATCAACTCAGCTTGTCCTGCTAATAATTCTCAAATTACTAATAATTACAATTTTTTTCTTACTAAGCATAGCTGAACATGAAAATGTCTCTGCTAAAAATATGAAAATGCCAACTATTGTTGGCATTTTTATATTATTAGCAGAAAAAGATTCACGCTGAGCCGAGTTGAGCATGAAAATTTTTTTATAACTTCGAGGTCTGATCTGTTATTAGCTTGACTGGACTATGTCCCTGGAGAGCTTATGTTGTCACCCAGTCGTTGGCATCAGCGTCTGTCGGCATCCGCGTTAGCACAATGTTTAAATTTTCAAAGGTGTGCGTCTGGCGAGCTGCATTGTCTTCTGACAACTCTTGTATATTTTTACCCCTAGCCTGGCCCCAGGGCCAAATTTCAACTTCCTAGCATAAAAGGTACCCAAGTTATGACCCTCAAGAGAAATGCACATGTAAATGTCAATGTAAATTTGAATGTTAACTTAAACATTAGTTTGACTCTAGCTATGAACGTGACATACTTAAGTATTGATATAGCATCATGGTGAAACACTATATGCCCTACTGCTGCCATCAGCAGGCGTGGGCATTATAATAGTAGCAGCATTTAAGTCTTCATAATGCCAGCTAATATTATTAAAATTCTGGCTTGTTTTTTTAAGACTCTCATCTGTCAACATTGTTTTGCCCCCATTCAAAAAGGGGTTTGCTTTAAATGCAAAGAATTTGCTCCAATTGGAAACAAATTCTTTCCTTCTAAAGCTAACCCCTTTCTGAATGGGTATAGAAGTGTCCGCCTGTCTGAGTGTTTAGAGCTCCTGACTCCTGATCAAGAGGCCCTGAATCAAATCTCGCTAGAGGAGAGAATTTCATCTCATGACCATATGGCACTTCATTCACAGAGCCTTTCATTACCCCTTCATCATCCTGATATGACTTAAATAATGTTGATAGATATGTAAAATACCAAATCATCATCATCATCTGAAGGTACAGAAAGCCACAAATTCTTCCTTATAAAAGCCAAGCTCCATAGCGCAGTCGGTAACGGTTCTGACTGCAGATCCAGGGATCTCAAATTTGTTTCCCAGCTCGGCCACATAAATTACCTGGAGATTGATCATGGAATCATTTCTGTCATTCTCCCCTTTCTGCTGATTCAAGAAAGGCAGTTGTCATTTATTGACAAAAGTATGTGCACAAGTACTGGTCAGCTGCTTAGAGTACTAAACCTGCCCAGGAAAAAGTCTGAGTAGGTTAAGTGACCAGCTCAATATGACCTTAACAGTGTTGATTAGGCTTTGAAATTCCAAGTCAGATCTGTCAAAATTGTTTTGCCTTCCTTCTGAAAAGGGGTCTTCTTTAAAAGGGAAGCATTTGCTCCCAGGGGGGAGCAAATGCTTCCATTTTAAAGCAGACCCCATTTCAGAAGGTGCATAATGCAAAGCAGACCCCATAATGCAAAGCAGACCCCATAATGCAAAGCAGACACCATTTCAGAAGGTGTGTAATGCAAAGCAGACTCCATAGTGCAAAGCAGACCCCATTTCAGAAGGTGCATAATGTAAAGCAGCCCCCATGATACAAAGCAGACCCCATTTCAGAAGGTGCATAATGCAAAGCAGACCCCATTTCAGAAGGTGCATAATGCAAAGCAGACCCCATGATACAAAGCAGACCCCATTTCACAAGGTGCATAATGCAAAGCAGACCCCATTTCAGAAGGTGCATAATGAAAAGCAGACTCCATTTCAGAAGTGCATAATGCACAGAAAAACAAACAAGAAGCAATAGAAGTTATACTCCTTGTAAAATAATTACCAAGTATATCCAGTCCCCTAAAAGATGCCTTTTCTTAGAAGCAGCAATAGGCCTCATACCTTTCAGGCCTGGTCCTATTTTCAGGCTTTAAGATTTTGATTTTTTCTTATAACTTTATGTAAAAAAGGCAGTTTCAGGCTTTATCTCTTTGCATGGTGGGTAGTTTTTTTTGTCGTCTGTGGATTTTTTTTTAAAAATAAGTTTCAGGAATACCATCAGAATGCCAAACAGTTAGGGCCCAGATTAGGCCAACATTTTGTAGGGCCTGATCTTGGTCCAAACTGTTTGCAAAGGTTATCAATAGACGACAAAAGTTGCCACTAGTCGGGAAAGAGTTAAAATCAGGAATTTCAGACCTGAATAACCTTGACCAGTATGAGGCCTGAGCCAGAATGATAAGAAATTAGCTCATTGAAAGTATTTCTTGTTTCAGGTAAAACCCTGGGTGCTGGGCTAAGCCTGGGGCACCTGAGTGACAGTGGGTCAGAGTATAACTTGTCCAATATAGACAGAGAAAACTCCACTCTGATTGGCCGACATGTGTCTAATGATGTGAACTCCTGGTGGAAAGAACAGAGGTTCAAAGATGAGAAGACAGACTGAGATGCTGATTGGATGTTTACCCCTTGTCCTGCTGAACCCGGATATACCCTGCCATTGCAAACAGTGTAGATCCAGATCAGTTGGCTTCTGAAGAAGCCAAATGATCTGGATCTGCACTGTTTGTCATTAAATATGTGAATTTATATCAACAACCTGGATCAGGTTATCTGATTGGCTGACAATTAAAAATGGGCATGGCGTCTTTATTTATTCAGTATGACAAGGGTTAAATTAAGAATGAGAAAACTAACTGAGATTCTGATGGGTTAGCAACTGTCTAATAATATGAACTCCTTGTGGAAAGAACAGATGTTCAAAGACGAGAAAACTGACTGAGAGATTGCCTTTTGCTCTCTGTAGGCTAAAGCAGAAAACAGCATTTTCAAATACGTTTCTTATTTCTCAGAGAAAATATAGCTTAATGATTCATTCGAATTGTATTCTCTCTGGACTAAATTGAATGAGAAGTCAACCATATTTTTTCTGTGAAACCAGATCTGTGTTCAATTTAACATGAGATTGCCTAGCTGTGTTAATATGGGCGGTAACAATGCCTCCATTAAAGTTGTTTGAAGTTGTGTGGCTGAGTGGTTAGCACTCCTGGCCTCAGATCACGAAGTTGTGGATTTGAATCTCGCTTGAAGCAGAATCCAACTTATGACTGTAAAGCATTGCATTATCACCTTTCCATCGTCTCAATACAAAAAGAACATGAACACCAAACCACCATCATCCATTGAAGCTATGAACCAGTCATACTTTTGTAGTATGATTACCATGTAAGATGGTTTCCTTTGAATCACCATTTACAAAAAATTAATAAATAAAAATCATAAGACTGACAATCGGGAACTGACAATTTTATTGTATTTTATGTTATTCCTACTAATTATTATTATTACTATTATTATTTTTCTTTTCTTTTTTTTTTTTTTGCATAAAGCCTGCTAAAAAAAATGTCTATTAAAAAAAAAAAAAGAAATGAATTTTATTTTACTTTGATTGTACAGAAAGCTCAATGAACTTATAAAGTCATTCTAGAAAGTAGGGATGTTGGCATAAGGTTATACATGGGGGAGGAAACCAGAGGACCCGCAGAAACCACTGACCTTGGATGACCTTTACCTTGCCGCATGCCAGTGCCAAGAATCAAACCCAGGCTGCAGTGGTAATAGGTTAAGAGATATATCTCTGTACTATGCATGCTCCCTTTTTTTTGGACTCGGTATTAGATATTTCAGCTTGCCAAACACATTACTCGGTGTGACCTTTTTTTTTTTTCTAGATTTTGAGCAGCTCATCACCCTTTCTCAGTTACACCCAAAAGATATATTTATAGATAATCTGATGTAGATTTATAGATATACAAAGGTCATTCTAGTCATTGTTTAGTACTGTGATTTATAGGGTAAATGTTTTGTTTTTGTTTGCATTATCATTATCATGGCAGACATGGTAGTGTGTATCATTGTTACTGTATTTAAGTACATGTATAGTTAGTGTTCATATTTTCTATTATTATTATTTTATTAATTTTTATGATATATGCTGATAAATTACCGTTTATGAAGTGATTATAATATAAGAAATTTTACATAATGTGCAATATTTTATTTTAGCTTTGTTGTATAGAAAAATGTTTGTGGTTACCCATAATATTGGGCAGACAGGGCTTAGCAGACAGTGTAGACCCTGAACAGATGCAGCTGAACTGATCAGCATCTACACTGATTGCCACTCACCCAGCAACTTTTAAACACATTCTGCAGATGGTAACATGGACCTGTTCAAATTTAGGACAAGTATGGTAAGAAGTTTAGCTGTCCATGTATTTAGGAAAATATGGTACTTATAAACAGTGAAGGATCGGCGAAGCCTGTATATTATTTATACCGGTACATTGGAACCTCTTTATAAGACTGCTCATTAGAAGACAGTTTTGGATCTAAGATGTTGAAAAGTGGACGCCAAAAGTGTTGTATCCAAACAAAAATGTATAGATTATATAGGAAAAAGACCATAAATGGTCATTTTTTCTGTATAATTTATACATTATTTGGTGCATTGTAGCAGTTGTTTAGCTAACAGTTTTTGCTTTAGACCGCAGCAGTAGTAGTGTTATATAGTGGTTGTGGTGTATATATATCATATCATCATCATAATCGGATTTTTGATTAACGTGCAGGCAACATCCACATCAGTGGGCCCCCTTCCAGATAGCTGGCTTGCTGCACGCGTGGCAGATCTCACACCAGATCTTCAGGTACGTCTGTCATAAGGTTTGATAGCCGAGAGCTTCCACTCTCTGCAATCCCTCTCTGTCAGCTGCTTCCATGTCATTTTGGGCCGCCCAGGCCCATGCTTTCCATCAACCTGTATGTCAAAGGCTGTCTTGACTGCAGTATTGGAGCGTTCCACATGTCCATACCATCAGAGTCTTCTCTCCTTCAGAATGAGGTCCAGATCCTCAAATGCCATTAGTGTTGTCCGATTATGGGATTTTTTTATAATCGATCATCGAAAATAATCGGACAGGTTTCGACTGATTATCGATTATAATCAAAAGCTATCAAATGAAAGGCAGACACAGGTCTCATCACCCAGAAAGATAAAATGGTATCCTTTTACTGCTTAAAACTTAATAAAAACTTGTTAACTTGACATTTGCATGCATAATTTTATGTGCAGTACCTTACCACAAAAGTAAAAGGTTCTCACAGCACACTCACAGGCTTTGACATTTAAGATGCGTACTGAAGACTTTCCATTTGTTGCAGAAACACTACTTTGTTTCTTATTTCCCAACATCTTTTCAAGCTGAAGAGTTTAGAATTGCATCTTTCTTGCATTAAAGTTGCAATTTGAGAATAATAACTTACATAATAGTCAGGTGTGAATCTTCTCGATTATAATTGATTAGCAAACACAGTCGATAGTAGAATCAAAAACAATTTTCGTTTGATAATGGATTATAAGATTATAATCCATCATGGTTACAACACTAATATATATATATATATATATATATATATATATATATATATATATATATATATATATATATATATATATATATATATATATATATATATATATATATATACACCCACATATATATATATAGGGAGATAGAGAGAATATATGTATACATATATGTATATAGTGAAGTAGTTTACCTATGGAACTATTGTTGCATTTTACTACATGTGAAGAAGATTTTTATTGATTGAATAAAATGTACTTTATGACATGTGTGTCTAGCAAAGACTGATCAACTGGGACAACTGTACTGTGTGATCTGATTAGATTCTTTGCTGGTTGATCTGTGACTAGCCAAGGAGCAAAGGCTTCCACAGTTGGACAATGAAACTTCTATCAGATCTGCCTACCCATCCACGCAGTCTGAAGAAAGTCTTTGAATAGCCAAGGTTTTTACATTTAGGTTATGTCTTCAGGCTGTGTGGATGCACAAACAGATCTGAATCTTAACTGGACACTCATGTTAAAAGATTTGTTTTCTCTTGACAGGGCTGATAGATATGTACCCATGTTCATGTATTAAAATATATAACTACTGTTTGATAGCACAAATGGGCTGCCATCATGAGAAAAGACACTGTGGTATTAATCCCTACAATACCCTTGCTGTCTTTAAATCTTAACCATTACCACTCTCTGGGCAAATTAGCAGATGACAAATTGATGATATTTTTCTTATTTTTCCCAGAATGTCATCTGCTGAAATTATTACCCAGCATTCTAAGCATTAAAAAAAATGCATTTTTGTATGGAAATTCTGTTAATATTACTTAACTTTATTGTAGCATGCTATTTTTCAAATTTTATAATTTTGTTGAATACATTGTATTCTAACAGGGCTCCTATGTGATAAGGGTAAAGTTAGATGTTACATTAAACTATTCATTCTGTTACTACTCCTGTAACACCAGTATTGTTTTACATGAAACCTCTGTATTTTGACCTTATAAATTGTGTGTTCAAAACGTAGCCCCAGAAAAAAGGCTACTGTTACCATCTCTTCCATAAATATTGGGACACCTACTTGTCTATCTGTTAACCATCTTAAAATTGCTGGATGAGTGACAAACAGTGAAGACCCTGATCAGATGCCCCATTCTCCAGCATCCAAACTATTTGATGAGGTGTGTCTGTCCCATCAGTAGAATAAATTTGTTTGATGGAAATATCATAAAAACTTGATCAATAGTTTGGAAGGTATGCCCTTTCAAATATCTCAGATTGGCTGCCTTTTGCCCAACACTGTAAATTTGCCTTCATTTATGATGCTAAAAATGCTAATAAATTGCTGCCGTAACACCTTAACCTGCAGCAGTGTCATTTGTAAAGCTCAACTGAGGATGTAGTATATTACTGTATTCACCCTAAGTATTCAGACACTTAAACTCCTTACCATACTTGTTCTAAAATTTGAACAAGTACAATTTACTATCCGATGTGTCTAAAAATTGCTGGATGAGTAGCAAACAGTGCAGACCCAGATGAGATGCAGCACCTGTCTGCTCAGGCCTGTCTGTCTAAATACATATGGTAAGTACAGTACCCTGAATAGTCAGACACCTTAACTCCTTACACCACTTCTGAAATTTGAAGAGGTTTATTTGTCTACCTAATAAGCTGTTCAAAATGTTGTAACGGACTGGCAAACAATTTAGATTCTGTTTAAACTGTTCCTATAGGAGTGGTTTCCTCTTGGCCTGTTTTGTTTGCTTGGGCCTTTCTGTCTGAACATTTAGAATGTGGGCCCCCGTAGCCTAGTGGATAAGAGAGTTGCCTCTTAATCCATTAGGTTTCTCAACGCTGTGGTTCGACCTCCCTAGGGTCACATGTGGGAAAGCCAATTTCTGCTTACGGATGGTCAGGTGGTTTTCACCTGGGTTCTCCAGTGTTTGCCCACCTTTGATGAATGATCAGCTCGATATAAGTGAAATATTCTTGATAGGCCCCCCCCCAAAAAAAAGAAGAAAAAAAACATTTAGAAGTGTCTGTATGGCTGAGTGGTCAGCACGTCTGCCTTCGACTAACAAGGTTCGAGGTTAGAATCCTGCTGGAGGTGGAATTCAACTCATGACGGTACTGTGCTTCATTATACAGAGCCTTTCTTTGTCTTAATACATGTATCACCTTTCCATTTTCTTGATAGGACTTAACTAATGTTGAAAGAAATGTAAAGCTCCAAATCATCATCATCATCTGAATATTTACGTAAACAGGATATTTGGATTGGTTGGGTGAGGCAGAGGTGTCATGTATCTTACATCACTGGGGCGTCCAAATGAGATTGGCTTACAGTTTGGCAAGGCCAGGTAAGAGTAGAGGGGAAATGTTTTTATTACTTCTGTATTTTCACTTTCATTCATTTTCGTCGTTCTCCCCTGTCCCTCTTTTTCATCTCCTCTACTATCTGTCTCTTCTCCCTTGGAGATGACACTAAATGACGCACAAGGGTTGATGTGTCATTAAACCCCAAAACAATCAGTCAGTCAAAACAGGGTATTTATTAGAGTTGGCTTGGTGATGCAGTTCTAATGAATGTTGACAGTATATGTTTCTTGTAAAAATCAGGGCCCTTGCAGCAGGTGAGGGTAGAGGGGGAATGTTTTTATTTCTTCTGTTTCTTCACTTTCATTCGTTTTCCTCCTTCTCTCCTGTCCCATTCTTCTTTCATCTCCTCTACTGTCTTTGTATCTCTCTTCTCCCTTTCTCTTGGAGACGACACAAAATGACTCACAGGGGTTGATGTGTCATTAAACCCCAACACAATCAGTGAATCAAAACAGGGTATTCATTAGAGTTGCCTTGGTGAAGCAGTTCTAATGAATGTTCACAGTGTATGTTTCTTGTAAAAAATCAGGGCTCAATTGTTCACAAACTTTGTTAAGTTATTAGCTAACGTGATGTTATGTTTCTATCTTGAAATATGACAAAAACATTGATATTTTTTGCTGCAGAAATGTGAGTAGTTTTTGCATTTGCATTAGCTACAACAGTTAACGAGTTTATCATTAACAAGCTCATTAATGTGATGATGCTTTGAACAACTGAGCCCAGGAAAATTATCCTGAATTATCACTAATTTTTCTACGTTGTCACCGTATTTGTCGCCATATTGGAGGTCATGTTTGTGTTTGCTCATGATGCAGACTTTTCTCTTACTTTTTTTATATTGATAATCAAATGTTTTACACCATGCTTTAATATATACATGTCAAAATAAATTTTTATTACATGTGTAGACATGAATAGCCATGTCTACAAATGATATCTTGTGATCTACATGTAGTCTGTATGTACATGTAATTTTATACCCAGTCTCACGATAGTGACCGGGTATTATGGGTTAATGTTGGATGTCTGTGTGTCCATCCATCTGTCTGCCGTACAGCCATCCATTTTTTTGTTTCCAGGC
The DNA here is from genome assembly GCA_964016985.1 of Anodontia alba. Classification (NCBI taxonomy): domain Eukaryota; kingdom Metazoa; phylum Mollusca; class Bivalvia; order Lucinida; family Lucinidae; genus Anodontia; species Anodontia alba. The sequence continues at coordinate 53,724,047 of OZ024833.1, forward strand.
AATAACTTGAGTAAATGTCAATGGATTTTCACCAAACTTTGTATGTTCATTACTATTGTGGAGATCTGGTTTTGGATTGCTAATGGGCAAATTGTATCAATTTTTGACAGAGTTATCATAATCTGCCTGCCTCCGTCAGTATTTTTGTTTCTGGACAATAATTTGAGTACATGGCAATGGATTTTCACCAAACTTAGTATATTATGCATTGATATTGTGGAGATCTGGTTTGAGATTGCTAATTGACAAATTTTGACAGCTATGTGCCTGGCACATGATAGTGGTGGGATATTATCATTTCATGTTTTTATTATCTTTGAAAATCAAATATGATGAATTTTAATGATACTTACACCAAGTGTTCAGACAAATAGGCATAAGCAAACAATGTAGATACAGACCAGATGGCTCTGATTCTGATCATCACATTCAGTGCCAGCTTCCAGGATCAATGGATACTATTGAGTGTATGGACAAATAGAGGAGGCCCTGATCTGAGTGCACAGAGTGCAGACGTATGCAGCCTCTCAAACTACAGTGTTGCATATGAAGAGACTCCATCAAACCAAGTCTCCGATTTTCATGATTTTATGTGTTCTTTGTTTTCAAAGTCAATCCTTTATGACTTTTATTTTCTGTTCACATATGACATATGGGCCCTTTCCTGAAATTGACATCATATATTGTTACTGTTGTCAACATTATAACTGCTGTTATTGTTTGAAATGTATTTACTATATTCATCCTAAGTACAAACAATGTAGACCCAGATCAGATGCTACAAATGGGGCATCTGTTCAGCGTTAGCATTGTTTTGCCCAGAGCAAAAAGTGTACAACCAGATCAGATGTTGCATCATGTGGCATCTGATCAGGGTCCACACTGTTTGCCACTCGTCCAGCAATTTTTAGACACATCAACAGGTAGTAAAATGAATTGGTTTAAATTTTAGGACAAGTATGGTAAGGAGTTGGGTGTCTGAATACCTACGATAAATGTAGTACTTTTTGAAATGTAAATATTGTTACATTGTACATCTACACCATTGTAGATATCTGTTATTGATAGCATATATGGTAATCCGCTAATTTTAAAATCAGATAAAATTGGGATATTTCCTTCAAAATATGGTGGATGTACATGTATCATGAGAATTATATCCTTGGGAGACGGTTTGTATAAAAGTCAAGCCATATTTGGAGATAGTTCCCATGAATGTTGAAGCACCATTATTATTTTCAGGAAAGTAATGTATTTATCTTATTGGGACTGACAAACTTGAGCAATACTGTGATCAAGACCAGGCCCAAACACAGTATTTGATCAGTGTCTGCACTATTTCCCTATTGTCTAGCAGATCTTTAGATACATTTTCTGGTAGTCTCATAGACTTGTTCAAATTTTATGACAAGTATGGTAAAGAGATAAGTTGTCCTTATATTTAGGGTAAATACAGTTTAAATAAATATCTTGCTTTTCATGTCTTAATTTTATCATAAGAAAAGATTCGAAAGTTATAAATGAGCCAGTATACGACAAAATCTACAATATGACTTGAGCAACCAGCAAAGACTCAGATCAGCCTGCACATTTGCGCAGTCTGATCAGAGTTTTTCATGATCTTATGTGCCTTCTACAGCCTCCAGGCTATTGAAAGAGAAATGAACAAGAACTCTTGCCATACTGGGTAAATATACAGACTAATCTTAGTCTTTGTTGGTCATAAAAGTCATTGTAGGTATTTCATGCGCTGGCTCAAATATGATTTAAAAGTTATAAATAATAAATAAATTGAGTGAAATATTTGCGTTTTTTGTTGTGTTTTGATACGATATGATTTGAAAAATGACCAAAATTACAGTGATACCTTAAATACTGGTGCAGACAGAAATCAAACTGCCATCTATGCCTAGTGTCCCATAAAAAAGGACATTGGCAAACAGTGCAGCTCAACGCGGCATCTGATCAGGGTCTGCACTGTTTGAATTACAGACAGGAATTTCTATAAAACATTGTAATGATAAAACTAACCAGACACCTCTTCTACTGAAAATAGACCTGTCCAAAAAGTTGAGGTAGGAGAATCCATTCAGCATAAATGTTTTAATATGTATACATTTTGTATGCTGGGTAATTTTTACAGAAAATAACCATTGACATATCATGCAAATTGTCTAATTTGCCAGAAATGTCAAAGATTGTTTTCTGGGGAAAATAAGACAAGTATCATCAGTTTGTCACCTGCTGAATTTGTCCAGAGAGTGGTAAAGTTTAATTTATAAGCTCCTTATCAGTACATTTGCCTTTAGGCGCTGACCCTATGTGCCTCTGGTGCCTGGCAGCGTTAAACATCTGATTGATTGATTGATTTGCTTTTAGTGCACCAAGAACATAAGGGAACTGGAATATATATTGGTGTAACAAATGACCAAATAATCCTGATCTTTGATGTGGCAGCTGAGGAAACTAGGAGGGCAACTTGAGAATTGTAGTTGCAAGGACAGTAAAGCAGAGATATCAATGTTTTTAAAAGGAAATGTTATGAATCTTCTTAGGTGGTATCCTAATGTTTCCCTGCAGTTTATACCATATATCGTCATACAAACATGCATCTTTATGCTTCCCAGCTGTTAGTACCGTAGATTTTTTTTCCTATCAGTATGCATCATGATGCTTCCCAGCCGTTTATACCAGATTTTTTCCTATCAGCAGTATGCATCATAATGCTTCCCAGCCGCTTGTACCATAAATGTTTTTTCCTATCAGTAGTATGCATCATGATGCTTCCCAGCCATTTGTACCATACATTTTTTTTCCTATCAGCAGTATGCATCATGATGCTTTCCATACGTTTGTACCATACATTTTTTTCCTATCAGCAGTATGCATCATGATGCTTCCCAGCCATTTGTACCATACATTATTTTTCCTATCAGCAGTATGCATCATGATGCTCCCCAGCCGTTTGTACCATAGATTTTTTCCTATGAGCAGTATGCATCACAATGCTTCCCAGCCATTTGTATCAGATTTTCTTCCTATCAGCAGTATGCATCATGATGCTTTCCAGCCATTTCTCCATAGATTTTTTCCTATCAACGGTATGCCTATGATGCTTCCCAGCCGTTTGTACCTTAGATTTTTTTCCTATCAGCGGTATGCTTCATGATGCTTCCCAGCCGTTTGTACCATACATTATTTTCCTATCAGGTGTATGCATCAAAATGCTTCCCAGCCGTTTGTACCATAGATTTTCTACTATCAGCAGTATGCATCATAATGCTTCCGAGCTATTTTTACCATACATCTTCTCACCAATGTGCATCACAAGGCTTAAAAAGATTGTACTATAAATATTCTCAACATAATGCTCCCCAGCAGTTTGTACAATGTCTTCTCAGCTGTATGTATTGTAATTCTTCCAAGCAGTTTGTACCATGCAATGCTTCCCGGCAGATTGTGAAGCGTCTGGATGGCCGAACGGTTATTGCTCCCAACTTCGGGTCCAGGGTTCGAATCCCACTGGAGGCATAATTCAGCTCATGACTGTACGGCACTTTATTGCTCAGAGCCTTTCATTATCATCCTTCCCTTGTCGGGATACGACTTAAACAGATGTTTAAAGGGACGTAAAACACCAAGCCCCGAGGTTATAAAACTTTTTTCAGTTGAGCATGAAATTTGTCCTGCTAATAAATTGCTAATTAATTACAATTGCTAATGTTTTCTTGCTAAACACAGCCAAGCTTGAAAAATTCTCTACTAATAAATATGAAAATGCCGACTGTTGTTGACATTTTCATATATATTAGCAGAGAGAATATGCTCACCTGAGTTGAGCATGAAAAAAGTTATATAACCTCGGGGCGTGATCATCAAATCAGACCTGACTATGCTAGTAGATGAACTCGCTAAAAACATGCAATCTGGAAAACAACTGACCTTATCCTCCTTGATTTTAGTAAAGCTTTTGATAAATTTGCACATGAGAAATTGCTTTTGAAACTACACTTTTATGGTATAAGGGGGAACACACTAAACTGGATAAAAGATTTTCTTGACAACAGGACACAATCAGTTATACTTAATGGATCAAATTCGGACAGCATCCCAGTTCCTTCCGGTGTCCCGCAGGGCTCGGTTCTTGGCCCCATGTTGTTTCTGGCCTACATTAATGATCTCCCGAATCAGGTAAAGTCCAGAGTAAGGTTATTCGCAGACGACACAGCCATGTACCTTGCTCTCAATGCCCAAACAGACTCAGAGATTCTCCAGAAGGACCTTGAGAAACTCGAAATATGGGAAAAACTCTGGGATATGAGTTTTAATCCCTCCAAGTGCCAGGTCATTCATGTGACCCGACGTAAAAACCCCTTTCAGACTGACTACCGTCTTCCAGACTGACTACCGTCTTCATGGCTGTGTATTAGAAAGTGTACCCTCTGCTAAATACTTAGGGGTCACCATTTCGGAAGACCTCAGATGGGCAGACCACATTAATAATATCAGTAAAAAGGCAAACCAGACTCTAGGCTTTGTAAAACGCAATATCCGGGTCCACAACAGGGACCTGAAAGCCACTGCATACAAAACTCTTGTCCGCCCACAGTTAGAATATGCTTCTACTGTGTGGTCCTTCTACACCGCTTCAGACTCCAATAGACTTGAATCAGTTCAGCCAAGGGCCGCTAGATGGGTACCAGAGACTACCGATATATATCTAGCGTCTCTGCTATGCTTCAGGATCTCAAATGGCGCACCCTTGACCAACGACGCATCGACAGCCGGCTGGTCCTCCTATATAAGGTCACATATGACCTTGTTGCGATACCTGGTACTGACTACCTGGTCCGGAACACCCGTCCTTCTACAAGAACTCATTCTCTTGCATACAGACAGATCTCGACTCTGAAAGACTATTACAAGTTCACATTATTTCCCCGCACTATCATCCACTGGAATGCCCTACCAGCCCACATACCTGTCCTCCCTACCCTGGCACAGTTTAGTACAGCTGTCTGCCAGGTAGTCCATTCAAAACCTTAGATACCAGAAACTATTTTTATCTTTTAACTATATTAACACTCTTGATCGCACTGTACAAACTCATTTCACCTACTTTTCTTTCCCCCCTTTATTCAACTAACCCGCTTTAGCACTTGGTTTTACCGGAACCCCATCTGAAGTCCTCTTCGGAGGGTAAGGTGTTACGGCAGATAGATAGATAGATAGTCTTCTTACCGCTGTCTCTTATAATGCTTCCGCCGGCCTTGATAGCTCAGTTGGATGCACGTCCGATTTGTGGTCAGAGGGTGGCAGGTTCAATCCCCAACGGTTCCAGCAATATTCTTTCGTGGAGATTGGTCGTGGAATATTTACTACGGTCACTCTCTCCCGCTGATTCAAGAAAGGCAGTTGTCAGTTTCTGGCGAAAGAATGTGCACAAGTACTGGTTAACTGCTTAGAGGATTAAGCCTGCCAAGGAAAAGTAACCACTTAGAGGATTAAGCCTGCCAAGGAAAAGTAACCACTTACAGGATTAAGCCTGCAAAGGAAAAGAAACCACTTAGAGGATTAAGCCTGCCAAGGAAAAGTATGGTTAGAAAAATGACCGGCTCGACATGACCTTAATAATGTCGACACTACCTCCATTTCACTTCATGTACTTGCTATAGTAAAAAAAAAAAAAAAATAAAAAAAAATGGGGTGTCAGAAGGGGCTGGGTCAGAAATAAGTTCACAGGGTGTTATATATGGGTATCTATCAAGCAGGAAATGGTTCTTTTTTTCGTACCAGTCGCAAATTATGTGAAGTGTTAAGACCTAAATGTGATAAAGTTAAACCGTCAATTTCGTGGTTAAGTATAGAGCGTATTCATTGCTGCTACAACATGAACTATGCATAATATTCTTGCCTTATGGTACCCGGACCTATACTACCTGTGTTTGAACATGTGCTCAAATTGTGTATCCAGCACATTACCACTACTCAGCTGTGTCACACCAAGAGAAAACCTGAACACTCATAAATGCAAGCAGGTGCGCGGATCAGACTGCGCATTTACGCATTCTGACCAGCGCACTCCTGTTTCGAATTTTTGGACAGGTTTCCTCATGACGTGGCTCGCTTGACGTTTAAATTGTCTTTCATATTTGTCGTAAAAATAGACTAGTATAATACTTTTTACAGATTTTTGCGATCCCGAGCTTACACGGTCCTAGCAATGTTATCGAGTCGATGTCTGGTTTCATATACCTGTTATATCACAAAGCCTAATTCTATTTTAAATTGTGTATACGTACATAAACATGCCCACACATACGCATGAACGCACACACGAATATATACACACACAACAGAACCATACCTCTCCACGCAAGCACGCATTATACGTACGCACGCACGCACGCACGCACACACACACACACAAATGATCCGTACTGCGCCACCTCACACTGAACCGCACCACACCGTATCTCGCGTTGTTGTACTAGTGGTAAATATTGTAGAACTATTGTTCTCTTAAAACACCTAACACATATACATTTAGATGATGGCTGATCCTGGTGGTTCAAGGGAGATAACTGCTACTGAAAATCGAAGGGAACTAACTGACATGCGGACACGTCAATCCTCATCGCTCCCTGGGCTAATTCAGCATTGGACAAGTTGATAATGTTTTTCTTATTTTTCCCGGACGATACTATCTGGCATTGCTTGCTGGTTGTCTCCTTTGGAAGACAGCATGCATGAGGTGTCGGGACCTGTTTCCGGGGAACGGCGTGTCGTTTGCTGAAAAATTTGCCGGGAGCGTGGGCGTTGTGGTGAGCAGCATGTTAAGATTATATTCCAGGCTCCAATATATGTTTGAAATCTCCACTTACTGCAGGAGTTAAATCCTTTAAACTGTTAAACACTGTATTTCAGCACTTCTGCACCTCCTTCACAAAGCTTAAACTATAACAAAGAAGCACATACTTGTACCGATCTAAATTCATCTAGTATATTCCACTTGAGTGTTCAGTTGAGACAGTTTTTTTTTTCAAGTCATGTTCATGTATATGTCCACGCATACACATACGACTGCACAGACATACACGAACCATAAAACACACGCATGTACTCTGTGTCTTGAAATCAGCATGCTCAGCACTTGAAATAAATAAGTTACAATTGTTGTTAAAATGGCTAGTATCAGTTGAAATGTACAGTATTTTTTTTTTTTTTTTATCTTAGTACACACTGTCGTGTTACCTGTGATTTTTTATTATTACTTTTTTATTTCCTCAGAGTTCTATAAGCTTGATTATCACCATGAGTTAGGTTTCAAACGCTTAGATATACGAGTACGAAACTGTGACGCTTCACGAGATGGCTTGGCCAGCTGGGTGCGACGTCGTCGGCAACAGTCGGCGTTATGGTGGCGCTGTTGCTGGACTCGCATATCATTCAGTTCCATTGTGGTATTTTTTTTCATAGACAACCTCTAAAGCTACAACCTTATATTGAGATTGACATTTTTCAGCGACCGCATAGCTCCTACATCATTTATCGAGGCGGAATTTGCAGACGACGCCGCGGCTCGGCAGGCCCGGGGATCTCGTGAAGGGTCAAATTAATTACTTATGCTCTTACCCAAAAGAACCTAGTTAACATGCACGGTGTTGATGCCGCGTCGGATCATCGTCTGTTCGACGCCACGGCGTCGTCGACGCTGATTGGATGCTGCTCCTGCGTCGTGTACCTGGCGTGATGTATTAAATATCTCGGTATTATTCCTCCTTTTGCAATATTCCTTTGGGTAGATTTATGCAACATTGCTTTGAACTAAATGTATTATTCCCACCACAGTTGCTTTCATATATATATATATATATATATATATATATATATATATATATATATATATATATATATATATATATATATATTTTTTTTTTTTTTTTTTTTTTTTTTTTTCAATTTACTTGATGTTTACCATCACGTTTCTTTATTTTTTATTATGTTCGTTTTCCTATCCTTTTCTACCTGTAACTTGGACTGACCACCCTACATTCAGATATTCACAGCCGATGACTTACGTTGAAACTACACACCAATTTCAAGACACACCAGACCTGCCTTCAGGACTCGTCTTGATATTTCTACAGTTCCTACTGAGCACTACCTGAAGGTCAACCAATTTAAATCAGACGGGCTTGGTGGCACGTTAGGTGTTTCTTTATCGTTAATGCTAGGTGCCAAGAAGAGAATAACATATAACAAATTCCATCTACTTTTATTTACAATGACACTAGTATTGTTATGTATCACAAATAGCCGTAACCTCTCTGCGTTCAGTATGACGCTAGCTATTCAGCGAAGCAACGAGGTTTACAAAAACATTAAGGTTCCCTACCGGCGTATGTCCTTTCGCATACCGCATCAAAACATTTCTCTCTGTTGCAACCTCTTTTCCCTAATCATAATCGACCTGACACTATGGTTAACCTCTTTATTACTTGTATGTGGGGACATTGAAACCAACCCAGGGCCAGACTCTGTTGACAGCAGTGGCTCCTCCAGCGAAAATCTGTCAGCAACATCTTTTGAACTACTACATAACCACCTAAGTATTATTCACGCAAACGTTCAAAGCCTGGCTCCGAAAATCGACACAATACGCAGTGAAACTGAGCCATATGACGTGTTTGTTTTCTCCGAAAGCTGGCTAAACCCTGACATTGACAATAGCACGATACAGATAGAACACTTTATGTCACCTTTTCGGACAGATAGGAAAGATCGTCCTGGAGGAGGCGTGATTATCTATGTCCGCGATACTCTATTCTGTAAGCGAAGACCCGACCTAGAAATACAAGGCTTGGAATCTACTTGGGTCGAGATCCAAATCAAATCGAAAAAGGTGCTAGTGGGGGGATTCTATAGACCCCCTAACAGCAGCCCTGACTACTTCGATCTTATAAAAGAAAGTGTCGACAGAGCATACAACACCAACCTAGCAGACATTATAATCACGGGTGACTTTAACATTGATATGTCTCAAAACAATAATAATAAAATGACAGACCTTCTCCTCGAATATAACCTGAAACAGCTTATAACAGAACCTACGCATTTTACAGAAACTTCTTCTTCGCTCATCGATCTAATCTTAGTGCGTAATAATAATAATGTTCTAACCAGCGGTGTAGCTGACCCTTTTATGGCAGATTATACCAGGTATCATTGTCCGGTAATTATTCTACTCAAATTTACTCGTCCACACATGCCATCTTTTAAAAGACTAATATGGAACTATAAATTAGCAGATTACGATAAACTTAGGAACTTGGTGTTTGAATCTAATCTCTCAGAAAAAATTGAATATGAAGAGAATATTGACCAGAATATCAAGGATATTACTGATACAATTCTTGCGGCTGCCAAACAATCAATACCAAACAAAAGAGTCACCATAAACCCACATGATCAGCCTTGGATAACATGCAAGATAAAAAAAACTTGATAAGGAAACGTAAACGCACCTTTAGGCAAATATAAAAAGACAAACAACATTTATTTTTGGATTAAATATAAACTTCTCAGGAACAAAGTCAACGATGCAAAACGGTTATCAAGAAAACAGTATTTCGACAAACTTCATCATCTGCTGTCCTCAGAAAACTGTGACCCTAAAATATTCTGGAAAACTTCAAAACGACTTTTGAATATTGGGCGTTCCTCTAGCAATATTCCAGCACTCACAATGAACCACGAAATGGCTGAAACAGACCAACAGAAAGCAGAAATGTTAAACACATACTTTTCCTCTCAGACAAAGGTCAATGATACAAACAAAGCATTACCTACTCTACAGCCGGTACAGTACATCTTAGAATCAATCACAATTACCACGCAAGACGTTCTTGATGTATTGAAACACTTGAATGTCAGCAAATCCTGCGGTCCCGATCTAATCAGCCCAAGAGTCTTGAGGGAATGCGCCGACTATCTGGCCTATCCGTACTCCATTGTTTTTAACCGGTCCCTCGCTCAAGGCTATTTTCCTACTTCGTGGAAGGACGCCAACCTATCTCCAATTCATAAAAAAAAATGAAAAATCCCTCCCAAGTAACTATAGACCCATATCCCTTTTGAGTTCTGTAGGCAAAATCATGGAACGCTACGTACACAAATACCTTTATAATTACATCACATCACATCAGATGATAACTCCATTCCAATCGGGCTTTGTACAAGGTGACTCTACAACCTATCAACTTCTTCACACCTATCACACCTTTTGTGAGGCCATAGACAGTGGTAAAGAGGTACGAGCAGTTTTCTGCGACATAACCAAGGCCTTTGACAGAGTCTGGCACAAGGGTTTGCTCCACAAACTCCGATGGTGTTTCCGATCAGGTTCTGAAATGGTTTACTAGCTACTTATCTGGGCGTAGACAACGCGTCGTCATCAATGGCAAATGTTCCGACTGGGCCTCAGTTGAAGCCGGTGTGCCCCAGGGCTCCATATTGGGCCCACTTCTATTTCTTGTATACATAAATGATATTGTTAAAAACATCGGCTAGTCCATTCGTCTCTTTGCTGACGATACCAGCCTGTACATCATTGTTGAACGCCCTGACCTTGCCGCAAGACTGCTAAACAGCGATCTACAAACTATTTCTGACTGGGCTGACTTATGGTTAGTAGAATTCCACGCAAGGAAAACGATGACAATGACGCTCACTAGGAAATTAAACCCCATTCAACACCCACCCCTGTTCTTGAATAACACGATGATTCAGGAAACACCCACCCACAGACATCTGGGCCTCACATTTTCCGATTCATGCGACTGGAAAGTACACGTGAAAAATATATCTGAAAAAGCTTGGACACGTCTCAACCTTCTTAGAGCCCTCAAATTTAGAGTGAGTAGAACATCCTTAGAGAAAATGTATATGGCCTTTGTTAGACCCCTTTTAGAGTATAGCGATGCCGTCTGGGACAATTGCTCACTTGAAACTAAAAAACAACTCGATGCAATTCACGTCGAAGCTGCGCGAATTATAACAGGGGCAACCAAATTATGCAGTATTGAAAAGCTCTTTTTTGATCTTGGATGGGAGTCTCTTCAAAGTCGTCGAAATAAACACAAACTGGTAATCTTCTACAAAATTCTACACGGTCTTACACCCGACTACCTTTTTGACATTGTCCCCCCTACTGTTAGAGAAACAGCTAGGTATAATCTTCGAAATTCTGAACACATTCAGAACTACAGAGCTAGCACAAATCTGTTTCTTAACTCTTTCTTTCCCTCGACTATACGCGCATGGAATAGTCTACCAAACGAAGTCAAAGAAGCATCATCTGTTGCATCCTTTAAACACGCTCTAAACAGAAATATAAAAATACCTCCTAAATACTTTAACGCTTGTACACGCATGGGTCAAATTCTCCACGCTAGACTGAGGATGGGATGCAGCTAACTTAATTCCGACCTTTGTCGTAAAAATATCGTCCAAAGCCCTTCTTGTAGCTGTGGAGAATTTGAAAGTGCCAAACATTTCCTTTTCACGTGTGTTAACCACTCAGTTGCCAGGGAAAGATATCTACCACGCAATCTACATAGTTATACAATTAATGACCTGTTGCATGGGAAAAACAACCTTTCATTGCATGATGATGAAATACTCACCTTACAAGTTCAAGACTTCATTATCAGATCGGAAAGATTTGTTAAGGTACCTAGCATCTAGCATATAATGTAAATTGCCTTGATACATGCCTACTCGCTTATTTATCTGTACAAATCTTGTGTAGAGGTCAGTCAAATCTTTCTTCCTCTCTCTCTCTCTCTCTCTCTCAATGTTTGCTTTCTCGTATGCACTTTCAGTAAATACTCTAGTCTTGCTACTCTCTCTCTCTCTCTCTCTCTCTCTCTCTCTCTCTCTCTCTCTTGTTCGTTTTCTCGTATTCAGTTCATCTCAATATTTTGAGTCATGCTACTCAATAATGTCGTACATTACATTGTTTCAGGAGATGACGTTTATAAGCCAAATGGCTTACTGTCAGATCCTTATGCCAGATCTTATTTATATGTTGTAAATGTATACTGGCTCTGAATAAAATATTGTTTAAACCAAATTATTAAAACATTTTCGTCCGCTTGCCATTTACCATTGTATCTACGAGGGCGAGTCAATAAAAAGCCAGCCTAACTTATTTCTGGGTGAGATCGATCTCTTCTTTTTCGATGCAATTGCCCTCTAGAATGATGCACTTGGACCAACGGTGTTTCAGTGCCATCAGCCCAGAACTGAAGAAGCCAGGGTCCTTGTCTCTGACCCACTCCTCAGCTGCCGCCACGACTTCTTCGTTGGACCGGAAATGACGTCCACGAATATCCTTTTTCAAGTTTGGGAATAGGAAATAGTCACTAGGACCTAAGTCCGGAGAATAGGCGGGTGCGGTATTAGCTCGTACCCATTCCGCTCAACAGCATCCATTGCAATTTTGCAAGTGTGGACTCTCGCATTGTCCTGTTGGAGCAGAATCCCTTTGGAGAGTTTACCTCGGCGTTTTCACGGATCACAATTCTCAGTTAGTCGAGCAAATTTGCATAATACGCACCTGTTATTGTACTTTTCTTTGCTAGGTCCAACATAATAACGTCTTGTGCATCCCAAAATACAGTTGTCATCATCTTGCCAGCAAAGGGTTGCGTTTTGAACTTCTTTGGCCTCAGAGACCCCGGCCCTATACTCTGGCGACTTTGAGCTTTATTCTCTGGCTCATAATAATGGACCCAGGTCTCATCTACAGTCACCAGACGTGAAAGGAAATCATCTTCCTTTGACCTAAACCTTCAACAATGCGCTGTATACTGATGCTCTGGTTGCCATTTGCTCGTCGCTAAGGGATTTTGGGACCCAACGGGCTGTTAGCTTGTGCATACCCAAGCGATCATGTAAAGTTGTTGAAACGCTACCATGTGAAATGTGTAATGCATCCGCCATTTCTTCCACCTTAATTCGCCTATCAGAGTACACCAGATCCCGTACTTTATTACACATTTCTTCATCTGTGGCATCTGATGGGCGTCCAGACCTGGTTTCCTCTTTTAAAGACGTTCTTCTGCGTTTGAATCCCCCAACCCAGAATTTAACTTGTGCATACAATGGTGTAGAAGACCCAATAACATTGATCAACTCGCAATGTATTTCCTGACCTGTTTTCCCTTTCAAATACAAGTACCGAATTACAGCACGGTACTCAACTTTTGACGAAAAGCTTACTTTTGCATCGCTAGCCATGTTTGACATTCAATATCTTATGAGTGAATGACACGATAAGGGTGCAATTTTGCCCTCAGGCCTAAACCATGTATTGAAACAAGGCATGAAAATCTTGGGTGTCTCGGTCAACTGGAAATGGGATAGGCTGGTTATTTATTGACTTGCCCTCGTATTTTTAGAACTATGCGTGCAAAAAGAGAGAGAAAAGGGATAAAATGGCTAGAGCTTTGACATAATTTTCAGATGTAAGAAACCAATTATGTTTAAGTGACAATTAATTCCCTGAGACACAGTTGGTCATTATATATATATATATATATATATATATATATATATATATATATATATATATATATATATATATATATATATTTATATATATATATATATATATATATATATATATATATATATATATATATATATATATATATATATATATATATATATATATATAAAGTAATGAAATGTAGAGAATTATTAATGAAATAAATTGCATATTTCGAAAAAGTTATATTTTCACTAGTGAAAATATAAAACTTATATTTTCACTCCTCTGAGCAGTGAAAAATATAAGATCTGGAACTATTCGAACGGCACAAAGAACTAAAATTTGCATGTCTTTATTACACGGGATGAAAATTTTTAAGGTATTCACAGAAAAAGAGTAAATTTTCTTTTTATTTTATTGTTTACAGGTCAATGCGCGTTTCTGACGTCATATCTAACGTCACCAAACAAAACATGAACGTCATGGCAAGATTTGCATCTCTTCTATCGAAAGTGATGTATATAATAAAAAGAAAATTCAAATGTTTGTCGTGAATATGAACTATTTCATCTCGTGAAGTGAAAATGTCGTCTATGGATATAAAAGCCAATCTCAGTAAAATATACAAATCTTAGTTTTCACAGTATAGAAGCTAATATATAGAGGTTATTCAAATGTTTGGAGTGAATATGACTTTTATTTCATCTCGTGAAGTGAAAAAATGTATATTTCATGAGTGCCGAAGGCATATTTCATTTTTTTCACTTCACAAGATGAAATAAAAGTCATATTCACTCCAAACATTTGAATATCCTCTATATATTAGCTTCTATACTGTGAAAACTAAGATTTGTATATTCTACTGGGATTGGCTTTTATACCCATAGACGACAGAAAAAGGCTTCAAAATTAAATCTAAAAGCATTGAAAACAGAAATTTTGTGGAATATTAATTAGCCAATGTAAGATCATATTAAACTCAGATACTGTACATTTGAATTCTGCTTAAGACATAACGGGAAAAATAAATTTTGTGATCGGCCGAAAAATGATCTGCGGGTCGGATCGGACTTGGCTTTTATACCCGACCTTGTTTCATTACCAAACAGTGACGACGTCTCGGACTCAGTGGTTCTGAACAGATTGTTAGTTCAACAAACGGTCTTTCAGGAAACTTAATTACGGAGGTCAAATTTTTACAAATAGGATTACATGCAAATGCCAACTAAACGAATTTAGGGATTTAGTCATATGGTTTCATCGTCTTCGGAATATAAGACTCGGGAGACCAAGAATATAAAATTTGAGTCGGGTAAGTATTTCCTATTGCGTCTAGCGAAGAATCAGATGATCAGATCAGAATCCGAGCAAGCTGATCAGAGTCTTTGCTGTCCGCCTGAAGACGCTTTGGATCATTAGCTACCCATAGAGTGCCCTGGGCGCAGGTCGAGTATGAAATATCAAATAGCCATATACAATTTATTTCTGTATTTGAAAGACCTGTGTAACAAAGAAATTGACTGCTTATCAAAGATTATAGAAAAAGCTTAAAAAACAACAACAACAAAAAAACAAAACAAAACAAAAAAAAAAAACACAAAAAAAAAAAAAAACAAAAAAAAACAAAAAAAAAAACAAACGGAGAATGAATGGTCTGTGGGTTTCATACCCCTTGAAATGATAAATCTGAGTTTAAAAAATAACTACAGGTCTGATCTAAATTTCCTTTTTGTTGGATAATGTATATTTAATACCTCATAATATAAACCCAAAATGAACAAAGTTAAAAACATATTAGTCTTGCAATCCAGGATAGAAATTATGGTCTCGGTCACGGGGTTCCTGTCTGTGGGTTTCATATCCCGACCTGGGCGCACACGCAATAGGGTAGGAAACGATCAATTGTCTTTCCACGTGCGTATGATATTCAGTGGATTTGATAACATTTATTTTTTTCAAATCTTCCAAATTAGGATAAAGGATATTGTTTAATAGAAAGTTTGCGTTAATTAGAAAATGACACTGCAAACTACTATGACCTTATTTTAAAATAAATATAACTTCTTTTATTATTTAGACTTAGGCATCCTTTTAACCACTCATAATTTAGTCATTGTATGTTTCTTGTTGCAAAGAAATTATGCCGTTTATCCACATTATTCGTCTGTGTACACTTATTTCCGTACATATGTATGCCCATCTAATCACCGATGACGTCATAGCCGTCTTTCCGAATAACATCAGGACTGTTTTCCATTTAAGGGGAAATGGATAAACAGTCACTGGACACAACTCTATTTCTTTTTTTTAAGTTTTGTCTGCCTTCTGAAAAGAAATCTATTCTAAAAGAAAAGAAGTTTGTTCCCCTTTGAGAGTTAAGTACCGTTTCCCATTAAAGGGTAACGGATACTTTTTAGGGGAGACAACTTTCAAAATTGTTTGCTTTACTTCTAAAAAGGGTTCTACGCTAAAAGAGTAGAACCATTTTCAGATGAGACTTGGTGTGTGTGTGTGTGTGTGTGGGGGGGGGGGGGGGGGGGGGTGAGTGTGTAACTTTCTATATATGGCATATACAGATGTGCGTGCCGAATGGCCTCTTTTTTCAACGCTGCCAGGTATATGATTAGTTCGCCTTTTTTTTTCAACAAAAATTCTTGATTCGTATGTGAAAGGCCCCACTTTTCTGACATCCCGGTATAAGCGTATATTTTTCGCTCAAAGATTTTTCGAGACTGCTTGTTCTCTTGGTAACCAGTAAATTGATTGCTATATTTGTCTAACTACCAGCAATAAATGGGTATAAAATCAAAGGGCAGTATACGAATAGGTCAACATTTCGGACGATCAAGTATATGAATGGGTCCGGTTTTTCAAAGGCCAGGTATATGAAAAGGGCAGGTTTCGAAATACTGGCCTGCACAACAATACCAAAATTACCCCCAAGTTACCCCCCCCCCCCCCAGCCCCACGCACACACACGAGCGGACTGTCACAGAAGTTTTCTTTCTTGTAAGAAATGGCGAAAGATCTACTAATTGTATCCAATTTTCTTAACTTACATAAATGTATAGTCAAAATCAAAGCACTAACAGCACTGGTGGGTCGATTGTCTCTGAGTGTAGGCTGGGAAAACGGTCCTGAACGGGGATTTAAGACTGTTTCATTTAACCTTTAAGTTCCTGTAGTTTAAGCAAATAGTGCAGACCCTGATCAGACGCCGCGTCTTGCGGCGTCTGATCTTGGTCTGCACTATTTGCCAATGTCCCAGTCCAGATTTCACAAATAACCCTCTTTACACGGCGCTCTGACGTCACAGCGACAAGAATAGCGCGGCTATAAATAACCGTTACCTGGATTTCATACAAACACGCGGTTTGATTTCATTGGTGAATGATAATCACGTGGACAACAACCTTAAGGAAATTTTGATGTAGAAAAACTATGGCTTGATTGTAAATAATCGGCCCAACCAATGAATGCAAATTTTGCTGATAACTGCTATAAGATGCTGCCAAACAAAGGCTCCGTCCAGTGTTCTGCCAGTATTAAAGTACCACTACCACCACTACTACTACTACTAGTATTGCCAGTATTGAAGTACTACTACTAATATTAATGATAAAAAAATGCCGCGTAGAATAATGATAATAACAACAATATAAAAATAGGTAATGATAATGATAATAATCACCTAACAGCCTAACTTACATGTACAAAAAAGGTTCACCAAAACTCAAAACATTCTAAGGGATGCATACGCTGACGCCAGAGTGACTGCAACTGCAACTAACATCGACACCGAGTTCGAACAAGTTGCATGTTAATGAATATTCAAGTGAACTTCTCACTATTATGTACGTCTACTGAACTTCGAAGAAAATAAAGTGAGCCTCACCATGAAAAGCTGGTAATTGGAGTACGCGGACAGAGAGTTCGGCTACATACGCGTACTCTACCCGTAACCACATCGCCGTCTACTCACGGTGTCGGAGGTTAGCTATTAAGTCTATGTCTGTAATTAGACTTAGCAGTTGTGCGGACTGATTTGGGACTTCGCTGTTCCGTTAGGCCCCGAACATCCCTTTCCTAGGGCACTGGCTCAGTTAACAAATGCAATGGAAACGTGAATACATTAATACTTAGCTTGCTGGGTAAAGTTTTAAGCAGGCGACATGTTATTTTTACTTACTTTCTCTAGACAACAGGGGTTTGCATCTATGCTAATTGACTTCTAAGGTGAAAATTTGCATGACTGTCAAATATTTTTTTCGAGGACAATAAATAATGAAAAAAAAAATCTTTAATATGTCGTCTGCTGAATTTGTCTGTTAAACATCGCAGACTAAGCAAAATGTATACACGAGAGATAGCCTGAAAATGAAGTTAGTATCAACGCTTAGCACGAGTAAACATTTCAGCAGGCGATATTTTGAAAGGGTTTTCTTACATTTTTTTCTGAAAATAGGCTTTGACAGTTCATGCAAATTGTCTCCTCTAAGGAGAAAATTTGCATGAAGTGTCAAAGCCTATTTTCTGGGAAAGATATTTCAAAATGTCGTCTGCTGAATTTTTTATCCAGAGTGCTAAGCGTTGAGATCTATTAGAAATTATCAAATTTTCTTGTACGAGGAGACATGCCGCTGTTAATAGTGTTAGACAGTTTGCTAATAAAAAGCTCTAGAGAGTAGGGTCGTTGTTCAGTCAGATTTCTTTACTTTTGATGCTCTAGTATTTTTCGCTCACTGAGCTTTTGTGATCCTCCTGTGTCCGGCGTCCGTCGTCAGCAATTTCTTTATATGACCTGTCTTGTTTTATTACTAGACCAAATGTTTCACTCATGGCCTTTTATCAAATTTCCGCTGAACAAGGTGGCCACCACAGCTAAAAATTAAATAATAAAAAACAAACAACAACAACAAAAAAAAAAACAAAAAAAAAAAAAAAAAAACAACTTTAAACGACATCTCCTGGGCCAGTGGCCCGATTTCAAAATTATTTTACAGAAATGTTCCTCTTGTGCTCCGTTCCTCTTATAGTGCTGTTAAAGCAGTCTTATAGGTTTAGTATATACACAACGTGTTTATAGTGTCACAGGGGAGGAAAAAGCACATGGCCCGACCGGGACTCGAACTCAGGACCTCTCGCATACCGTGCGAGTACTCTAGCCAACTGAGCTACCGAGCCACTCGGTCGACCTGCGACAATTTAGCCTGCTTAAATAGATTTATCCCCGAATCTGCTCGGAATCGTGTCGGTACCGACGAGACAGTCCCTTTGCTGCTCGCAGCCCGAGCACGGACCCCACACTGAGCCACCAAATGTCACAGGGGAGTAAAAAATACACGACCCGACCGGGACTCGAACCCTGGATCTCTCGCATACCGTGCGAGCACTCTAGCCAACTGAGCTACCGAGCCACACGGTGACCTTCGACAATAGGATAAATAATATGACTCTTCGCATGCTTCACGTGCAATGTATAAAGAGATGTGTGTCATTCTGACCACGGAGATTATATTTATTTGTGTAAGATTCAGGCAAAGGATGGGATAGTATGTATTGTGTTTCTTATATTTCTAATATACTTGTATTTTTGGATTACTAATAGGAAGACGGTAAGTAATTGATTCTATCAAGAAGTACATTATGCGTATTGACTGTTAGTCGTATACCACCCTCCGTCATTGTATACCTCACGCACATACACGATACAGTCCAAGTGGTCCCAGGTCCCGAGTTCGAATCCCGCTGGAGGCGGATGTACGGCACTTCGTTGCACGTAGCTTTTCATTATCACCCTTCCATAGCCTCGATATGACTAAAATGATGTTGAAAAGGACAAAAAACAACAACAACAAACAAACAACACATCATTATGTATGGTAGTTTGACTAAGGATTGTCTGTGCGAAGTATCGCCTACACCTGTCCGCCGAATGTTATATTATAGGATTATATGGACCATATCAAGTGAAAAATGCCTTCGACAATAGGCGACATGCGCAGAATCAGCCTCATTGGGGTCTTTGTCTTCTGTTCTTCTGGTCTTCTAGGCCGCTGGACACCTATAGTTTACCTCCCCCTAGGGAGAATTCTGTAGACCATGTTTTTCTTATAGCCTCCTTATAGCTTTTTGCAGCATGTTAGCCGTCTGGCGATGGGGGCGTTACCCAGTAACGGCCTGTTAAACTTGTTACCCCTACAAAAAGAATAATACAGTGGGAGACTGTTAAACCTATGAGAATTGGATCAAAAGTAATTATATGATCCAAATAAATATATGAACTTACAGAACAGTCCACTAGCTACAAAATGTGATGTTTGAAAATTCGTTTTGGCCTTACATGGTGTTACACATGTTACATTTTCTACAGTACCTTTTAGGAATACGTTTTAGGAATGAGTATTTTAACTCGTACAGTTCATTTTCGTAGATTGTACATTGCCCCTTTGACCTGAACTTTGTAATTTGTGACAAGATATTTGAATTCCCTTTCCAAAGCTACAAACATGATCTCTCTAGCTTTTATACTTCGTCAGTTATTGGGTGTTAAGCATTGTCACCCAACTGCGAATTGTAACATTCAAAAAATCATTTTCACATATTATCACACCAAATGCAGCCTAGAAGTTGTACAAATAAAGTACTCATATTTGTAGCATTATATTTTAGTAATATGAGATACATAGGTGCATTAAAACCTGTCTCTGCCATATTATTCTGCCCATAGTAACGCAGGTAACATCTAAAATATCTACATATTGTGGGCTTTGGAGGTTTTCCCTATTGTATTCTGCATCATTTTTAAATGCCTCTGTTTTGTATCCTTTTGAAGTTTTAGTAAATATTTCCAAAACTCGAAATTTAATGTAGCAAGTCTTTGTCAGTTATATGCATTCGTCAGCTATATACATTCAATACTGTTTACAGTAAAGTTGCTATCTGCATTATGGCTACTTTTGCATAAAATACTGAATACTGTCCTGAAGTTTTAAATGTATGGCAAATGCTTATAATTTCTTTATGTCTAAATAAAATATCTGTAGATGTATTATATGTCAGACCCTCACATGACTTTGCTTAATAATTTATCAATGGAAACATAACACCTGTGTGACTTAATTTTAAGGGATTTTTGTCTCTGAAAAGGTCTTTATCTATACGTTTATCACTTGAATTAATACTCTGTTTTAGAATAATAAAGTTCTGTAACTTCATATCTTCAGAATAAGGGGATAAAACTGGCACTTCCGCCTTATTTATTCTGTTACATTATTAGGTGTTTACATAGGTAATTCATTTATCTGCAATCTAACTAACCTATGCAAATCAAGAATTTTATTGATATATTAAGAAGATCCTTATTATAGCTTGCTACACCGATTTTTGTTTATGATTTTTGTTTATGACCTTCATATATATATATATATCAAACATTGCACAATATGCAGTTGATCACAAAGTCTTTCTGTTACATGTTTCATGTGTATGTCTGTAACATGAAACATTATTTCTGATTAAACAATATCGGTACAAGCATAGTCTCATGCCAAGAAATGTATGCATTTAATACCAGAGTAGCATTTACATGTATTCCTGATTAAAACAAAATGTTCACTATCATTAAAACAAAATGTTCACTATCAGTGTGCACTTCTGTAGGACATATAGGGCCAGTGAACACAGTGATGACTGATCAGCTTTCTTGAAGCAGACAGCAAAGACTGATCAGATTGAGCGTTCAACCTGGCTGAGACATTAAGATTACATAAAGTAAATCATATAACACTTTGCCTTACCGTAATATGATTTTCCCCAAAACAAACAGTGTTACTTTATCGTTTAAATATACAGAAAACAACTATCCTTAAAGATAAGTGTGTAACATTAGGCAAATTAGAAACATACATAGCCCAATGAATTAAGTATATACCAGAGCAGTTCAGTGACTTTAGCACTTTTAGAGATTAACTCCACTCTTATGTTGAAAACAAAAGTGGTATTCAACCTGATTTTCATCTGTTTCATGCATATATTTGTTCATTTTTCTATTATAACATAAACTGCCGGTACTAAGCTGAAACTCATGAATAAAAATTAGATCAATATTGTTGGATACAATTAGCTATAGCCAGCATTACATACTTACATATGACTTTGGTTTTAACTTTATGAGAGGACCTAGAAAACATATTCTTAGTGTCAGAATATGCATTCTGAGCAGCAGAAGTTGTAGTCTTAGCTCCAGAGTATGTCTGAAATATGAGCAGTGTCTGGACAGAAGGAAAATGGCCTTAAAGAACATAGGACTTTAATAGTAATGAAAATACATTGTTTGTCTTATTTTAGTAGAGTCTGTCTTTAGAACCACAATAAAATTGTAACAGTCAAAGTAAAAATATGCAAGGAGTCTGATTAAGAATAGCAGTCACAGTTGTGTAACATACGTTACCAGACATGTTAGGTAAATGAAAATATTTGGTAATAAACTATTCACCTTAATACGTCATGCCAGAGCCTGTTCAAATTATTAGGACTTCATGGAGCGTGGGAAAATGCTCACTACAAAGTTGTTGAACCAGGAGTATCAAAAAACCAAACTGGTAGCAACACTTAAGAAGTTCTATGGGAGACATCATGATCTGGTCAATCCCTACAATGTGGCAGTTTCCAGAATTGTTTCTGATGTTTTTGCCAATGACGAGCCATAAGTAGACTTCCAAAATCCCGGACATACGCTTCTATCTACATTTCCTTCGTTCAGGCCTATGGGCATGGTGGGCGAAGCTTGCTTACCAAGTAATGCTTACTATCCGCGGACGCCTGATTACACCCTTTATTCTGGGGTCCATGTCTGTTGGTCTGAACATTCTGATTTGTCATTCGTTTACGGATTTATGAGTTTTGGATTATGGCTTGGGTACCTTGACCACAACTACTTAACAGAATCATTGACAATCAGCGGGCACTAGGTCATTTTCATGTCTGATATTGCAATGGAAATAAGAAGGTGAGAATTAAATACCTCATCTTATCTTGGCATTAAAATAATCTAGTAATAGATGGTGTATCAGAGGTAGGGACCGAAGAAGGATTTTTTATACGTCATTACAGTTTCTTGGCAGCTAAATCTAATTTAGACTCTGTCGTAAGGCTTATACATGTAAGGCCAGAGACACAACCAGTCTTTTCAGTTACGTTATATTATCCCCATTTATATAAGGCTAAGAGACAAAACCAATCCTATTTATTATTTCATACTATCACCATTTTGATTATCAATTATACGTTTTGGAGGTCCATTATAAGGTAACAAAGAGAATGGGAATCGTTAAGATAAATGTTGTTGTGTGTTATTACTAATATCACTAATAAAAATAACAAAACTCTTGTATAATTTTATATCTATAAAGGTTTTCTTATCACTATATTGATGATAAATATGGTAATCATTTATTTAATGTCATAATATTATAAAATGTGTGACTGAACTATATGTGTGTTTTTTTACAAGGTATTTCATAATAAAGCAGATTTTTTAAAGCAAACTGTCTTCTAGCCAGCATAAAATGTCTTATTTTATACACTGTGGCAACAGAGAAGTGCCAAAATGTGTATTCTGTGTATTTGGCTGCATCTTGGCTTGACGATATGTCTTTGGCTTGGCCCGCCGTGGTTAAACTATTGGTTTTCATTTACTCTGCCATACAGTAGAATTAGCCATGAGTACTCGTCGTTTGTTTATTTTAGTGATTAATTTGATTTTTATGTCTTCACTTTGATGCATTGACTGAGTTGGGAGCCTTTATGCGAACCGAATTTTTTATGTATTTCTGTATTAAGAGTAGCATCGGGACACAGGGTGAAGTTGGCTAGCTGTAAAAGTGCTTTAAATCCCCCGGTGGTTCACTCTACTGACCGTTCTAAGGCGGTGGTCCCGGTGCTAGTCTTACTCTTTTTACTTTGTGGTTTATTCGACGAGGCGATTTGTTTTATGTCTTACCTTGTGTCATTTTGTTCTTGTGTTTTTCAGTCCTTTTAGCATTGCGATTACCTCGCTTTGGGAAAAGATAGCTAATCTTAGTGCTTTTCGTACGTTTATTCGCTTTGTGCTTGTTTGGATTTGTCGGTTTCCTCTTGGTGTCTAGGAAGGGCTGCGGTTTGTGATTGTGGCACTCCCTGGACTTTTCTCTTACCTTTTTTTTAGAGATGACTTAAAAATGCAGTATAGTGTTGATATATGTGTGATGTTTTATCATTGTGATTACCACTGCGTTTTTATGTAAATTTAAATTATGAAATAGTTCTCATTGAATAATTTATGCCCTCAGAACGTTTGTTTTCACTTTAGTAATGCTTTTAAGTTGAGATTAGGAACGTATACAGTATTTTTACCAATGGAGAGCTTTCTCCTGCAAACACTGTCTGTAGGAAACAATGTTCTGATATCACAGCACTTAAACTGACATATAACATGTGTAACAGTATCAAGTGAGAAATATTTCTGGCAGTCTAGATGGATTTAAGTTTTAGAATATCAGCTTATGCATAGAAAATAAGCAGTGAAGAGCTAATATCATGTAAGTATGTCTGAAAAGGTGCTATTTCTGTATTTGTTATAGGGTACATTTACTATATATTTTAAATACAAAATTATCAATCAGCAGAGGATTGGCGAGTTGTTTTTTTTATTATTTTACTTAATTCACAAAAGTATAAAAAGTATCTGAGAAATAATTTACTTTGTTTGTTTATTCACCTTTATGTACAAAGTATCAACAGCCATTTATACGATATAGATAAAGTATCACTCAAAAAGTAACATAAGTAACATTAAGAAGTGTATAAAGCATTTATTCAAAGCTTATAATGCATTAGTCCAATCATGATAATTAAATATATCAAACTTATTTCAACCACAGCCAATTAAATGTTAAGAAGTTTGAAATAACGATACTTTTCAGATAATTTAGGCTGTTTCAAAGAAGCTATCGTTCCTTATGTCATTTGCTTAGTCAAACTGGCTTGTTTCCATTTCTTGATATACAAAGGAGAATATATAGTGTTTATATATTATAAAACAGCATTAGATTAACTTTCTAGTCACTGACTGGTCATAGTCAACCAAAATGGTGTATCAGGAAACTTATATGTGACGTTTTTGACTTTTAGTATGTAACAGTTACATATCAAGAGTCCTGTTTTTATAAAACCACATGCATTGGTAGCAAATAGAATGCTAATAACTAAGAATATGAATAGTTTAGTATTTACTCCAAAGTAGGGGATGGTTGGGTGTGGCGAAGGTGTCGTGTATCTTACGTCACCAGGGTGTCCAACTGATATTGGCTTCCAATTGGGCAAAGCCTGCTATCCTTGTAGCAAGTAAGGGTAGAGGGGTAATGTTTTTATTTCTTCTGTTTCTTCTCTTTCATTCCTGTTCCTCTTTCTTACCTGTCCCTCTCTTTCATCTTCTCAACTATCTCTTCTATCTCTTTTCTCCCTTTCTCTGGGAGACGACACAAAATGACCCACAAGGGTTAACATGTCGTTAAACCCCAACACAATCAATCAATACACCAAAGTATTTCTATTGTTTTGAGGGTAACGTTCGTAACATGGCTGTTAGACGTAAACGTCCCCGTCGCCAGAAGGATAATATGTATCATTATATAATGTTGTTTCAGAAAATTGTAGTGTACGATGTTCCCCCTGGGGGAGGGGGTTGCGGGGGAGGGGTGTATGGCCGGCCCAAGGTCTATACGGTTTATTGGTTCTAATGATACTATAAATGGACAGCGAGTGGCCTGATCAACATGCGCGGATGCTCCTGCCGATAAAGGGCATTCGCAGTCCGCGTGTCCCGAAGTTACCATTTTCGCTTGACGCGACTCAGTAATATCTGTAAGGTACGTCACAAATCTAACATGTACAGCAAAGTGAAAAGGTCAGTTGTCAGTTTCTGGCGAAAGAATGTGCACAATACTAGTTAACCGCTTAGAGGACTAAGCCTGCCCAGTAAACGTGTGGTTAGGTAAACTGACCGCGCTCGACATGACCCCATTGGGTTGACTGGGCCGTAAAACCTTAACACAAACAAACAAACAGCAAAGTGGCGAACAAATATAGCACGTGATTATCGTTTGAATAAGTCCACACTGTGCATTTAGATATTTTTTTTCAGGACGCTTACCTGTGCATATAATCTTTCTTTGAATGTGTATTCATAATTTGTGATAAAACTGTTCTTCTTTGTTTTAACCCTCTGAACTTTGTAGACCGGTTCAGGTACCTATGCAAACAGTGTAGATCCAGATGAGACGGCTCATCTACACTTTTTGCCAGTTTGTTAATGATTTTGAGTAAATGACCTATTGACTACAATAGACTTGACCAAATACTAAGATAGAAGTGTCCACTTAAAAAACACAGGGGTGAACAGGCTAAATTGCGAGACACCAGTGTGCTATTAAGTCGCTCTTTGTTCTAAATATCATATACTAAATGATCGAAATGGCGGTGGAAGAAGGATTTATGACTTAGATATGTAATTTGTCTTTGTGTGTGTATTTGTGAATTTACCAATCGTTTGTAACCACGCCACAGCATGAGGAAATAGGATTAACTCATTTATGCCGAATGGACTCTTCTATCTTCACTCTTCGGACCGGTCCATTTCCAACAGAAGGGGTATCTTTTTAGTTTTTATTATTACTATATTTTATTGAAATTTCTGTACTAAATACAAACAATGTAGACCTTGACCAGACGCCGCGTTCTGTGACGTCTGATCAGGGTCTACACTGTTTGCCAATGTCCCTTTTATAGGACGCCAGGCATAAATGGGTTAAGTCACTTAATGTTTACGAGCCCTAATATAAAGCTTGCTATATAGGGACGAAGACTAGGTATCCATTAAACACCCTAAACATCTTCCAAAATAGAACGGATTTTCCTCCATAATTACCATGTTTGTACGAAACCTGATGAAATAAAATGTCTGAACTCATAGGTTCACCGTGAACATCTGCCAAGATCAAAAGGGATGTTCCACTATAATCCCCATGTTTGTATGAAACCTACTGAAATACGATGTCTGATTTCATAAGTTCACCGTGAACAGCTTCCAAAATCAAAAGGGATTATCCATTATAATTACCATGTTTTGTACGCAACCTAGTGAAATAAGATGTCTGAACTTATAGGTTCACCGTGAACATCTGCCAAGATCAAAAGGGATGTTTCACTATAATTCCCATGTTTGTACGAAACTATTGAAATACGATGTCTGATTTCATATGTTCACCCTGAACATCTTCCAAAATCAAAAGGGATTTTCCGTGGGGTGGTCGGGTGTGGCGAAGGTGTCGTGTATCTTACGTCATCGGGGCGTCCAACTGATATCTTTGTAGCAGGTAAGGGTAGAGGAGGAAAGTTTTATTTCTTCTTTTTCTTCACTTTAATTCCCGTTCCTCTTTTTTCCCTGCCCCTCTCTTTTATCTCCTCTACTGTCTCTTCTATCTTTTTTCTACCTTTCTCTGGGAGATGACATAAAATGGCCCACAAGGATTGACGTGTCGTTAAACCCCAAACACTACCAATCAAAATGGATTTTCCATTATAATTCCCTTGTTTGTACGAAACCTGCTGAAATAAGATGTCTGATTTCATAAGTTCAATCAAAATGTGTAATAATGGTAATTTCCTATGCTTATCTAAGAGAGGATTTATTTTCGCCATGGAAACGAAAATCGATTGATATAAACTACATTTCAGTTTTAATAAATTTTAATACTACATGTACATGTATAGCTGATTTCATTTTCGAATTAAGATCCAAGTTAGGGATTTTACAAGTTCCATATCATATTCCATACGGGCATGCTTACTTTGAACAGGAAGCCACATGGAAAATACTATATTTTGCCACATTACATTAATACATCAATGTGAAATGCATACTTCTTAGCCGTAGCGCTAAATAAGGCGTTTGTCCCAACCAATCAACCACAAGTATTAATATTTTTTCTCACCGAGGCACCACTTATGAGTACCCATAACATGATTTCGGAGGAAATTTACAAAATAAAGATATTAAATTCATGTCTGAGCCAACGCACGACAAAACCTGCAATAAGACGTGCGACCAGTGTAGACTTAGATCAGCCTGTGTATATGCGCAGTCAGATCAGTAGTCGCTGATCGCATGTGCCTTCTACAGCTGCCTGATTATCCAAAGAGGGACAGGCAAGAACCCTTGCCATACGGGGTATATGTACAGGCTGATCTGAGTCTGTGCTGGTCACACAGGTCTGTTTGTTGGTTTTGACATGCGCTGGCTCATTTACCTGGATACTCCTCTTATCTAGAACTATATAAGCCATGGCATTTCACCATATTAAACAGGGAAAATGAGGACTATTTGGTTATCAAGTTCACTTAAGTAGACTTATGTAATCAAAAAGGTTGCTGTATCTACATGTACATTTGGAGCATTTAATAGCTGATCCATTACAACAGATCCGTCAGATATACAGTCGAGACTTCTGAAGCACCATTTCTAGTAAAATCTTACATGAAACATGATAAATAAATAAGCTTAAAAATACTGGCATAGAAAACGTAACTGGCAAATAATGACACAATTACTGTCCCAGCTAGTTCCCTCGACAAAGAGCTATTTCCATCGACAGGGAGCTAGTTCCGTCGACCATATTTTGCCTGTCGTAATAAATGTGCCATAAAACTATATTTAAACGGGAAACACTGATTAAATCAACCAACAAGCCACTCTGTTTTACGATTCAAAACGGCAGATAACTGGTTCAGATTAGTCTCATTTACTCAGTCTCATTAGTAAATGGGACAAACAAAAATAATTATACTTGATGTGGACCAAATTGCATCGGTTCCTGGTGTTCACTTTCTTACTTTGCTATATTGGACACGTTTCTGATATTGTACAAATCTTAGCGCAGACGGAGGCTTGTCAAAACTAACACATATATCACTTCATTTGGTGTAAGAGTGGCATAACGCTTTGTTTATATGTATCCCCTTTAAGGTTGGCAAACATATCCCCCCCCCCCCACCCCCGGGCGTCTGTCTGTCTGTCTGTCACAAAATCATGTCCGCTTTATAACTTGAAACCCATTCAAGCTATCTTCACGAAACTTCATATAAATGTCAATCAACATTAGACAACGAGCAGAGCGCAAAAACCATAACACTTGCATTTATACTCATTGAGTTATTTCCCTTGGACTCTGTCACAAAATCGTGTCCGCTCTATAACTTTAACATGTTCAAGCTATCTTCACGAAACTTCATATAAATATTAAACAACATTAGACGACCTGCAGAGCGCAAGAACTATAACTCTTGCATTTATACTTTTTTGAATTATTTCCCTTGGAACATTGTCCGTCACAAAATCGTGTCCGCTCTGTAACTTGAAACCGGTTTAAGATATCTTCAAGAAACTTCATGTAATTATCAATCAACATTAGACGACGTGCAGAGCACAAGAACCATAACTCTTGCATTCATACTTCTTGAATTATTTCCCTTGGAACTTTGTCAACAAAAAAAAAAAAAACAAAAAAAAAACGTGCCTGCTCTATAACTTGAAAACCGTTCAAGATATCTTCACAAAACTTTATATGAATATCAATCAACATTAGACGACGTGCAAAACGCAAGAACCATAGCTCTTTTGTTTATGTTTTTTGAGTTATTTCCCTTGGAATATCATTAGTTAAAATAAATGTTCGCTGAATGTACAATACAATATGACACCAAAAGGGGGGGAGACAGCTATGTTTTTTGTAGAAAAACAAATTCTAGTTGATGATTACTTCTGACGTTCAAATTTTAACAACTATTGAAACGAGTAACAATTAATAAAGACATTATTGAATTTATTGTTCTATCAACCTAATGGTTAATGAAGCTCTCAGAAGTATTGCAATCAAAAATAAGTAGCCTACGAAATGAAGGAGAAAGTATTGAAGTATATCGAAAAAAAAAAAAAAATAAATAAAAAAATAAGGATGTCGCATAATATCGGTGAATATTTTCCGACGAAATGCCTCTTCTATAAACGCAACTTTTTAACCATTGACAAATAACTTTAAAGCAGCCACGCTTAAGTTTTATCGAGTGTATTCCTGCATAAATTTTATCTCCTATAAATTTTCCGGTTGTCCAAAAATATCATTTAAGTAATGGATTTATGACATTCAAACCAGAATATAAAAGTTAAAAATGTATTACAAAGTTTGCACCGAATATATCAATAAATTGAAGTCTTTGGCGAATAAAGCGCAAGTTGTTTTGAGAACCAGGATATTTATAGGGGCTGAATAATTATTGATACAGAAAACCAACATCTTAAACGAATACACTTGATTTTGATACACGATACTGCATTTTTCAATGTTTACCTTTATTAAAAAAGAAAGCAAATGCATTGAAAAACGGTAGCAGATAGGTCCTAAACCTCTCCGAGACCTACTTTATTTGGGACGAAACTTCTAGGATGGAACGGACTTGCACTGGGACGAAACTTCCATAAACCGGTATAGCAAAGATTGATTAAATACTTGATTTCCCTTATGAGCTAGGTAGGTACGAAACCTCTCCGGGATGTACTTGATTTGGGACGAAACCTCTAGGATAGAATCTCGGAACAGACTTGCATTGGGACGAAACCTCCATAAACCTGTAAAGCCAAGGTTGATTAAAAACACGATTTCCCTTATGAGCTACGTAGGTACGTAACTTTTCCGGGATGTACTTGATTTGGGACGAAACCTCCAGGATGGAATCTCTTGGATCGGACTAGCATTGGAACGAAAGCTTCATAAACCTGTACAGCCAAGATTGATTAAACACTCGATTCCCTTATGATCTACTACGACAGGAAATAGCTCCTTGTCGCTGGAACTAGCTCTTTGTCGAAGGAACTAGCTCGGACAGCAATTTGTCATTATTTGCCAGCGCCGTTTTCTACGGCGGTATTTTTGTTTAGCTTATTTATAATGTTTTATGTTTTATTCAGGAGATCTCAAGGCTCTAGATTTGTCTGACAATGAAACATCATGGACCCAAATCTCTGTGTTGACCGAAAAGTTAGAAATTTCAGTTCCGTGTTCAAAAGTTATGGCAAAATTATTCAAGCCCTGCTTATTACTACGGCAAATTCTAACGGAGAACAAAGTTGAATCATATCTACACACGATAGCATTGCCCGATTCTTTCATAAATCACTAATAAAGAAATAATAAGTGATCAAATTCTTGTAGACATACCTTTATTTACCGTTTGTCTGTCGAGGTTACCAGCTCGAAAATTCACGGATGTGGCGAGGGAACAAAATTCCATTGACGCATTTTCGAGCTAGTTGCCTAGATAACCACCCGTGAGTATGGGGTTCCTATGTCTAACATTAAAGTTCTGTACTCTTCGTGTGACGTGATGGTCATGAATATTCGTCTGTTAATGTTGTTTGTGATGTAAAGTCTTTTTTTATTGTAATGTTCTAAGAAAGCTAGTCATTCTTGTTCAAATTCAATGATAATGTAAGCACCAATCATGATTGTGACAGCTCCAGTTGAATGACTGCCCTTTGGAACCTTTTTGCATTTAAGCAAATAATTATAGTATTTGTACCACGTTGTAATATCATAGAATATGCAATATATAATAACATTTGCACAACATTGTAATACTCTAATTCATATGGTAGCATTTGTAATGAAATAGTATTTGCACCAGATTGTAATTCATAATTTATATAGAAAAGATGCAGTGAAATAGTATATGCACCACATTGTATTCTCATAATGTATGTAGAAGCGTTTGTAAAAAAATAGTATTTGCACAACATTGTACTCTCATAATATATATAGAAGCATTTGCAATAAAATAATAATAGCACCAGTTGTAATCTCATAATGTATATAGAAGCATTTGCAACAAAACAGTATTTGCACCACATTGTAATCACATTATGTATACAGAAGCATTTGCAATAAAATAATATTTGCACCACATTGCAATCTCATAATGTATACAGAAGCATTTGCAATGAAATAATATTTGCACCATATTGTAATCACATAATGTATACAGAAGCATTTGCAATAAAATTATATTTGCACCACATTTCAATCTCATAATGTATACAGAAGCATTTGCAATAAAATAATATTTGCACCACATTGCAATCTCATAATGTATACAGAAGCATTTGCAATAAAATAATATTTGCACCATATTGTAATCACATAATGTATACAGAAGCATTTGCAATAAATAATATTTGCACCACATTGCAATCTCATAATGTATACAGAAGCATTTGCAATGGAATGATATTTACACCACATTGTAATCATATTATGTATATAGAAGCATTTGTAATAAAATAGTATTTGCACCACACTGTAATGTATACAGATACATTTGCAATAAAATAGTATTTACACTCCTTGGGTGGGCGGTCTAAGCCATGCGTATGACAGTGCCGTAATCACGGCTTTGATTGTGGCCTAATTTGTATGCCCACCTTTTCGATGTCTTTAAAGTTAACTAATGATTTGTTGTATCAGGCTGAGAACATGCCATGTATTATCTTGATATACCAGTCATTTTTCATTAAATGACATTTTTCATCTTACACAATCTTGGCTTTTTATTACATCTCAAACTAGCTGGACTTGCCTAGTGATTGTCCGTTTCTGACCGTGGATTGTCACTTTGGTTGACGGTATCAGTGTGCCAGATCTTGGTCTGAGGCGGACGAATACTCAAAATAGTATTTACACCACACTGGACTCTTATAATATATCTACTATCCTTTCAACATCTCTCGGAAAGACGTGTTTTGCTTGCCGTTTTGTTTTAAATGAAGATATTTTGTTCTGAATGACAATATCTTATCAGAACCCATTTTTCTTTTCTGATTCTGTATTCTCTTGTCCAATATTTACATAAAATTAAATTTACGGCAAAAAATGGTCTTTCCTGTGCAAATTCTATAGTAAAGTGATTTTTTGTATTTTTTATCTGAGAAAATATTTTTTGTATTTTTCTTTGCTGAGTTTGAATTATTGATGTTTTACAACAATATTGTGAAAATTTCAGAAAAAAATGAATAAGCGGAACTTATTGAAAATCTGCCTTCAAGTTATCTACCCTACAGATTTCTGTATAATATGCATTCAGTTTTACTATGGGAAAAAGTGAGAATATTTGATTAAAAAAAAACAACAAAAAAAAACAATGACTTTAATAAAACGTTTTGGGCATAGGTAGTTACGACAAATTGTTTTGTATTAAATCATGACAAAAGTTTGCTAATTTATCTCTTCAGTGTAAAGCGCCAAGCAAAAACGACTATCTGAAAGATGTCGAATGTACAGTAGAAGAATTTGCAGTATAAAGCATTTGTGCCACATTGAATTATCATACTGTATATGACAGCATGTTTACAAATTATATATCATTTGTATCACATTGTAATCACATAATGGCTAAAAAAGTATTTGCAGTATACAAGCGTTTGTAATACATTGTAATAACCCAATGTATATGGCATTATGTGCAATATTCTTTGTACCACATTTTAGTCTATGACAATATTTTCAATATAATAGCATTTGTACCACATGGTAATAACGTTATGTATATGACAGCATTTGCAGTATATTCAATAGCATTTGTACCACACTGTAATAATGTATATGGCAGCATTTGCAATATAATATTTGCACCACATTGTAATCTCATAGTATATACAGAAGCGTCCGCAATAAAAAAGTATTTGCACCACACTGTAATCTCATTATGTATATGGAAGCATCTGCAATAAAATATTATTTGCACCACATTGTAATCTCATCATGTATAGAAACATCTGCAAGAAAATAGTATTTGCACCACATTGTAATCTCATCATGTCTATAGAAGCATTTGCAATATAATAGTATTTGCACCACGGTGTAATCTCGTAACGTATACAGATTCGTTTGCAATAAAATAGTATTTACACCGCACGGGAATCTCAAGATATATATAGAAGCTTTTGCAGTATAAATCGCATTTGTGCAACACTGTAATAGATCTAATCTAATGTATATGACAGTATTTACAAGATAATAACATTTGTACCACGTTGTAATAACCTAATGTATATTACAGCATTATCGCATTTGTACAATATTAATGTTTATTATATAATCTATAAACAGACGTTCTCTCAATGGTCAAGAACGTAATCTGTAAGGCCTGACACATCCATTTAAATACGGGAACTAGTGTTGCAGTTTGACCCAATTCTAGATTAGAAAATTGCAGGAGGCTGAATCGCTGCGAATCGCATCTGAAATTCAGTCAGTGTAGTGATTATACGCAGCGGAAAATGTCAAAGAAGAATTCGAAAGTAAACGATTCACATCATTTTACCCTTAACATCAACTTAACATCTGAAATTCAGTAGGTGGAGTGATTATATAATAAAACAATTGTTGACTATTGAATCATTAGTGGACATAATATGATGTCGATCAGGAATTACCAATAATGACCGAGGCGGGCCCTCGGTCAATATGACATATGAAAGCATACGCAATACAACAGTGTAGTAGTAATAGGTATATTATACACTTGTACTGCCTTGCGATCCAAGCCGAATCATCGAACCTTGTACCATCTGTAAATATTTACACGTATAATGCACTAGTGAATGATTTTTGTTATATAGTACTCAGACTTTGTTAAGCATTAAATCTTCATGATCGGGTAATATTGTTTTCTGATTTGATACTTTTAAAATCTCTACTACAGTACGTGTATGTTACTTTATCCCTGCTCAGAAGAAATGATGGTACTTGCTTGAACTTACACTTATCCTTTACTTGCAGGGTAAATCAAAGAAATTAAGCTTTAAAATGCAACATTGCAAAATTGCACTTGGCGGGATAGGCTGGTTTAGGCTGATGTTTTTTTGTTTGTTTTTTTTTTTTTTCAAAATATGGCTTAACCAAAAACAAACTGTTTCACCAAAACTGTTCTCCATTCTGTCTTTACTGACACCCGATTTTAAATCGAGGCATTAGTTAAGATGCTACATACTTTCGAAATATTTTGATGCAGAATTTTCATGATGCTCATCCAATTTTAGGAGTATATTCAGTTTCTATTACAAATAAGGACCTGGTGATAAATTCATTGCATACTTTGAGCACATCCAAGATAAATATCAGAATCTTTAATTCGAGGTTGCACAAAAAGGAAGTTACGTAATGTAAACAGCAGAAATGACGAATACATTGAGCGTTTCGTCCCATGTATATTTTCAGCATCAGCACTCAGTGGGTAAACTCATCTAGTACTTTTTGAGACCGCTCAACAGGTAAAATGTTGTAACGAGTCTAAGGTCAACATACCTAGGTCGTATTTCGGAAAATCGAAAAGTTGATATACACGTACACAATATTAGGAATGTTCAGACAGACAGACATGGACTCAATATTAATGGGGAGTAAACAAGCGTCCATGGAAAGTAAATGCTTCGCCCATCGTGCTTATCAGCCAAAACAGAAATTAAGGAAACGACAGGAATAGTTATGTCCGGGGTTTAGACATTGACTTATTTAAATATTAGGATAACGTATAGAAAACAAGTACAGTCAACCCTCTGTATACCGACCCTCGATACTACATAATGACAATTTGACTGACACGAAACCTTCGCTCAAGAGGTGTCTACAAGAAACATGTTTTAGATATTTGTTAGAAGGCGATTCTAACAAATATCCAAAACGTCTTCTATGGGGAAATAAGAATTAAACAGGGCCTTTCTCACATAAGATACTACTCACTAAGGAGTCTTTACAACTAATTCATTTTATTGGCAACATCTTTGGGAACATAGGCTGTCGTTGTAACGAGATATCAGTGTACTGTGTCCAAATATGTAAGGTTAATACAGTATAAGTATATATGCGTTTCAAACTTGTTAAGCAGTCTCCCTTTAATTCATCATAGAACAGCTTTTATATTTATTTTTGGGGATCTTTGGACCCACTCTGATACCTTGGAAAAACTAATTTCCTTAAGCTTGCGCTAGGGGTTGTATGCAGCCCTGCAAGCTATAGTGCTGTTATATGAAGAGTCTCGAAGAAATCCAGACTCTTGTTTAATGAAATTGAGATCCAGTATTAATGAAATTTAAACTCCGATTTGATGATTTATCGTTCACTTATGCGTTCTTGGTTCCAAGTGCAATCTTTTGTGTTTCTTTTGGACGTTTTTGAAGGATCGACTAGAATAACAGGTCTTTGTTTTAGACTGGCAAAGATTTGTAGAGCCTAATCAGACGACACTTTTCTGCTGCATATGATCTGGCTCTACACTCTTTGCTCTGGCTTGTCTGTTCCAATACTTCGGATAACCATGGTATACAACATGTGATCATTTTTAGGTCCAATGTTTACAATCGAGCCATAGTATACAAACGCCAAAAGTTCCTTAAGCTAGTGTCCACATGATTATCATTGACCAATGTAATCAAACCGCGCGTCAGACGAAATCCAGGTAACGGTTATTTATAGCCGTGCTATTCTTGTCGCTATGACGTCAGTGTGCTGTTGATAGTGGATTATCTGTAAAACCTGAACTGGGACATTTGGGACATTGGCTAATAGTGCAGACCCAGATCAGATGCCACAGAACGCGGCCTCTGATCAAGGTCTGCACTGCTTGCTTAAATTACAAGAAGTTCATGAATGGTTAAATGAAACACTCTTGAGTCCCCGTTCAGGACCATTTTACCAGCCTACGCTCAAAAACAATCGACCCACCAGTGCTGTCAGTGCTTTGATTGTTAGTCGCAACTTCCAGAAGTTGAGAACAATGCACCTTATGAGATGCGCGATCAGCGAAGATTCGAATCGGCCTGCGCATCCGTTCAGTCTGATCAGAGTCTTCGTCGTATGAAAAAACCTTGAATCATTTCTTGGCTGTTCACAGAAGTCTCAGAGGTCTGATCAAACTGCACCGATGAGCAGACTAATCTGAGTATTTGCTCGGCGTATACATATCTACTGACAGTTACTGTAGACGGGTAATTTGCATTCATTTATAACCACACCCCATCCCTACCCCACCGTCGGCGGGGCTCTTATAATGCGTTATAAGATACGTTTTCAAGGTTAGGTTACACCTTTTATTTGGAACTATGAAACTACTTAACCATTGCAGTGCATCGTGTATCATTCGGTATCATATCAATCTGTAAACAGACCGTGCAGAATGTTCTTGACTTTCTCTGCCCGCCTGTAACTCAAAGACCTTAATTTTATGGTTATCAATAATACAGCTTACGCAATAATGCGATAATGATTCCATTCTCTGGTCTTTGTGTCATTCTTTGTGACGTAACAGCGTGAAGATCATCCTCAATAAATTCGCCTATGGTTAAATCGGATACAGAAATCACAAGGACCTCCGACCAAATCAGAATAAACGTACGCGAATGAACACCGATTTCCTTCAACAGAACATTATTTGATCAAAACTAATACACTTTAATTAAACATTGAATATAGAGTAGGCGAATCTGTATGCAAATGAGGAGACAAGCGTAATCCTATTATGACAGAAAATTGTTTGCCTACTTTAAATTCTGCTTTATACGATTAGGTTAGCATGTTGATTTCTTGGAGTCTCTTAGTTTTTTGCACTGAATTTTGCGCAGTGGGAAAGAGAAAATAAGCCATCTTATAAGAAAAACAAGTAGCCCAAGAGAGCAACGATCGCTCACCTGAGGAACACTTAGCTGAAGGTATGAATATACAGTCGACTCTAGTTATCTCGAATTCAAAGGGACCCTCTGAAATACTTCGAGATATCCGTACTTCGACATATCAGATTTGCAGAATTGCGTAAAAACTAATTTGATTAACCACATTTAACAAATATATGTGTAATTGGACCCTTTAAGTTAGAGATATATTGAAAATATTGTGGAAAAGAGGAGAAATTGCTCCAATTTCTCCTCTTTTCCACAATATTTTTTACATGTTGTTAGATTTTCATGTTTAGGCAGGGAACAGATTTTCACTTCGAGATAAGCGGTTATTCGAGATAAGCGAGTTCGAGATAACGGGAGTCAACTGTAATTCGAAACTCCAAGCGACCATCACATATGTTTTTGTCATAGGTTTCTTCCTATACATACATAGTTAACACAAACACGTCCTGTTTAAAGTTTTTTTTTTTTTTTTTTTTTTTTTTTTTTTTTTTTTTTTTCAAATTTCCCTAATTGACTGGAATTTTTGTCTTATAAGACACCTGGAGAGAGTAAGTTGGGCCATGCAAACCAGAGGCCCAAAATCAAAGTTGCCCGAGCTTTTATGCCTATCCTGATTACCAGCAACTTTGATAATGATTCGATCAAAAATGAACGCGCTAGCATGGAGACACCATTTTTCTATTCAAACGAAGTCGCTATCATCAGCACAACATTTACCTAGTCCATGGGGCACTCAAGTGCGGGTAACTATCATGCCAATAGTCGAAACCGCACTATAACTTGTCCAAGATTTTATGTCTGTCCTTGTTATCTGCAAGTTTGACGAAGATCCAGTCAAAAATGACGTCGCTATCATCCAGACACCATTTCACCATTATATGTCTATGGGAGACTAAATGGCAAGTAACTCACTTGTAAATAGTCCGACCTAACCCAAACACAATCTCGTCCAAGATTTTATGGATGTCCTCATTATCTACAAGTCTGATGAAGATTCGATCAAAACTGAATTCGCTATCACACAGACAACTTTTCCCTGATATAATAGGCCTTCAAGGGCAGGTAACTATCATGCATGTAGTAGAAACTGGGTCAAAATCAAACCGAGTTTTTATGCCTATCCTCATTATCTGCAAGTTTGATGAAGATCCGATTAAAATGGTCGCTATCTTTCGGACAACATTTCCCCATGATATGGGTATGGGAGACTAAAGAGCAAATAACACTCGTGTGAATAGTCCGATCTGCTCCAAAATCAAACTTGTCCAAGATTTTATAGCTGTCCCCATTGCCTGCAAGTCTGATTAAGATTCGATCAGAAATGAAATTGCTAATGTCCGGACAACATTTTCCGAAGTCTATTGGACCCTCAAGGGTAATTAGCTCTCAAGCCAAAAGTAGGAAGTGGGCAAAAATCGAACATGTCCGAGATTTTATGCCTGTTCTCATTATCTGCAAGTTTAATGAAGACCCGATCAAAAATGAAGTCGCTTTAGTCCGGACAACATTTCCTCATTATATGTCTATGGGAGACTAAAGGACCAGTAACTCTTATGTGAATAGTCCGATCTACCCCAAAACTTAACTCGTCCAAGTTTTATGGCTGTCCTCATTACCTGCAAGTCTCACGAAGATTTGATCAAAAAACAAAATCACTATCGTCCGGACAACATTTTCCGAAGTCTATGGGGGCCCTCAAGGACGTGTAATTCTCATGCCAACATTCGAAATCGGGCCAAAATCGAACTTAATCGAGATTTAATGCCTGACCTTGTTATCTGCAAGTTTGATGAAGATTCAATCAAAAATAAAGTCGCTATTGTCCGGACAATATTTCCCCATTATATGTCGATGGGAGACTAAATGGCAAGTAACTCTCATGTGATCAATCTGGTTTGCCCCAAATCGAACTCGTCCAAGATTTTATGGTTTTCATTATTACCTGCAAGTCTGATGACAATTCGATCAAAAATGAAATTGCTATCATCCGAACCACATTTTCCTAAGTTTATGAGGCCCTCAAGGACGGGTAACTCTCTCATGCCAATAGTCAAAAGTAGTCCAAAATCATCATGCGTGCTTGTCCGAGATTTTATGCCTGTCCTCATTACATGCAAGTTTGATGAAGATCCGATCAAAAATGAGGTTGCTAGTTTCCGGACAACATTTTCACCATTACATGTTTATAGGAGACTAAAGGGCAAGTAACTCTCATGTGAATAGTCCGATCTACCCAAAAATCGAACGTCCAAGAATTCGAAGCTGTCCTTATTAGCTGCAAGTCTGATAAAGATTCGATCAAAAATGAAATTGCTATCGTCTAGACAAAATTTTCCTAAAAGTCTGTGAGGCCCTCAAGGGCGGGTAAGTCTCATGCCAATAGTCGAAAGGAAGCCAACAAAAAACTTGTCCAAGATTTTATGCGGGTTCTTGTTATTCGATAAAGATTCGATTGAAAATAAAGTCGCTATAGTTCGGACAACATGCTCCCCATTATATGTGTAAAGGAGACTAAAGGGCAAATAACTCTCAAGTGAATGGTCCGGTTTGCCCCTAAATCGAACTCTTCCAAGATTTTATGGCTGTCCTCATTGCCTACAAGTCTGATGGAGGTTTGATCAAAAATGAAATCGCTATTGTCCGGACAATATTTTCTAAGTCTATGAGGCCCTCAAGGGCGAGTTACTCTCATGAATGCCAGTAGTTGAAACTGGGCCAAAAATTGAGCGAGTTTGTCCGAGATTTTATGTCTGTCCTCATTATCTGCAAGTTTGATGAAGATTCAAGTAAAAATAAAGTCGGTATCGTCCGGACAACATTTGCCCCATTATATGTCCCTGGGAGACTAAAGGGCAAATAACACTCTTGTAAATAGTCCGATTGGTCCCAAAATCAAACTCGTTCAAGATTTTATAGCTGTCTATATCTACAAGTCTGATGAAGTTTCGAAGAAAACTGAAATCGCTGTCGTTCGGACAACATTTCTATGTCTGTGTGACCCTCAAGGACGGGTATCTCTCATACCAATAGCTGAAACTAGGCCAAAATCGAACTTGTCCGATATTTTATGCCTATCCTTATTATCTTCAAGTTTGAGGAAGATCCGATCAAAAATGAAGTCGCTGTCGTTTGGACAATATTGTTCCCATTATATGTCTATGGGAGACTAAAGGGTGATTAACTATCATGTGAATAGTTCGATCCGCCCCAATATCGAACTTGTACAAGATTTTATGACTGTCCTCATGACCTGCAAGTCTGATAAAGATTCGATCAAAAATAAAATTGCTATCTTCCGGATAACATTTTCCGAAGTCTCTGGGGCCTACAAGGGCGGGTAGCTCTCATGCCGTTAGTTAAAATTAGATCAAAATCGAACTTGTCCGAGGTTTTATGCTTGCCTTTGCTATCTGCAATTTTTAAGAAGATTCGATATGTCTATGGGATATTTTGGCTGCGATGAAAACCAAAGTCCTGATCAGATTTGCCCCAAAACCTAATACAGCAAATCCCCTACCCCAATGATTGTACACACTGTGAAATTTGATTAAGATTGGCCAACTGGCCTTGGAGATATTCTTGTTCGAAAGTGTGGATGCGCGGACGGACAACGGAGCCTTCCTACGCTACAAGCTCAGGTGAGCTAAAGAGAGAGAGAAAGAGAAAAACGGTTTTAGGAAGTATGAGAATAGTCAATGCGCAGATCAGCCTGCACATGCGACAGAAAATCGTACCACAACGAGAACACTCACTTCTGAACACAACAGAAACACCACGTTGGAACGTATGTGTGGCTTTAACATGTTCACGAGAACTCTAACCTCGCCCTAAGTCCTGAAAAAATAAATCGAACAACCACAATAAACAAATGAATAATAAACAAATTTGACTCCTGAAGTTAGATATATTGAAATTATTGTGGAAAAGAGAAAACTTACACAATGTTTTGTTACCTGTTGTTAGATTTCTATGTTAAATTTTCACTTCGAGATAAGCGTTTTCTCGAGATAATCGCTGTCGAAATAACGAGAGTCGACTGTAATAAGTTATCGATACTAGATGAAGCAAAGATAAGGATTCCACTACAACCTGAAAGCCAGGGACGACAACTAAAGACGAGTAAGATAAGACAAAGGCCTTTAACCCATTAGAGACTGAGTAAACTCTCCCACACTGTACATTGGAAGAGTCCATTTTCTGTTTTAGGTATGTCAGGCTATATGATGTAGATATTCCTAAAGAAAAATGGTTGAACTATTTGCAGACAGTGGATACCCTGATCAGACGTTGCGTTCTTCGGCGTCTGATTTTGTCTGTATTGTTTGCCCATTACCAGTTCAGGGGTCTCCAGTTTCCAATGGGTTAAAAAAAAATAAATTTCGTTTTTGTTAACTGAAGTAAGACATCCACAGGGAGTTGTTTTGGTTCCAATGACAAAGCTGCTGTCTGACGGCTATTATAGACCTTGGGCGGGCTATAGACCCCCCACCGCCACCTCCAGGGGGAATTTTGTACACTACAAATTTCTAAAACTACATGATATAAGAAACAAAATGACACATGTTAGTCATCTGGGGATTAGGGTGTTTGCGTGTAACAGTCATGTTACCAACCTTACCCTCAAAACAATTTAAATAATTTGGTGTAAATATCATAGCATCCATATTCTTGCTTACTAGCACGCTATTTGCTACCAATGCATGTGGTTTATAGAGACAGGTATCTCAATATGTTAAGCTGTCAATGACTTGTTTTATAACTGTTACATACGTTACTAAAAATCATAGACCTCATATACATGTTTCCTGATACAACGTTTTGGAGGATTATGAACAGCCAGTGACTAGAAATTTAATCTAATGCTGTTTTACAATAGATAAACACTATTTGTCCTCGTTTGTACCTCAAGAAATGAAAACAAACCAGCTTGACTAAGCAAATGACAGAAGGACAATAGTTACTTTAAAACAGCCCAATTTATTTCTGGAAAGTCTCGTGATTTCAAACTTCTTAACATCTTATTTGCTGGGGTTGCAATTAGTACAATGCATTTAACTATTATGATTGGTTCAATGCATTATATGCTTTGAATAAATGCTTTATACACTTCTGAATGTTATATACGTTACATTTGAGTGGTATTTTATCTGCAAATTGTATAAATGGCTGTTCATACTTTGTGTATAAAGGTGAAGGGTAATCAGCTCTATAAATATTGTAATATCATAGTAAATTATTTTTCAGATACCTTCATAGTTTAGTGAGCTAAGTGAAAGAAGAAAACATTCGCCGATCGTCTGTGGTATATGCAACTGATTTTTTTCTTTAAAGTAGTAATGTACCCTATAATAAACACAGAAATATCCCTGCTTCATAATACTTACACGATAAGAGCTCTTGCTTATGCTATATGCATAAAGCTAATTTTCTAAAACTTAAATCCATCTAGACTTCCAGAAGTATTGCACACTTAATACTGTTACACACGTTATATTTCAGTTTAAGTGCTTCGATATCAGAAAACTGTTTTCTATTGACAGTGTTTGCGGGAGAAAAATATTTTCAGTAGATCTCCATTTATCAAAATACTGTTTAGTTTCCTAATATCAACACAAAAGCATGAATAAAGTGAAAAGAAACATTCTGAGGGCACAAATTATTCAAGGAGAACTATTTCATTATTTGAATTTACAAAAAAATGCAGTGGTAATCACGCTGATAATAACATGACACATATCAATACTGCACTGCAATGAGATGCAGCCAAATACACAGCATATACCTCTGACACTTTTTTGTTACCGCGGTGTATAAAATAA
Source organism: Anodontia alba (assembly GCA_964016985.1). Classification (NCBI taxonomy): domain Eukaryota; kingdom Metazoa; phylum Mollusca; class Bivalvia; order Lucinida; family Lucinidae; genus Anodontia; species Anodontia alba. The sequence continues at coordinate 53,767,245 of OZ024833.1, forward strand.
AACATTTTATGCTGGCTAGAAGACATTTTGCTTCAATAAAATCTGCTTATTATGAAATACCATGTGAAAATAAAACACATATAGGTCAGTCATACATAATATATTTTGATGACAAGCACATTAAATAAATGATTACTATTGTTTATCATCTATATAGTGATAAGAACAGCATTATAGATGCAAGATTATACAAAAGTCTTGTTATAAATTTATAAGTGATATAAGTAATAAGACTGACACACAACAGCATTAAACTTAACGATTTCCTTTCTCTTTGTTACTTTATAATGGACCTCAAAAGCATGTACTTGATTGTCAGACAGGTGACAGTATAAAATAAATTATAGGATTGGTTGTCTCTCTGAGCCTTAAATGGCTTACGGCAGAGTCTGAATTAGATTTAGCTGTCAAAAAAACTATAAAAAAAAAACAAACCAAAAAACAGAAATGACAGTGACCTAGTACCTACTGATGGTCAATGATTCTGTTAAGGTGAATAGGTTTCTACCAATATAAAATGCCATAAACAGATATTATCATTTACCTATTATATCTGGTAATGTATGTAACACAATTGTATCTGCTATTCGTAATCATACTTCTTGCATATCTCCACTTAGATTTTGACAGCTTTTATTGTGCTTCCAAAGACAGACCCTACCAAAATAAGACAAAACAATGATTTTTCATAACTATTAGTAAAGTCCCATGTTCTTTAAGGCCATTGTCCTTCTGCCCAGACACTGATCAGTCTTCAAATTTACAGCTTCTGCTGCTCGGAATGCCTATTCTGACACTAAGAATAGTTTTTTAGGTACTTTCATAGAGTTAATTTCAAAGTCATATGTAAATATGTCATGCTGACTATAGATAATTACATACAACGATATTGATCCGATTTTTATATATATATGCGTTTAGCTAGGTAGTCTATGTTTTAGGGATAAAATGTACAAATATATGCATGAAACAGATGAAAATCAAGTTGCATTCCATTTTTGTTTTCAACACAAGAGTGGAGTCAATCTCTAAAGGTGTTAAAGTCACTGAATTGCTTCAATATATACTTAATTTCAATTTTTGTGTTATGTATGTTTATTACTTTGCCTAATGTTACACACTTACCTTTAAGGATTATTGTATTCTGTATATTGAAGAGATAAAGCAACTATTTGTTTTAAGGGAAATCATATCACTGTAAACTTAAGCAATGTGTTTATGATTAACTTTTTGTTACCTTCATGTATTTAAGTCGCAGCATGACAAAACTAACAATTGACTTGTGCACTTGGCAAAGACTCAGATCAGCCTGGTAGTCCGCTCAGTCTGATCAGTCTTTGCAGTCCGCATAAGAAAGCTGATGCCCTTTGCTGTTCATTGAGCACACAGGGAAGACATTGACCAATCATCATTGTATCCGCAGGCCCTATATGTCCTGCGGCAGCTTATGATAGTGATAAACATTTTGTTTTAATCAGGACTACATGCTACTCTGCGATTAAATACACGCACTTTTTGGCATGAGACTATACTTGTACCAATATTGTTTATTCAGACATTACGTTTTATGTTACATAGATTAAACATGTAACAGGAAGACTTAGTGGTCAACTACATAATGTGCAATGTTTTTAAATAGATTCGAAGGTCATAAAAAAAAATAAAAAATCACAACCAAAACTTACTGTAGCAAGCTACAATTTGGATCTTCTTAATATACCAATAAAATTCTTGAATCGATATGCATTGGTTAGCTAGATTGCAGATAGTGAACTATCTACTGAACAACCTGATAATGTAGCGGAATAAATACGGTAAATGTGTCATTTTTTTTATACTTTTATTCTGAAAAATCTTATTTTAAAACCGAGTATTAATTCAAGAGATAAAAGTATAGGTAAAGACCTTTACAGAGACAAAAATCCTTTAAAATTAAGACATTAAGGTGTTACATATGTTACCACTGATAAATTATTTAGCAAAGTCATGTAAGAGTCTGACATAAAATTCGTCTGTAGATATTCTATTTAGACATAAAGAAATTGTAAGCCTTTGCCATAATTTGAAAACTTTAGGACAATATTCAGTATTTTATGCAAAAGTGGTTTAAGGAACATTTGCTTAAAATCAAAAAAGCAAACCCGGCGTACCTCATATGGGGTATACATATCTCAACTTATAAGATTCGCCAGAGCTTCTTCAAATCTTAATGACTTTAACTACCGTAATAAAGCCCTTACTGCCAAACTTCTTAGGTAGGGCTATCGTTATTTTAAACTTCGTAAGGCCTTTTCGAAATTTTATCGCAGACACAGTGCCTTGTTAGAAAAATATAGCGTCAGTCTGAAAACACTTCTGCAACAAGGTATATCGGAACCCGAATTTTACGGTGACTTAGTGTACAGATTTAGAAAAATTGTAGGTAACTCTAACTTTTCGGAGCAATTCAGAAAACTTATAAACCGTTATAAAAGAATTGGCTATAGCCTGGATATTATGCGGCAGACTGCATGCCTAGTTGTCAACCCAATCATTGTTGATGGCTACGCTTCACTCTTTAATTGCACGACGGCGGTTCGGGCCTCAGACTCAATGACGGCCTCTTCGTAAAACTTTAACCAGTGGGTTGGGGCTTGACGATATGTCTTTGGCTTGGCCCGCCGTGGTTCAACTATTGGTTTTCATTTACTCTGGCATACAGTAGAATTAGCCATGAGTACTCGTCTTTGTTTATTATAGTGATTAATTTGATTTTTATGTTTTCGCTTTGATGCATTGACGGAGTTGGGAGCCTTTATGCGAACCGAATTTTTATGTATTTCTGTATTAAGAGTAGCATCGGGACCCAGGGTGAAGTTAGCTAGCTGTAAAAGTGCTTTAAACCCGCCGGTGGTTTGCTCTACCGACCGTTCTTAGGCGGTGGTCCCGGTGTTAGTCTTACTCTTTGTTGCTTTGTGGTTTATTCTACGAGGCGATTTGTTGTATGTCTTTCCGTGTGTCATTTTGTTCTTGTGTTTTTCAGTCCTTTTAGTATTGCGATTACCTCGCTTGGGGAAGAGAGAGCTAATCTTAGTGCTTTTCGTACGTTTGTTCGGTTTGTGCTTGTTTAGATTTGTCGGTTTCCTCTTCCTCTTGGGGTCTGGGAAGGGCTGCGGTTTGTGATTGTGGCACTCCCTGGACTTTTCTCTTGCCTTTTTTGATGCAGATAGAAGCTTTACTGTTAACAGTATTAAATGTATAAGCTTTACTGTTAACAGTATTAAATGTATATAACTGACAAAGAATGCCTGCATTAAATTTGCAGTTTTGGAAATGCTTACAAAAACTTCTAAATTATATAAAATAGAGACGCTAGAGATTACCATACAGTAAACCACCAAAGCCAACAGTGTGCAGATATTTTAAATGTTACCTACGCTACCATGGGCAGAATGATATACCAGAAACATGTTTTAATTCGCCTATATATCCCATATTACTAAGGTATAATGCTAAAATATGAATTCACTTTACTTCTACAACTTCTAGGCTGCGTTTGATATGATATTATGTAAAAATGATTCATTTCAATGTTACATTTCACAGTGGGATGACTTTGCTTAACAGCAAATAACTGACAAAGTATAAAAGGTAGAGAGGTCACAAAGGTAAAGTACAATCTATTAAAATGAACTATATGAGTTAAAATACTCATTTGTAAAGGGTACAATAGAAAATGTAACATGCGTAACGCCATGTAAGGCCAAAAAGAAGTTTCAAATGTCACATTTTGTAGCTAGTTAACTGGGCCCAGTTGTTCAAAGCATCGTTAGCTTAACGAGCTCGTTAAGAGTCATTTCGTTAACTGTTTTAGCGGGTTCAATATACAATATTCTGATATTTTTTGCTGAAAAAATGTGAGTAGCTTTTGCACTGCAAAAGCTACTCACATTTTTTCAGCAAAAAATTTCAGCATATTTGCGTATCACTCGATTAAAATTTTAACGAATCGTTAACTAACGACATCGTTAGTTTTGAACAACTGGGCCCTGGTATTTAACTTCATATATTTAGTTCGAACATATAATTACTTTTACTCCAATTCTCATGGTTTTAATAATATCCTTTGATATCATACGTTTTGTGAGAGTAGCGAATGTAACAGGCTGTTACTCAGTAACGCCCCCATCGCTAGATGGCTAACGTGCTGCGAAATACTTGCAAGATAATAGGCTTTAAGAAAAACATGGTGTACAAAATTCCCCCTGGGAAGGTAAACCATAGCTGGCCAGTGGCCTATTATATCAATATATTAAAACAGAAACTTGGCAGATCTTAAACCTATAATCAGACCTAACGGTGTGCTGAATAAGCTTAAATCATGGTATTTTCATGCGTCCTGTTAGTCAACGTACGATTTTCCTACTTTTATATTGCCCTTCTATACAAGATAGCCTTGCTTGAATAGAGTAATAAAAAGCAATAGTTTCTTACCTACCTTGTGACGAAAAATACCTTCTTTCAATTTGACCCGAAGATAAAAAACAGTATGACTTTAGGTCTGCCAGAACATTCGTGAAGTTATATATCTCTTTTTTTTCGATGGCATCTATACCGGATTTGGTACCTGCTTACATAGGCAAATTCTGTGCATTCCGAGGGGGACTAATCAGCTAATTGTACGCCTCTTGGTGCCGATTAATTTCTGTTTTGTTACGAGACGATTGCATGTCGTCCCTCTCTGAGGAAAATCAAGTTGTTATTATTGAAGCATTTAATTCAATTTAATTCAACTTGTATGAAATCAGAATCAGACTTGCTAACCATTAATATATATATATATATATATATATATATATATATATATTAACCACGGGAAGTTCAGCCGAATAAAGCAAACTTCTGACATGGAATCTCTCTCTCTCTCTCTCTCTCTCTCTCTCTAGATAGATAGATAGATAGGCAGGCAGGCAGGTAGACAGACACACAGATAGATAGATAGATAGTGATAGACGGACGGACGGACAGGCGAAATGGTGGATGGACGGACGGGTCCAACGCCCAGGTTTAGGGACTATTTGGGAAATTACATTCGTGATTAGGGGCTGACCTTAATCAACAGGGGTTAACAATCTATTCATAACGGAATAAAGCCTAATATGGTTACGAAGTGAACTCCAGATCGATATACAGATATATTCCTTTTTATAGTATGTAACCCCACTGTCGAGAAGCAGGCAGATAGAAAGATCCCTTTTCAGAAGGGACTTGAAAGAAAACAATCAAGAAGTCACAAAAAAAGTCTTCATTTTAAAAATGTGGGGAAATCTTCCGTGTGTAATCAGTTCTCGTGTTTTTGAAGATTTTTTTCGCTTCACTCGTACATAATATTTTTTTTTCATTTAACTCAAAGCAAATCTTGGCAAATCTTACGACATTTAAGAAAACTATTTCATTTGCTACGCATTATTGGACATTTTCACTATCACATAAAACTATTGATGTGGCTTTGTACATCCTTTTTTCTTTAAGTCTCCTGTTCAAGGGGAATACATAAACTTGGTAAAAGTTCCGCAATTTTTACAAGGGGGACAACTTTTGTGACTTTTCATTCGCTTTACTGCGTGTAACGCCTTTTCTGGAAAGGGATCTACTTTAAAAGGAAAGAATTTGCTCCCAAGAGGAGCAATTCTTTCCTTTTAAAGTAGACCTCTTTTCTGAAGAGATGTAAATATCAATGTTGACAGAGTTACCTCCGCTGAAATTTTATCCGTTCACCTTAAGTGCACCATACGTTTTCGCTAAGGTGCACTTAAGCAATACTCAGCTATTTACTGGATTCTGTCTGCAGTTTGCACTTACCGCACGAGTTTGAAACCATTTACGGAACCAATTCGTTAAAATTCAAAGAATAGGCTGGTATCTTGTCTCCAATACAAAACCGGATCAGAAAGTCTTAAAACCCAATAAAATGGATCTCTTTACCAGAACATATGACGTTCCGCGACATAAAGACACAATCGTCATTACGGAAACCTTAATTATTTGCGGGGTGATGTTAACTACACAAAATAAATTTGCATTGTAAGCTCGGTGTCATTTCCCTTAGTAATTTCCGAGAAGATTGACATAAGTCAGCTATTTTGTCACCGGTAATTAAAACGACACATCGGTGAAAACTCAAGCAGTACGGTGTAAACGCTGTAGCCGCTTTCCAATATAAAATCTTACTGGAAAGCCAGGGAACGGTGACAGAAGAGACAAATAATTGGAGGAGTGGAAAAAAGTTGAGCTTTGACAAGGTAAGAGCTTTTATTGTCTTAAGCAATAAATTAAATGGTGTTGGCTCTCTCTATTCAAGACTGTGATTGATAAATATTATTAAAAGGAATATACGTAATGGACTGTCTATTTAATATGATTGATTAAAATGTGCTACTTTTTCTGCAAAATATATCTGAAAAGACAGATAAAACTCTGCAAAATATCTTTGAAAAAACAACAACAACAACAACAAAAAAAAACAACAAAACGGATGATATTCTGCAAAATGTATTCGAAAAAAAAGATGAAAATCTCTGCAAAATATAATATTATAAAAAGGACAAATGGAAACCTGCAAAATATATTTGAAAACACAGATGAAAATCTACAATATATATTTGAAAAGACAGATGAACTTAAACACCCTATTCTTAACCCTTTCCACCCTGAGTATATGAAATCGACTCTTCCGTCACTGAATTCGGACATGTGTATTGTTGCAGTCAGTCAAAACTCAAAGCAGAATGACAAACAGTGTAGATCCTGATTAGACGGTTCATATTAGCCATCTCATCAAGATCTACACTGCTTGCATAGGTATCTGTTTGGCCTGTATGGCGGAAAGGGTGAACCGGTATACTCAGTGAACGAGCTCTCTTTGCACGCGCCTGTCCTTTGGTATCTTATTTTTATCATACGTTTCACAGAAATTATTGTTTTAACGCAAACATTGAAGCCTGATCATATACCATATTCTGTGGCGTCTGTTGTTGGTCTACAATGTTTGACATGTCCTTTATATGGGACGCTAGTTATTAATAGGTTGGGGTTGCGATGTATTATTATCAGAAAAGAATAAAATATTTGCCTGCCATTTTAATATAATTGAACAGAATGTGTTGATTTTTCTCCTGCAAATTATGTTTAGAATTAGGAAACTGTTACTTATTACATATATTAGCACCTATTACATTTATGTTGATGCAAATACTTTTACTAATTTCTTCAATGGAAAATGAATTCAGTAATTTCAGTTAAATATGTTGATACCAGATGACAAAATGCATAATCACAAAAAAAAAATTGTGAGTAAAAAGGATTTTGAACTTGTAAATCACCCATGACATTATCACAAAAAGAGTACAATATATAAATATAACAAAGATACTTACTTGGGACTCCTAATCGGCTGATATTTTAAAATTTGCAGTACCTTCATTCTAATTGTCCACAGAAATTTAATATAAAATGTCATTTGGTTCTTGAAAGCGAATATTTGCAATAGGATTTGTTTAAGTCCCAGAGCTAAAAAAATATTGAGCAAAATTACTCTGAAAAGTAATATTTTAGTTCGATCGTTTACAATGGACCCATAGTATACAAACGCCAAAATTTCCTTCGTGGTTGTTGTCCCCGTGATTATCATTGACCAGTGCGTAACGCTTATTTATAACCGCGCTATTTGTCGCTGTGACGTGAAAGTGCTGAACGCAGCGTCAGATCAGGGTCTGCACTGTTTTCTTAAATTACAGAAAATTAAGGGTTTAAGTCCCCGTTCAGGACTTACACACAAAAGGGTTTAAGTCCCCGTTCAGGGGTTTAAGTCCCCGTTCCCAGCTTACACACAAAAGCAATCGACCCACCAGTGCTGTCAGTGCATTGATTCGTTTTCATAGCGAACATTGTGTATTAGTTTTGCGACCTATTATGCTCCGAAATCAGTATTTCACTTTTAACATATTATTGATACTTTCAGTTACAGTATTTTTTTGTACTTTTTTTAATATTATTAGACTCTATATCAACTATTTTGTAAACTATTTTATTCTTTAAAAACACGCCAGTACAGTGTGATTTAAATAACAAGAAAGTTGAAATTTGTAAATCAAAGGCACGCTCTCTAAATTTCCGCAATTTCTTTACTTTATGTAGAGATAAAACTCTCATTATGAGACTAACAATTTTGTTAGTAGAAAGCTTAACTATTTTACAATGATATATTGATACCTTAGTTCCTGTCTAGAAATGAGGTTCAGTATTTTTGTATGATGCTCTATCAATGTCTGTGGTCGGGCCCATTGTGGTTCTGTGTGAGATTTTCTTTTGCTCTGGCTTCTGATTGTCATTGAGCCAATCGCTTTGTTTCTCACTGTGATGTTTCACAGATGAGGTAGAGGACCCCTGTGCGGACTGAACATATATTTGTAATTTAGAGCTGCATTAGAATTAAGCGTGAGGCAGTGTTCATGCCAGGAATTTCAGTGGGGCCCAAGGGACCCTGCCCTTCAACAAAAATTTGGGAGCATATGAAAAACTCTGGGGACAATACAACTCAATTTTATAGAAAATGTACCTGTGGGTTTCAGATGTGAGTATTTTGCTCCATGTAATCTGTTCCTGTAACAGTGGGACAGCTGCATAATCCAGGTTCACACAGGGTTGTCAATAAGAAATGGAGCAACAGATTAACATAAGAAATCAGCAGATTAGGCAGTTAGGCAGGGGGTCAATGGGCCCGCCAATATGTTTTGTTGTTTTTTTGTCCCCGGTAGCGATATTGGGAACGTATTGTTTTTGCCCTGTCTGTTTGTTGGTTTGTTGTTTGGACAACTTTAACATTGGTCATAGCTTTTGAACCGTTTGAGATAGAGCCTTTATATTTGGCATGTAGGTTTCTTGTGATAAGGGCTTCCCACTCATACAAAAACATTTGACCTGTGACCTTGAACTTGCCCTGTTACCTACATTAAAGAAAAAAATAACATTAGTCATAACTTTTGAACCGTTTCAGATAGAGCCTTCATATTTTGCATGTAGGTTTCTTGTGACAAGGGCTTCCCACTCATACAAAAATTTTGACCTTGACCTGTGACCTACTATAAGAAAAAATGACCTTGGCCCGGGGACATGTTCGTGTTTCACAAACACACTTTTTTTGATAAGTGAGCCGCCTATCTACTAAGTATTGACAACACTGTGGATATAAAGGGAATAATCATAACTAGATATTGTAAATAGATATATATAAAGCTGAAAATAACATAAAATATATAACACATCATTTTAAATTAGTTTTTTTTTGAACACCTTCATATTGATGAGCTGGATGATCTCTTAAGCATCAGTCTTCTTCTAGTTGTTGTACTTTCTGATTAATGAAATATTAATTTTAGGTGAAGTTCAGTCCTGTTGACCCAAAATTAATACTCCATTAATCAGTAAGTACGAAAATCAGTCAATCATATTATTACCCAATCATGTAATCAATCAGATTGTGAAAAGAAAGAAAACTTCCAACAGTAATACTTTCTGATAATAATAGCATGCTCATCTGGCAGAATTTATAAAGCATAACATTGAACCAATACTCACACCATCATCATTCAACCAATTGTCACAGCAGTTGGAAACAAATAGCCACCACCATCGCTAGAAATAACATAAATTTGTATACCAGTTTATCTGTTTAAATGTATTTTCACATTACTTTACAGTTTTCTTTGCATTTTAAATAATTTCTTTGCCTATTTATAGTGAATTGAACTGAACCGCAAGTAAAAGCTACGGATCACAACGCGTTTGCAGTCGATATTGCGATAAATGTTGTCCGGATGGTGCAAGAACTTATTTTTGTGCGCAAAACATGAAAATATGCGTCAATGATACAGCCTGGCTTAAACACTGGGTGAGGTTTCGCGCGAGTAAAAAAGGTTTAAGCCCGGGGTCATTTTTCTGTTCACCGTTCCAAGGCGGTTCCTCTCTTCTTTGTTCGTGCGTCGATGGTTTCATAGGTGATGTTTGTTTTGTCGTTTTTGTTCTATACCTTTTCTTCTTTTAGTGTCTCGGGAAAACTGCTATTCGTGATTGAGGTTTTCCTTAGTGTCATCACATATTTTTTTTCTGTATGAGAAAAATCCTTTGGAATGTTTGCACTAGCGAAGGCTCTGATCAGTCTGCACATCCTTACAGTCTGATCAGAATCTTGTCTTCGCTGTCTTTCTGAAAAAAAAAAAAAAAAAGAAATACTGGATTCTTCACAATCCAAAAAGCATCCAGCGGATACGGATCTGACAGCGCGGATGTGAAATAGCATCTAAAAGGAATGACCCTAGAAAGCAATGAACACACTCTTATAACTGAAAATAGCTGAAATGTCAAGTTTTGTGGGACAGATTATCTAGCTTCGGAGGCTGATCTGAGTCTTTACGGACCGACCAGAACTACCTTTTCTCCGATGATTCTGTTAATGGACAGCAAAGGCTCTGATCAGTTTGTGCAGATGCGCTGGACCTTAGTTGTCTGCATTTAACTCGAAAACACATTTTGTTGGACCCAGCTCATTTCTCGTTTCTCACAAATTTATGTCGGTTTGTATTGATTTTTACGCATGCACGGTTTAATCAGAGCTGCACTGTACGCGTAAAGAATCACGAGAGAACATATTCACGAAAAAGAAAAAAAGATTCGCAACGTCAGAAAACGTACACATTACGAAAACACGCCTATTCAAATATATTCAAACTTTCACCACCAAAAATTGAAAGTTTTCAGATAAAAATTCTGATATTTTTTCATATTTCTGCTCAAAACATAGATTGTGGGTACTCGTTAAAACCGCCTCCGCGATGCGGTTCTAATGGATACCCACAATCTATGTTTTGAGCAGAAATAAGAAAAATAACGTATACCCCTGTGAACCCCAGTTTTACTGTATAAAAAATTGGGGTTTAAGGGGGTCAAAATTATTTAGGCATGTTTTCGTGATGAGCATCCGCACAGTCTAATCAGAAGTTTTCTTTGTCCGCAAGAAAAAAACAATTGTATCCTTCACTATCCAAAATGCGCCTAGTAAAATATTCTGATCAGAATGCGCGAATGCACAGACAGGCTGATCAAATCTTCGCCGGGTGCACATGTCCAACGGTACGTTAGCAGATTTTGGGCGCTAGAAACTATTGATGGTATAGAAACATGTCTTGGCACTGTGCGCTGTTTTGACCGTTTGACAATTATATGTGTTTTATATGTTGTTTAGTTGTTTCAAACCAACCAAACAATGTACAAATGCACTCGGAGCACCAACTCTAATTTTATTTTTAACCCCCCCCCCGCCCCCCCCCCCCCCCCCACCAACTACACACACATCATCTCATGTTTTTCATTGTCAGTGAAGGGGAAAATATCATGATGATGGAACAAGGCTGTGCATGAACGAGAAAAGATATGTTAGCTGTCATTTTAGGGTGAAATAAAAGTAAAAAAGGATTGCATTTGGAAACCAAGAACACACAAAATCACGAAAATTGGAGACTCGGTTTGATTGAGTCTCTTCATATGCACCACTGTAGTTTGCGAGGCTGCAGCGCCTTCCTCAGGGGTATTCGATTTTCAAAATAACCAGGATGGGCTCAATGATCCCAAAAGAAATAAAATATTACCTGCATTATGATGATTTATGGGAAAACTCCAAATTTCTGGAATATTCTTTTAGAATTTATGTGCTTTTCTAAATTTCAATTATGTCTATGCATTTATAGTGTACATGTCAGTAGTTTAAGTGCATTTATAGTGTACTGGTCAATATGTAATAAAATAGAAATTCTCTACTATAGGTAGTTTTGAGGTAAAAAAAAGTGATACATTTAAATGAAAACTGCTGATTTTTGTAATGTTTTATTAAAGAATATTGACTTCAAAGTTTTAGCTTTTTGTCAGTGTTATTATATTTCAACAATACAAAAGTAAATTTTAATATTTTTTGTGCCTAATATGTGACTACCGGACTACAAATTTAGGTAGAATATGGTAATTTTAATAATGGAATCTGTACTTTTGCAATTATTGTTATAGAAAGCGAACAAATCGCTGCGGCTTAATGCTTAAGAATATTTACAGTTCCAACGTTAACCCCAATAGTGTCAAAATACTTGCTATAAAAAGTATTTCTTTTTTATATGTTTTAAATTTTATTTTGATTTTTTATTAAATATTTGCTTTATTTCCATCTTTTTTTGATTTGTAAACAGACAGTGCACACATAATCAACAGCTCAATCTTAATGGTGCAACTAATTTTTGTATGAACAAAAATGAAATAGATGACTGTAAAGTAACAGTTAATGTTATTTTGATTTGTAGAGGGACACAAATTTGGTTCTCGTGGCAACTAAAGTGTACTTTAGATACAAAATACCTACACTAATAGTTTCAGACGTAACTCAAAATCCATTAAAGGTTGCCCCATGAAATTCAAAACAATAAAAAATCAACAAACTGATCATGTACCATCTTTTGATTTGCTGGTAAAAGATATAACGGTTGCTATTGCAACAGAAATGTAAAACTAATGCAGGGATCCATCCATTAATAATACAAAAAATGTTCCTAAGGAATAATAATAATAATAAAAAAAAAATACAATATCCCACACACGGCAGTTTTGGGCGAAAGTTTATTTTTACATATAATATATGAACCCAACAGTCCCAACTGATCATAATTTGGACGTAACAAATTACGGCCTCTACACAAGCACTTAAAACAACATCTGCTGTAATCATTTGCATAAAACATTTGAACTATTTCAGACTGTTGTAGTTTGTCAACCAGTTCATTTTGTATTAATATTACATTCCTCAGAGGAAGATTGTGTGAAAAATGTCACCCTGAGGAGTATAAATATTAACCGAAGAGAAGCCGAGGTTGATATTCATATTTCGAAGGATGACATTTTTCACTATCAGCCTCTCAGGAATGTAATTTTATTTTATTATACCGAACAAAACTACTGATATCCTTTTTACTGATTTTTAAACAATTAATAGGGTAATGCGCTTTCTAACTTTAAATACATAGAACGTGTTTAGAACAATTAAATTTATGGCAAAAAAGTACTGATAAAATTTGATTAATATTTCAACAAACACTTAAAAATTAACTATCACAGATAACTTTGATAACATTTTTGAAGACAACGAATTGTGTAATGCACTTTAGTCAGCTGGTGTCACTGTAAGATATGTACAAACCATCTTTTCGTAGTAAATATATAACTGAGATATCCAGAAGTTTTAGCAACCTGACAATATACAGCAGTGGCATGATAATTCAAGTACTGAGAATTCTCCAAAACTGGAAAATATTACATGACCATGAATAAATTTTCATTGCATTTTATTACGCACGGCATATGCTGATCTACTACTTAGCATAAAATGAAAATGTACTGTAGAATAATTCATAGCTGGATTAATAGACTATTGTAATGGAATAACTGGATTGAATCCTTGCCTATTATTAGTGCAATTATTTAAATTCTGGACAGACAATTATTGAAGGGGCTGAGGTGCAATTTCCGTTTGCTGTTCAGATATATTATTTTTGTCAGCATTTGGATTTCCTATGTCAATGCTGGTATTCTCACGCTCACATTCCACAAATACATTCTCGTCACTGAAAAACTCAAGAACTTCCTGTTCACTGAGTTGGTCAATTTCGTTATTGAGAGATAATGTGTCTTCAGTAGACTCCGAATCTACTGCTTTAGATAGAGGAAGAAATTTCCCTTTTCTTTCCTTTCATTGAGCTCCAAATCGATGCCCCGGATTTGTGTCGGAAGTACGCATGGTATGCCTTGCCTCAATACTGGCATGTTCCAGCGCTGTAATTAAGGAAGCACGAATACTATGGTTGATATATATTCTGGAAAGCTTGCTTAATTTTGAAATTGAAACCATCATATAGGACATGTTTTATTTTTCCAAGAGGCACCTTGCAATACCAAATATTTTTACTCTCATCAAAAGAATCACGGGGTCGCTGCCAAAGATCATCCAGATTTGGATGTAGTTTGTTCATGTATTTCAGGATAACACTGGACACAGCTGGCTTCCCTGGTCGAACATACATTCTCCCTTCTCCAGTCGCGTCATCAGGAGTCACACCAGACCTGAATATAAACAAACACAAAAATCTTAATTATAATATATAGTTTGACCTAAGCCGATTTTTTTGGCCATATCATCTTATTAGCGCCAACAATAGGCATCTGTAATTAAAATGCACACATAGACACTTTTCTTGTGCTAAACGGACAATTTCATTTAAAGATTTTAAACCCACTTGAGACTAGAATCACAAAGATCATAGACATGAAAAATAGTGCAGACTTGGCCGTTTTCTAATCTGTAGTGTGTTCTTTGTTTCCAAAGGCAATCTTTCTGACGTTAATTGGATAGGCTGACGCAGCCTTTAGGTCAATTTTAATAACAATATATTAAGTTAATATGTGAAATTTAAGAAGAAAAAATATACAATGAAACGTTTTTTTCAATTACTCTGCATAGTTTATAATGAATATCATATACAGGCCAAACAAAAATATTGACATTTTTTTATACTCATTCATTCCCTCTATTTTTCGCTATTTTCTATAAAAATGTAAAAGAAGCATACCCATGATATTTGTATGCTTCATCAATAACTTGGTAGACATGTTCTAAGCCACCGGAATCTTTCTCGACCACAAACGTTGATTTTGACATTGAGCATAAGTTCACCCTCTCTCATTTGCACCGGTAAAACATGTCGAACCAGACTTTCTACTGGTCCGACGGGTGTATCAGCATTGAAAGCTTCGTTATCTGACGAGTACAGTTTATTCATATCAGCTTCACCTATAGCTCGTTTATGGTCAACTGAACCATGGCCAGTTTCTTTTTTCAGATCTGTGATTTTGGCTTTGAAATGGCTTTGGATGTAGCTTCCAAACGTCAGCCTTATTTATGTCCACTTAACACCGGTCTGTCAGATATTTGCTTAATCAGTAGCGATATGAATTTAATGTTGATTTCACATTTTCTCCTGTCAGGCACCTCACAGAGGCGAAAAAACGCTTCAAATGTTCACTCAGTTCTGGTTTGGAAAAGTATTTAAACTGGCAGTTTTCCCCAAGTAATTCAAGAAACGCAGCAGCAGACCATTTAACCACCCTATGTGTGTTGACTGAGTCCTTCAAGTCTAGCAATTGTTTCATATCTTCTTCTGTAATGTGGCAGATTTGCAGTTAGCCATAATTTCTTCGCTTTTAAAGCGAAAATAGGAATAAAAAGTAAAAAACCGAAGATTGACAGATTGTGTATCGTTTGGTAGATTGATAAGACGCTTTCCATGCAGTCAATTAATTAATAAGCGTCTAGCTCACTGCAGATTTTAGAATGGCATAGAAGTGAGGAATTGAAAACAAACCGTACGCGTACCCTCTGCTGCGCATGTGATATTTGTTTTGACTATCAACCTGGCATGTGATATGTTTTGAATATCGCCCTGGCAGGGAAATAGAAAAAATATCACCCTCAGGCTTACAGGGATTTTGTATCGGAATATCAAGTGAGGTATAATAAAGCAGATTTATAGCCTGGTTTCATTCAACATGCCATGTAACTCACACCTCTCACACCTTTACAAACGGCACGTTTCTAAGACATTTGTTGTGCTGATTGAAGACCACTAGAGGTAACAAAAGTTCACATGAAATTCGGCTTTGGCGGGGTACAAAAATGGCATGCCTTCCGTATAAAGATTAAAGTCTTCTACTTTGTGCACTTACATGTCTTAGATATTGATGCTTCATTTTATATCTCCCTATTTTCCCTAAATTCTAACGAAACGTTAACTAACGATGTCGTTAGTTTTGAACAACTGGGCCCTGATTCTTCACTGGACATACATGCCCGAAGGTATGTATTCTGACGTGGCGGCACTATTCTCTGAGCAGACCGGGCGCTAGAAACGGCTGCTTGTTGATTGTACAAAAACATATCTTGGCACTGGGCTTTTTTGACCATTTGACAACTGTAACTGTTTTATATGCATGGTTATCCAGATCTTATTACCCACATTTTCATCGGGTCGAAATGATATACATAGCTCCAGATAAGTGTTTGTTTCAACCAGAGCGTGAATATTTTGTCTTATTTCTCCACGAAAACGTGTGTTCTGGGTACTCAAATAGAATCACCTCGTCGTACGCTTGTGGTGCTCTTTATTCTGCCACTTGTGGGAACAATTTTACTTCGGACTCAAATTTCTTTTTTCTAGGGCAGACCAGTTATAATATAAGCCAGATTGCAGTTTTCATTTCTGTATAATCTGCTTTTGCAGAACTATCATGCTTAATACTTACCATGCTATGGGCAAATTCAGCAGACGACAAACTGATAATAGTTTTCATATTTTTCCTAGAATATTAGATCTAACACTTCTCCTTAGGAGACAATTTGCATGAAGTGTCAAATCCTATTTTCTAGGAAATAAGAAAAGACAGAACAAAATATCGTCTGCTGATTTCTTTTACCCGGAGTGCAAAGTGAAACTTGACCCAAGCCCGAGTTTCTTTTGTATTATTTCTCTTTTCCCAATCGGTCCTATAAAAGTGGTAACTGACTGACTTATTGAAAGATTAATTATAGAGCAGCAGATACAAATTACAATCCATTAGCCGTACATATTATGAAGCCGAACGAAAAAGGTTGATTGTCATTTTCCTGAATCATTCTTACTCTCTCCCTCTCTCTCTCTCTCTCTCTCTCTCTCTCTCTCTCTCTCTCTCTGTCTGTCTGTCTCTCTCTCTCTCTCTCATTATCCTTATTACTGTCAAACCTGTGTTAAGCAAGCACCTAAGGAAAAGCAGAAGTGGTTGCTTAAGACAGGTGCTTGCTTCATAAAGGTACATTTACACTAATTTGTCTTCCAAGGGAACAAACATTTGGCCTCTTAATAGATGTGATTGCTTTATACAGGTGTCCTTTAAGACAGATTTGACTGTATTTTCCGTATTATGTATGTACTGCTTAGGAGAGTCGTTTTTCTTGTTTAGCATTTCTTGTTTTTGTTCTTGTATACTGCTAAAATCTTAATGGTGGTATGAATTTTAGCTCATTTAGCATTGTAATATCATTAAACAGTCTAACATATTGTCATTTCAATGTATCACCTACACAATTTGCCACTACTATTTGAGCCGCGAGGAGAGAAAAAGGCACCTTCGCATATGTGCGCCCAATGACGACTTAGATCAGACTGCGCATCGGATCTTCATTGTCCGCATGTAGAAACTTTGAATCTTTGGCTATTCAAACTGCTCCAAGTAAAGAATCTGATCAGACTGCGCGAATGGTACGTTAGCTGACGATGCGACTCATTTGTACAAAAACATTGTTGTGTGTACAAAAACAGTGTTGTGTGTACAAAAACATTGCTGTAAGACTTTTCACCAGGTCTGTTTGGTGTAAACAAATTTATTGCAACTTTTGAGCAAAGGGTTTGGGCCTCAAGTTCTACCAACATTAGTCACGACCCCCACCCTACATATGTTTGCAAAAATACACATGTGATAAGTACAAACAATTAAACATTTAAATAAATACCACGGTTATTTGATACTCGCAGATTTGTGAGTGTGAGAACATTAGGTGAAAACACAAAAACGATTGTATCATAATTCTATGGAGGCGTAAAAGACACTAGGAGAATCCTTCATTATAATTTCTGGTCATGGCGGAACACTGGATTATAAGTACTGTACAAGCGAATGCGCAGGCTGATCCGAATCTTCCGAAAACGTACCTACAGACATGTGCATCCAACGAAGACTCAAATGAACCTGCGCATCCGCGCAGTATGATCAGAGTCTTCGTTGTCCGATGAAGAAACTTCGCATCCTTGGGTATCCAAAATGCCCCCAGTGAAGCTTCTGATCAGACTGCAAGCGCAGTCTGTTCTGAATTTGTGCTGGGCGCACATGTTCGAAGGTCAAAGGTCATCCGTCTTATCATTTTAACACTTGGTAGACTTTGAGTCCCCGATGCTGTATACCAAGATTCAGCCTCAAAGCTTTCTTAGCACTGGAGAAGAAGATTTTTAAGTGTTTTTACCATATATGGGCATGGGGGCCATCTTGTTCAGTGATGCAGAACCATTGAACAAAGTATTAACATCCCTTTGACAATAGGCTCCCATGTCAAATCTGGTGAAAATTGGTCAAGTGGGTTTCAAGGAAGAAAACGTTTAAAGATTTCATGGTTTTATACCTGTATATAGCACAGAGGCAATGGCAGATATCCCCCAGAGGGCAAAATTTTGATCAATGCAAGTTTCAGCCATTAGTCTTAAATATATATTGAAAAAAGTTTTAAGTGTTTTTATCATATACGGGTATGGCGGCCATCTTGATTAACGGACCGTAACCATTTGTATAAATTTTCAAACCCCCTTTAACAGAAGGCTCCACATGAAGTTTGAAGAAAATTGACCCAGGGGTTTCAGAGAAGAAGTTGTTCAAAGGTGGTCACGGACGGATGACGGACGGACGACGGGCGGCAAGTGATCACAATAGCTCATCCTGAGCCTTTGGCCCGGTTGAGCTAAAAATGACTTTTCAGCTCCCTCCCCCATACAAATCTATAGAGACGCAAATTTGACTTTGCTGTGAAAAAGTCAAAAGTCAACCTACGATCGTCATATGAACAAATTCGATAGAGCTTGAGACAGGGATGCTATACAGCAAAATTCAGTCACAAAGCTTTCTTGATCCTGGAGAAGATTTATAATCGTTTTTACCATATATGGATATGGCAGCCATCTTGTTTAGTAGTGTACAACCATTTGAACAAATTGGCAACACCCTTTTGGTAGAAGGCCCCGTGTGAAATCTGGTGAAAATTACTCAAGCAGTTTCAAAGAAGAAGACATTTAAAAATTACACAATTTTATACATGTATATAGCCCAGGGGCAATAGCAGATAAACCCTAGGGGACAAAATTTGATTATAACTAAAATGTTTAACTACTTTCATCATACATTGAACAAACTTGTTAGATCTTGTGTCTTCGATGCTATATACAAAGATTCAGCCTGGAAGCTTTCTTGGTTCTGGAGAAGAAGATTTTTAAGTGTTTTTACCCGATATAAGCATGGCGGCCATCTTGTTCTATGGCGCGGAACCGTTTGAACAAATTGGAATAAACCCTTTCAACAGAAGGCCCCACAGAAATCCGATGAAAATTACTCAAGCAGTTTCAAAGAAGAAGTCATTTAAAAATTACACAATTTTATACATGTGTATAGCTCAGGGACAAAGGCAGATAACCGTCAGGGGACAAAATTTTGATATAACAAAATTGTTTTACTCCTTTAATCACTCATTGTAAGTTTTTAATACAGTGTAGTCTGTAATACATTTTAGGAAAAGGACTTTTCAACATTTTCCCAATACAATTGCATGGGGACGCAAATTTGACCTTGCCGTGAAAAGGTCAAAGGTCAACATAGGGTCATCATTTGAACTAAATTGGTAGACCTTGAGTCCATAATGCTATATACCAAGATGAAGAAGATTTTTAAGTGGCCATATATGGACATGGCGGCCATCTTGATTAACGGACCGTACGTAACCTTTTGTACAAATTTTCAATTTCCCTTTGACAGAAGGCTCCATATGAAGTATGAAAAAATTGTTTGCTTGTGTTGAGGTTTTACGGCCGAGTCAACCCAATGGGGTCATGTCGAGCGCGGTCAGTTTACCTAATCACACGTTTACTGGGCAGGCTTAGTCCTCTAAGCGGTTAACCAGTATTGTGCACATTCTTTCGCCAGAAACTGACAACTGCCCTTCTTGAATCAGCGGACGGGAGAGAATGACCGTAGAAAATATTTCATGATCAATCTCCACGAAAGAATGTTGCCGACCTTGGCGGGGATTGAACCCGCGACCTCCTGGTCTCCAGTCGGACGGCGCATCCAACTGAGCCACCGAGGCCGGCATGAAGAAAATTGGCACAGGGGTTTCAGAGGAGAAGTCGTTCAAAAGTGTGGATGGACAGACGGACGGACGACGGACGGGGGGTGATTACAATAGCTCACCCTGAGCCTTTGGCTCAGGTGAGCTAAAAAGACAGTCCCTTTGAACAACTGGAACCTGCGGGATAAACTATACACAATCTGGCTGTTAAAGTCATATTTGCAGGAGACATTGACGTGAATGTTGCCATGCTACCGTAATAATCCTAAGTATTGTGACATATAGGCCTGAGCAAACAGTGTAGACCCAGATCAGACGCCACAGAACGCGTCGTCTGATCAGGGTCTACACTGTTTGCCACTCATCCAGCATATTTTAAACACATCAGCAGGTAGTGGAACATGCTTTTCGAAATTATTAGACAAGTACTGAAGGTGTTCAGGTGTTCCAGTAGTTAGAGAAAATATGGTTTGTGATATGGATATTGATGTTACTTTTGAAAACCTTTTGCTGCAGCAGTGAAATTTTAGAATACAATGAGTTACATTACTGCTTCCGCATTTGGCCCGTTGCATGAGGCAAGGACCGTATCACTATCACCGAATATACCGTATTAACCCTAAGTAGTCGGACAGCTCAACTCCTCACCGTACTTGTTCTAAAATTTGAACAAATACTATCTGATGTTGTGTCTAAAAATTGCTGGATGAGTGGAAAACAGTTTAGTCCCTGATGAGACGTCGCATTCTGCGGCGTCTCATCTGGGTCTTCACTGTTTGCTCAGGGTTGTCTGTCCGAATACTTACATTAAATACGGTAGGTATATAACACACTGGTACTGCCTTGCGGTACAAGCCGGCTTTTATGGCGGCTAGGTAGAGTGTAGGACTTTGAGTCCAGCAGCCCGGTTTCGATCCCCGGCTCGAATAAAATAATGATATTTTTTTACCTGTAAAATATGGCACCCAAAGTGGGGCCAAATGTTACAGATGAATATGCAAATCATCTTTTCCGCGCCCTGGGATCAAACCGCTGGACTCAAAATCCTGCTATAAAAGCCGGCTTGTACCGCAAAGCAGTACACGTGTTATATACCTATACCGGGCGACATCACATATGCCGGAAATTCCAGTTATATTCCGTAAGCAGGCAACGGAGTCTCGGTCTGGACTGGTAGAATAGCAGTCCGGACTGAGACTTTATTGCCTGTTTACGGAATAGTTGTCTGTTGTAGAATATGTGAACAGAGGCAGTGTTGATCAGATTACCCGAATGCACAGATTAGCCTGGTTTCGCTGTTCACAGGCGGCATAGTGACCCTTTCTCTCACGCTGTGGACCTTATGTTCTTCTTGGATGGCCTTGATCTTATTTTCAAGGTCACGTGGCCTGTCGGATTGTCAAAAGAACAGGTGCCCATCCGACTATTTTATGCTACTTTACAAAAGTCTTCATTTTCTCCTAATATATTGCCTATAATATCTTTTTAGCCCTCCTGAGCATGAAGTGCTCATGGTGAGCTATTATGATCGGACAATGTACGTCGTGCATCGTTTGCCATAAATGACAACTCCTCCTACAATCCTGGGCCAATTTCAATCAAACTTCACAGGAATAGTCTCTACCTAAATAGATAAAATTGTTCTGCACCTGTGAACATAATGGCCGTAAGAGCTGAAAATAGAAAAAAAAATCTTTAAATGACAACTCCTCTTACATCATTGAGCCAATTTTAACCGAACTTTACAGGAATTTTGCCTATGTGACTCACTAGTAAAATAGCTAAAAGGCTTTTGCTCCAATGACCAAGATGGCTGCTATAGCTAAAAACAGAGACAAAAATCTGTAAATGATAACTTCTCCTATATCATTGAGCCAATTTTTATCAAATTTCACAGGCTGCCTATGCGTCTCTCTATCAACTTAACTGAAACGGTTTTGCTCTAATGAACAAGATGGCTGCCAGAGCTAAAAATAGACAAATTCTTTAAATGACTCCTCCTATATCATTGGGCCAATTTAGTCAAACTTTACAAGAATGTTTCCAATGTATCTCTATACTAAAATAGCTAAAACGGGTTCGCTCCAATGAACAAGATGGCCACCAGAGCTAAAAAAGAATCTTTATATTACAACTCCTCCTTAACAATTTTGCCGATTTACCGGTTTTCACTTTATATCATAATGAAACATGGGGTTTTCATTACATTGACTTCTTAACGTAATGCAAACGCTTACACTAATTTCGCACAAATCGATTGGTTGAGAACAATACAATTTGTCTGTTGAGCAGGAATTTTGGAACTACAGTCAACTCTCGTTATCTCACACTACAAGGTATCAACATATTTGCTTTGAGATAATAGTAGTTTTAGATAAAAGGAGATGAAATATAAAGAACATATAGCATATTAAACCATATTAGTCTTTACTTAGTTTAACTTAAACAGTAATTTGAGCAATCAATGTCTGAGATAACGCGAGTAAACTGTATTCTTATTTTTCTCACGTTTTCAACGGAAACATGACTGAGTTGGAATTGTAGGAAAGAACTTATATTTTTGTTGATTTTTCTGTGGGTAAACATCTACGAATCACTTAAACGGAACATAGAGCCT
Source organism: Anodontia alba (assembly GCA_964016985.1). Lineage (NCBI taxonomy): Eukaryota > Metazoa > Mollusca > Bivalvia > Lucinida > Lucinidae > Anodontia > Anodontia alba. Next base: position 53,789,903 of record OZ024833.1, read on the forward strand.
TAAATACTTTATTCATGACAAAACCAACAAAATGGCATGTGCGCTCAGCGAAGACTCAGATCAGCCTGGACAACCGCTCAGTCTGATCAGAGTCTTCGCTGTGCGCTCAATGGGTAGCCAGGGAATCAAGAATCAAGCTTTATTCATGCGGACAGCGAAAACTCTGGTCATAATGGGCGGTTGCCCAGGCTGATCTGAGAATTCGCAGGACGCACATGCCATTTTGTAGGTTTTATGCGCTGGCTCATGTCAATAAAATACACAAAAAATGATGAAACTAGTTCAACGCGTTTGATACTAAGATTCGTGCTTTGTACAGTGTTTCGTCTCTCTGTCAAATGAGGCACTTGAAATTGAGTCAGAGCATGACAAATTAACAAAATGGCATGTGCGCCCTGCGAAGACTCTGATCAGCCTGGGCTTCCGCCCAATCTGATCAGTCTTTATTGTGCGCTCAGTGAGTAGCTAAGGACTCAAGATTTCTTCATGCGGACAGCGAAGACTCTGATCAGACTGGGCGGATGCCCAGGCTGATCTGAGTCTTCGCTGGGCTCATATGCCATTTTATTGGATTTGTCATGCGCTGGCTCAATTAAAATTTGTCGATTGGCCATCAAGCTTTATGCCCATGCCATGTGGCGCAGTCTTTATTTTGAGTCAGTTTGGCAACGTGCTGGTTAACGTGAACTATTTCCCATTTCTTCATCCAGGGGCCTTGTATTGTAGTATCGAAATCTTCGTCTTCAGCTTGCGGTATAACATCCTTTACAGATTCTTTCATGGCCAAATTTCGGTCAATTTCCTCAAACTTATCCCAGTCGATGTCTAGTTTGGGATTTTCGGCTGTTCTCATCAATACGCTTTCTTTCATGTTGTAAAATCCATTCGAAAGTGACGGGTTCTGCCAGCGAAGGTCAAGACTCCAACGAGTCTGATTTGAAAGGTTTGGCAGGCTCCTGTGAGGAATCATGTTGTTTAGCAAGAGCATTCCACCGTACGGCACAGGACAGATCACAACATCTTTTTCCGTCGTTATCCCCAGCGTTTTTTCCATCTCCTCATCTTCAAGCATAACGTACCACGTGCCACCATGGCAACACTGGTGCGTGGCGACCTTTCCGGTTTTGTGACCTCGATGCATCACTTCCATGCATCCGTTTTGTTCATTAGCATCTAAAAGCGGGATCCACGCTGTCGGCTGCAATACTTTGTACGAGTTGTTGTCAAGGTAACCCACGTCTTGATGCCAAGGCACGGTCGTAGCCTCGTTCTGGGGCGTCTTGGTTCTGAGATTCCAGACCGGATGTCCAGCTATATCCGGTCCGATCAGTTGTTCGACGACATTCAACAGACGCTCATTAGACCACAGGGCTTTAAAAGCTGGTGGAAGAACGCCATATTTGTGCAGAATTATATTGGCGCCAGGGAAATCATTTTCAATCCTGATTAGCCGTTCAAAGAATCCATGATCGCCATAGAGTTCTTTAATTTTTCCAGCTGTGTACAATTTCTGAGCTAACTGTTCAACTAGTCCGTTGACTGCCTCTCTGCAAGGGTCTAATTCTTTTCTCGAGAAAAACTCTTCTACTAACACATAACCCTGTAATTTAGAATGATTTCGTATAGACAATAACAGTGACAATATTACGTAATCATCATCCAGATTCAGGCTCGTATTAGCAGATGACAGTTTTATTCCTATATAATGAGTTATTCTGTTTGATATGTCTCTTTAGAGCTGATTCAAATGAAATGTCGAGCCCAATTTTGTAGGTCGAAATAGAAATCGTGATTTTATCGCCTGTTAAATAATCCCTACTGCAGAAGAAGTATTACAAAGGACACTTTAGCATATGGAAACATAAAATACGGAAACTTTTTTTCTTTCTCGCCAAAAGGTATTGGTATTTTTTTCTTATTTATCGCCGACAGCTAACATTGTAATTAGAATAACATGTAACATGGTGATGTGATTCTGTTTGGTACCAACAACTTATGTCCTCGAGGAGAAATAAGAAAACTATCAGGGGAGTTGTTAAGGAGGAGTATTTGATGATAGTTCTAGGACAATCTTCCCTAATTCTCTCAGATGCGTTTTTAATGAGTACCGGGGTCCGGCACCATTCTTTCGTGGAAACTGAGCATGAAATCTTTTCTACGGTCATTCTCTTTCTCCCGCTGATTCAAGAAAGGCAGTTGTCAGTTGAAAGAATATGCACAAGTACTGCTTAATTGTTTAGAGGACTAAGCCTGCCCAGGAAAAAATGTGGTCAGGTAAACTGACCGCGCTACCTTGCAAATAGTTCCATGCTAACGCTGACAGCGCTAAATTCTGCATTCAAACATATTATCCTTATACACTCTGATGCTTATAAATAGCAAAACAATAAGCAAAACCAAAGACAACTTTAAATTTTATTCAGAAATAAGATTTATCATTATTGAATTCAATATTGGCGGACGAATCCAGTGAAACGCCAAATCTACAGCGTTGAGTAAAAAGTGTGACCCGAGCCGCGGTCCTACTAAAGGAACTTTTCCACCGAAAAGTACGTTTATGTGTGGCTTTTTAACTTCAGCGTAAATTCCAATCGGTTCTAGAGGTCTATAGGATTTCAGACAACCGCCCCATCTCAGTGCTTTGATTAGTGTATAAAGCATTCTATATGCAACGCGACAAGTTCATGTATATTTTTTTTTTCAAGTTAATGTTTATTTGTGTTTTGAAGTAGTTAGACCCAATTAATTCCCGTGTGTATTATGCTATTTCCCTTCAATATATACTGATCAGTCTCTACATGGTTTTCTGTTCAGTCAACAGTTTATTGACACTTTCACACTGAGATGATGTTAAAAGTTAAGTACTAGTTCATCTAGTTCATCTATGATACAGATATATTAAAGTGATTTATTCATGCTCTCAGATTTTGATCAGAGGTTGCCATGTGTTTCAAATACTTCCACAGTTATAGCAAAAGTATTATTGTGACAGTCGACTATAAATAACATCAAATGTTATTTTTCCCAGTTGTGCAGCTTTATAGACTAAGTATAAATGGACGAACCAGTATGCTAGAAAAAGTCGTTGGTTTTGTTTTTCTTTAACCACTAATTTGCATCCACAGGCTTTATTAATATGCTTTTAAACCCCTGTTTGTTTATTTTGGTTATTTGTTTTGTATCATTATGCTATCAATTCATCGACTTTTCATTAATTTCCATAATTTCCATGTATTTGATCTTCAGGCTATATTCCAGAAATTGTCAATACAGAATCGTCAGGTACACCATTATGCATTGTAACGAGAATATTTGATCTTTTTTCAGTGTGAAATTCAATTTCATTTCATCGAGTGAACACCAAATGTAGTATTTTTACGAATGGCGATAGCCACGAGTAAAAATACAAGCTTTGGTTTTTATGAGTGAAAAAGAATTCGATCCTACACTGAAAAAATCAAGTTTTCTGTTTCTTTTATGCTTTTATTCACAAAAAATAAACTTCAATCTACTCTTTGACACTTATGTCGAAAAATTTACTTTTTTTTCCTAGTTATTTCGCGTCACTTTGGTCTTGTTCAGCGTGTTCTTCCCTGTCCTTCTCTTCCTTCTTCTCTACTATCTATTCTATCTCTTTTCTCCCTTTTTCTGGGAGACGACACAAAATGACCCACAAGGGTTGACGTGTCGTTAAACCCCAACTCAATCAATCAGGGGCATTATCTTGGGTAAAAACGAAGTTTTGTACCTAGAAAATGACGCCACATTAATTTTAAAGTAATTCAACGCAAGGAATCGACACAAAGAAAATACTGCAGTAGGTGATAGGCAGCCTGATCTCGCATGCAGAAAGAGTTACGGCAGAGCAATAAGTGACGTCAGCGGTTCTAACGCGGAACATTAACTTCTTTCTTAAACCTCTTAGCAAAGTTTTTGACCCAGAATTTACGAGGAATTCGATTTCAAGAAAAAAAAGTCCAAAACAGAATATTCGAAAATCGGATTTTCACTGTTTGAAACAATGAAATAGCGAAGTTGATTTCACTGGGAAATCTCTATATTTCATTGAAAAGTATATATATATATATATATATATATATATATATATATATATATATATATATATATATATATATATATATATATATATATATATTTTTTTTTTTTTTTATTTTTTTTTTTTTGCACTAAATTTAATTTTCGAACACCTTAATTCTTAAGTATATGTGTCTTTAAATGTTACATGCTCATTTCTGTGTCTAAAACTGTCGCATACATGGTAAACAGTGTAGATCCTGTTCAGATGTCGCATTCTGCGGCGTCTGATCTGGGTCTACACTGTTTGCTCAGTTCGCTGTGTCCGAATATTTAGGGTAAATACCGTATCGAACATTTCATGTAAGCAAGTCCGTTGCTGCATGAGCGTCAAATAGCCTAGATCCTGATCAGACGCCTCGTTTTGCTGGGTCTTATCTGGGTATACACTGCTTGTTCAGTCAGTTCTATTTATTCTAATACTTAGGACATACAGGGCATCGAACATTTCATAGAAGTGCCGCTTCAGAAAAAAAATGATATTGCAGGTATACCTGAAGACACCAAGTTGTCTCCCCTTCCCCGTACATGTGACACCGATTTCTATTCATTTCTCCATACATGCCCTACATAACCATGAATGTCCCTTTATATGCAGAAAAGATTTTTGTAACATTAGCTAAAACACATTTTTCATTCTGTCTGCATATTTATTTACATTCTGACAAAAAAAATGACATTGAACGTGATGATGATAAACACGTTTAAGGTGTTTTGGTATGCCCTGATAAACGCAAACAACGATCAAACAAATGGAAGTCCACATTGCTTTTCACATTTTCTAGAACTTTACCAGTTTTATAATATTTCACTTAACACATTGAAACAACGTCCATGAGAGGTCAGAACAACGTCATGAATCGACGATATGACATGACATTATTTGGGTATGACAAGTATGGTGCTGTTGGAAAGCTAAATAATTGATTAGAACATAATGTGTTCTTTCATCTGGCGTACATTCACAAAATACCTCAGCGAATACACAACAATGAAACAATATTTCAAAATGGATTGAAAGTCAGTGACGTTGAATCGACGTTATTTCAACGTTGGGTATATCCGGGGACTTTTCCATAACTATTAGTGGTGTCGTTATCCCCCAAGAAATTATCGATATTCATATAACGTCAGACAACTTACCTTCAGACATGTGCGATCAGCGAAGCTTCAGATCAGCCTGTGCATTCGCTCAATCTGATCAGAATCTTCACAGGGAAATTTTTAGATACCGAAGGATGCAAAGTTTCTTCATGCGGACAGCAAAGAATCGGATAAGACTGCGTAGTTGCAATGTAGATAATGGTAAAGCAATCTTTTCTTTTGCTTTATTCAACTTGTTGAAACAATGATAACGACTGTACCGATTCGCACTTTTTCTCGCATTGATATGCCATCAGATCATATCTACTCTGTGAGTTATACGACCGATTGTCGTCGCGAAAGAGATGGACCGATTGCCGTAGAAATAAGACAGACTTTTCAGCCGGGCTTTTGTCTCGTCCAAAACAACTTTAAATCAAAGTCAGCTCTTGTTTAAGATGTCGACACTGATATAGTGAACCTTCGTTACAACGACAGCATTTGTTCCCAAAGTCGTTGCCATTAAAATGAATTTGCTGTTGTACAGAATACTTAATGAGCAGATTGATATGTAAGAAAGGTCTTGTTTCGTTCTAATTTCCTCCCAGAACATATGTTTTGGATATTTGTTAAAATCGCCTCACTGATGCGATTCTGACAAATTATCAAAACATATGTTTCTTTTAAGTATTAAATACAATATTCTTGACAAATTGTTACCTCTTAAGCGAAGTTTTCGTGACAGTCAAATTATCATTATAACGAATTTTGTCGTTGTATCGAAGAGAGTAGTCAGTATATTACAGACATTGCTAAAATGAGACAAAAAGTGTACTACTCACTAATGATATTGCCTCTATCATGGCGCTAGACAAGGGAGATCAAAGTCATGTCAAAGAGATGATTAAAGAGATCCTGGCAGGGGGTGTAAAGGAGCCTTCTGAATGGTGATAAATATACATGTAATAGCCATAGATCAGATCAACAAGCCGTTAGTACTAAAGTCCCCTATTGGGCCTCTACCCGTCAATCATTTCTTGACAGTATGCTTGTTGACTTTGCTGTGTCAAGTCTCTTTTTATTGTGTCAAGGCTCTTATCAGTGATAAGACTAATGACCTAGATACATCTTATTTGTATATGTCCTTTAGCATCAGGATATCCTTTAACTCAACCCCGCCTCCGCAGAGAGACAGAGAGACAGTGATACAGAGAGAGAGAGAGAGAGAGAGAGAGAGAGAGAGAGATACTTGCATCTTCGAAGAACTGTTTTATCATCTTTTCCGGCAGTTGTCCGGGCTTCTTTTTCGTCGGCTGTGGCGGCATAGCCCGCAGGTCAAACAGTTCTGGATGTGCCTCATCCGTCTGTCCTGGAAATGCTTTCAATCCCTCCGTCATGTTGTTAAGTTTCACACTGTCTGTTGACTTAAAAACTGACATCAGAAATTGTGACCGGTACATATACTGTATTTACATCAAATATACGGACTCCACAAAACTGGTCCTTAAATCTGAATGAAAAATTATCTCATTACCTATAGATATGTCGATCGGTAAATAGCGTATACCCTGATCAGACGCCGCGTTACGCGGCGTCTGATCTGAGTCTACGCTATTTGCCCGGGCCTGTCTGTCCGAATACTTAGGGTATATACTGTAGATATGAAAACGTGGCGCGGATACAGTTAGTGATTTTGCTATTCGCATTTTCAACAGATGTTCGCTGTTCGCATGTTTTAAGGAGAGATTTTTAGCTCACCTGGGTCGACGGTTTCAGGGGAGATTATAGGGTTGTAGTCCACCCGTCGTCAGTCTGTCCGTCGTCAGTCAGCACCTTTGATCAGTTATATATCCGCAGTTTGCAGGCTGATCTCAATCGTTTCTCACCTAATGCATACCTCTGGTGGGGGATTGATGACATAAGGTTTTCATAGAAATTAAATGAAACCTTTGGTTGCTATGGCAACTACAAGTGTTGACTTACAATGGACATTTAAAAGAAAGTAACTTTATTCAGTACAAAAGGTCATAGACCCAACATGTATACAATGTTATACAAGTGAATACCAGTTAACGCGTATGTATCAAGTAAGGCATCTTACACAATGATATAAATTCAACATACTGACGTGTTTGTGCCTTATAACTAATCTTACATCCATTACCACGCTTATATAAGATACTAGACCTACATATATAATTATTCAAAATAGATGACAATGGTTTATTAAGGTCTTACTAATAAGGTGTTAGCCAACTCTGTTCTCATGCCACCTACATAGGCACCACAGCGAAACCAAGTGGACGAAAGAGCATGTGGCGGAATCAATGTCCAAACAGCATGTCCTTCGCACTAGGATTCGCTATGTAGACACATTAGGCACAACCGGTACAGAGCAGGCCTAATATGGTAGATATTATATATTTACGCCGCACTAACAAGATGTGAGCCAACTCTGCCCCTGTGGTGCTGCCTACACTGGAACCTCATCGAAACCCGGCAGCCGAAAGAGCATGTGGCGGAATCAATGTCCAAACAACATGTCCCTCGCGCCAGGCATCGCTGTGATGGCACGTTATGCACAACCGATACAGAGCAGGCCTAAAACACACCATTGAACTACTATACACTAGCTGCTAATAAAAACACAGACAGGCGAACAAAACAAATATATTAATTAAATACATGGGGAGAAAGAAAAATCAAAGAAATATTTCATCGCGTTCTTTAAAACTTTTGAAAATACATGTTGATAAATTCCCTATAATTCCCTTATTGTTTTTCAGATTGTAACTGTTCTACAAATTTCGGAATATTTGGCATTACCCATAACACTTTTTATATATTCTAAACGTAAATCCTGATATCTTGGTGATTCTAATAAAAAGTGAAATTCATCTTCTAACGAGTTGCAAAAATGACATTATTTTTTCTTTTTTCAACCGGTGTCTTATTAGGTTTATGTCACCGCCCCGCTTCTATTTCCTAGCGACATAATGCATATCTGAACTTTCGAACTGTAATGAAATCTAAATATTTTTTTAAAATTAAAATCTGCAATTAATTTATAGGTGTTTGCTCTCGAAAAATCCTTGAGTCGTGCATTCTAACCTTGTATAAAATATAAATAAATTACAGTCTCCAACTCCCTGTGCAACCCATATATATCCAAAACTTAGCCCTTCCAGTAAAACTTTCACAGACTTGGCCCATGATTTTTTTTCTGGTGAATGTTGTAAGTCTTCTAATATCATGTTGTATATAGGTTTAATATGTATTTTGTATTTTCACAATACAATATTTTACACCAGTAACGAACAACAGAAATTAGTCTGTGGTTTCTCAAAGGAACTCTTCCTACTTCTTCGTAAATAAAATTGCTCTGTGTTTGAACTTTAACTCCTAGTAAATGTTTGCAAAACTGTAAACGTGTTCGTTCAATGGGGTCTGCTTTAGACATCCCACAGACCTCGCTTCCATAATTTAAAATAGGTAAAATAAGCTTATCAAAACGACTCATCATATGTGATACTGACAGCTTCGCAAACTTATTGACATATGATTTTAGCTCAAAAATAGCCTTTAGAGCTTGCCCAGAAAGTGTTTCGTGTGTTTGTGCAAAAGAACTGCCCGTTGTAAATACAACACCTAGGTACGTAAACTTTATGACAATTACAATGTCAGTACCATTATGTACAAAAACTATATTTTTTTTCTGAGTGTACCCCCTTTCTTAAAACAACATGATTTTTGTCTTATTAGTGTTAACCATTAATTTCCATTTATTACAAAAATCTTTCAAAATATCTGAACCGTTCTGTAGACGGATTTTACCATATATTAATGAACTAATAATGAATTTTAGCAAGTTAGTAAACTTTTACCAAAATGGCCATAGCAGTAAACATAGTAGGGTTCTTTAAAGAGCCATAACTGGTAAACCAGATGGTAACATGGCTATTTTATTGACGTAAAACAGTCAGAATATAACACAAAACTGAACTATAAAGTATGAAAAAAAATTGTTGGGAAAAAATAAGGGTCAGGTGCCAGTAGTGACCTTAAATCTGTGCGTTTAGCTCCGTTTCTCAAACACCAAGGATTCTAGGCTAATGAAAACCTTCATACACACATCCGTCATGATGCACTCTGTCAACTGCCATCAACCGTTACTGACTGACCTACTTTTGTTTGTATGTTTGTGTTGAGGTTTTACGGCCCAGTCAACCCAATGGGGTCATGTCGAGCGCGGTCAATTTACCTAACCACACACTTACTAGGCAGGCTTAGTCCTCTAAGCGGTTAACCATTATTCAGCACATTCTTTCGCCAGAAACTGACGACTGCCCTTCTTGAATCAGCGGAAGGGAGAGAATGACCGTAGAAAAATATTTCATGATCAATCTCCACGAAAGAATGTTGCCGACCTTGGCAGGGGTTGAACCCGCGACCTCCTGGTCTCCAGTCGGGCGGCTCATCCAACTGAGCTACCGAGACCGGCAACTGACCTACTTTTAACGCTTAGCTGAACAATATTCTGGTTGTGCGTTTATTTATATTAGGCGAAGGTGCATTACTTCCGCATTTGATGTTGTTGTCTATTCACTCACCCAACGACTGTCTTACTATATCCGCATTTTACCAGTATTGCCTTGTATTGTCTTGAAGCGGGTTGTGTGAAAACTGACATTTTCACAGACACATGCAAAGACGATTGAGATCAGCCTGAACATCTGTGCCTTGCCAATAATCTGTGGTATTTGATATATTAATTCTGAAGAGAATGTAGACAGAGAGGATAAATCGACGCTCCTCGGATGCGCAAACTGTTCCGGATCATCTCTGATATCATGGAAACGCGTGTTTTCCGTCAATGGACATTTATTATCAAACCCTTATGATAAACTAGCCTTCAGATATGACTCCTAAATCAAGTCACTTGACCAGTTAACTGACAACCGCAACTGACCATTCAAAATAGTTAATTGTCAATGTTTTAAGTTAGAGAAACAAATCAACGCGTGCTTTTTACAAGTAAGCACAGGTATATCAATACAAAGTTTGTCTAAGGAAATTCACGTGGGCGTGGTTATAACTGCCTGACGGAGGAGTCAATTATGAAATAATGCACAACGCACGAATAAGACTTTTATGCAGTTTGCGGACAACGCAGGCGCTGATCAGCCTGCGCAAATGCGCAGGCTGATCAGGGCCTTCGTTGCCCGCTTACATAATCAATGGATACTGTAGTACATGTCGATGAACAGAGAATGTCCATACCAGGCTGCACGGATTTGCACGCTCATCCGAACCTTCGCTGTTCGCAAATGGCATAAATGCCTTTCTCCTACGTTGCGATTCAAATGGTGTTCACCTTAAGTATTTGGACATCTTATTTCTGCAGCATATTTGTCCTAAAATTTGAACCAGTCTATTAATGTGTATAAAATATCTTTTAAAAATCGGACACCTTAGTTTCTTACCGTACTTATCCTAAAATTTTTAACAATGTATGTTAATGATAATGTGTATAACCCTATACGTTGAGTGGACACTTCTTCCACAACTCTTTGGACAGGTCTGTTTCCAATAGCAGGGTGTCTGGTTGGTTTTTATTATTTCTATGTTTTATAGAAATTCCTGCATTTAATGCAACCAGTGTAGACCCTGATCTGGCGCCGCGTTCGGTGGCGTCTGATCTGGGTCTGTACTGTTTGCCAATTACCCTTTTAGATTTTCCCGACTGAAATGGGTTAAACTAGTTTATGCGTTTGAGAATCGGACAACTTTTTTCCTTACCATACTTGCCCAAAAATTTGACTAAGTCTGTTTTACTACCTGTTAAAGTGCATGGAAATCGCTGGATGAGAACCAAACATTGTAAACCATGATAGTAGGCCGCGTTCTGTGACATCTGATCCGAGTCTGTACTGTTTGCCCAGGTCTGTGTGTCTGAATGCTTAGGGAAAAGACGGCAAATCAGTCGGGACACATGTAAGGCTACAAAGTTCCATCTGCAAAAGCGAATTTGCAAAATTAAAGAAAGGAACAAAAGCATCTCCGAAAATATGTAGTCTTTTGAGCAGACGCCACGAGTTAATTGTTTTGGCGCAAAACTGCAGATCGTTTTTCTTTCGTCTGCAACATTTCAACGAAAGGCTTTTTGGAAATAAAGTAACGGCCTTGACTTAATTACAGATTAAATATGAGTTTGCAAAACTCCGCGGAGCTGGGTTGGAGGGTATTACATCATTGAATCAAATTTATTAGCACTCTAGCCACTTTGGTTTAGCTCATAACACGACTTTATTATTTACATTACTTTGAAGAAATTAGATACAATATAACACAAAAAAAAAGAATAACAGAAAACTTAGTATAAAATATTTTAAATGATATGACCTTATGTATTATATTGCTGACTATTTAGATCGATTTGCAATCTTACCATTTAGAAATAAGTATTGATGCTACACCTGGGCCCATTTGTTCAAAGCTAATGATGTCGTTAGTTAACGATTCGTTAAAATTTAAATCGAGTGATACACAAATATGCTGAAATGTTTTGCTAAAAAATGTGAGTTTTTCAGCAAAAAATATCAGAATATTGTACACTGAATCCGCTAAAACAGTTAACGAGATGACCCTTAACGAGCACGTTAAGCTAACGACGCTTTGAACAACTGGGCCCTGGTTTATACTGGTGAGAAGCCTACGTAACCCATATAAAGGCTTCTGTCTTGGTACGTTTCATCTCAGAAAATTCCGTGTGCAACATTTAAAACACACTCCTAAGTTTCTAAAGGCTACACCATTTATTCATTCAATGACTATAAATTGTTCTTAAAACTGTTGTTGAATAGTTTCAAAATTAGCTTGCCTGAAAGATAAATTTGACGTTTGATTCTTTATTTGCAATGTGTTGACGTCCTAACACTAATATTTCAGCCATTTTATTGGGTAATGATAAAAAGACGATAACATTTATTAAAGCTCGGGACAAGGAAACACCCGATAACCATGAGAAAGAATTTCTGTCAAGTGGGGTTCGAACCTTCGACCGTAGTATCTGCAAGCGATCACTAAAAAGATAAGGTGCTAATACTCCTCAATATAAGCTAATCTGACTCTTAAAGCTTTACGAGGTCGTTGAGGGGGTCGTCGGATGATAGGAAGGGGACATGTTAGTATTCTTATATGTTTCACTGTCATTCGTCTCTTCCTCATGTCATCTTCTTCTGTTTCTCATTTTCATCCTTGTTTAACTGCTGTTCTATCTACAGTAAAACCTCAATGGCTCGAACATCTTTGGGACCATAGAAATCTATTCGAGACATGGATAGTTCGAGCCACTGAGGGTTAATAATGTGCAAATGGTGATAATTTAGGGAGTTTTTTTTAATCTTCTAGACAATAATGGTATCTTGAACGTACTCATTAGAATCGCCTCGATTAGGCGATTCTAATGAGTACACACAACATGCATTTTCATGATAAAGTAAGAACATTTCCTTGAAATATCCCTGGATATTCGTTTTCTTCAGCTTTTTTTAAAAAATTCCTAGAGACTCGAAAATAAGTTCGAATCATCCACGGTAAACGAGATGTCCGTGTTCGAGCCATTGAGGTTTTATTGTATTCTCTCCCTTTCTCTGGGAGACGACACAAAATGACACACAAGGATTGACGTGTCGTTAAAGAACTCAAACAAAGTAACGGGAGTCATTGAGCCGAGATTAAACACAGGTATAGGTAAAAATATAACCTTGTCCGCTGACCTGTGACTTCTGGTTTCTGTTCTATTTGACACAGCTGGGAACTAGAAACCTCAGGCCACTGGACAAGATTAAATTTTGATCTATATGAGTTTATCTTTCTGGTGTGGGAGATGTTATTACATGAGTCAATGAGCGGTCAGCCTTGACAAGATGGTTTTCATGATGATGTCATGTGCATTCAACCTTAGCAAAAGTGGAATACTCCGCCGGATGATCGTAATTGACTTATCAATACTGTTTCATCACGAAAACATACCTATATAATTTTGACCCCCTTAAACCCCACTTTTATATAGTAAAACTGGGGTTTACAGGGGTAAACATTATTTTTCTTATTTCTACTCAAAAACATAGAATATGGGTACTCGTTAGAACCGCCTCGCCGAGGCGGTTCTAACGAGCACCCATAATATATGTTTTGAGCAGAAATATAAAAAAAAATATCAGAATTTTTATCTGAACACTTTCAGTTTTTGGTGGTGATTTTTTACAATATATTTGAATAGGCGTGTTTTCATAACGTTAAAAGATTGTGTGTCCTAATTAAATCACATAGCTAAAATCATTTTATGCAAACCGTTTTTATCAGGCTTATTTGCCTTAATTTGTCGTACAACTAGCACTATTTGTTTTCAGTGAGAAACCCAGGAGATAAATTGTGTAATTATTGCGGTCATGCACCCACCTCTCTTAGTAATGGCGCCTAAATAAAGACATACAAACGTACAGAATGGTTTGCGAGCTAAACTGTCAATCTTTACACACTCAGACGTTCTTCAAATTGTCGGTTTACTACCAAGAATCATTCTGTCCTTGTACTTAGAGAACAAATCAGATTACCAGATGGTAATAAGAAACGATGTACCTTTCTCCATAGGGACCAGTGAAGTTCATTGTTTACGGAGACCGTTTTTCTGTCAACTCTACCACTCAAATATTTTATACGCGCGAACAGCGCTTTTTCGTATCACATTTCGGAGATACGCAGGCCTAATTGTGTCTTTGCTGTATGTATCCGTCGGTCATTTCGTGTGCCTGTCTCAAAACTGATTTTTTTTTTCATTGTTCGTTTGGTTGCAAAAATGACCTGGATCACCGTAATTCTAGACAAAGTATCAATTAGTGGACAGAATACATTAACTGAACATCATCTCAGGGGACGTTGGCTTGAAACAGGAGAAAAGTACATGTACTTCTGTCCATTTACAATTTAGTATAACGATGTGGTTGATCTGTCAAGAACTGTATGGGATATAGAATGATGGTGAGGGTCTGTTGTACTTGCAATATGTGGGACAGGGTGTCCGGGCCATGTAAATATTTCTTCTATTTCTGCACTCTGTTTCTCTCTCTCCGACCTTGTATACAAAAACCTCAATGACTCGAACACCGTAGATGGCTCGTTTACCATGGCTAATTCGAACTCGTTTTTTGAGCCCCAAGAAAGTTCTCTTAAAAGCCAAAGAAAACAGATATTCATGAATGTTTTAGGGATTTTTTTGTTTTAGCATCCAATGTATGTTGTGTGTACTCATTAGAATCGCCTCATTGAGGAGATTCAAATGAATACAAACACAACATACCATTATTATATAGATGATCGAAAAGACATATTATTCTCATTTGCCTCCTAACCTGGCGCTACAATTAACCCACAGTGGCTCGAACTACCCATGTCTAGAACAAATTTACATGGTCCCAAAGATGTTCGAGTTATTGAAGTTCGACTGTATATGCTCTTCTTTCCCTTCCTCCCTTTCTCTGGGAGACCACCTAAATTGACACACAAGGCTGACGTGTCATTTAACAAGAGCTCATACAAATACACCTGGGCCCAGTTGTTCAAAGCGTCGTTAGCTTAACGAGCTCGTTAAGGGTCATTTCGTTAACTGTTTTAGCGGATTCAATATATTTTTGCTGAAAAAAATGTGAGTAGCTTTTGCACTGCAAACGCTACTCATATTTTTTTCAGCAAAACATTTCAGCATATTTGCGTATCACTCGATCTTAATTTTAACGAATCGTTAACTAACGAGGTCGTTAGCTTTGAACAATTGGGCCCTGAAATTGTGTTGCCATTTTACCAAGAGAGATATGAAGTTTTCTCCTTAGTATTTGAACCCTTCAAAAATGGGTTCTGCTCAGAAAAAAACAAAACAAATCTTTTCACATTAACCCCAGTGATAATTGGGCAAATCCTTCTATGTCAGACTTTTATCCCTTCGAGGTGCCTCTTCTCTTTAATAAAATAGATGTCTTCGTAACGTTCTATTCCATGTAATATTATACTGTTCCCTAGAACAATATCAATATTTTTGACAAGGAACAATTGGGCAAATACCACTTATATTTGTCATTTGTTGGTTTTAACCATTGCACGCTGATAGTCCAACCCATGTACTTTAGATAGCTTATCTAAAACGACAGAAACTCTCCTCTGGGAAAGGATTTTATACATATATATTTACATCATTTTTAAGTTAGCTTTAACGTGTTATTTTTTCTTATTCTTCTTTCGAATTTTTCTGTAATATTCTAAACTTTCAAAACATTTTATTTATTTATTTATTTTAAAGAATTTATTTATTTATTTACTAATGGATTATACATATGCAGATTGGATCTTTTCGGGATTATTTACATATTAAGATAAAGACATATTCTTCTGTCATGGCGGTTTATTTGATTAAAGCCTTTTCATTGATGTTGATTGATGCTTTCTTTTAGTTCACATCTGGTCGAATACTTATGGGGCCTACAGAGACGCATGTAATAGAATTATCATTCCCCGACAATGACCTGGATCACTCACGATCTTTGGGCGCAGTACGGTGGCGCATTGCCGTAATCAGATAGTCTGACGATTTTTCTCGATATTTATCTGGATACCAATGTTTATTTGACAATATAGTTAGTTACCGGATTATGTAGATAATTGTGTAGCTTTCTAAATCTGCACTAATTACTAACAAACATAGATACCTAGCTAGCCAAATAAATATCTTGGTGTTCTATAACGAGATTACCAGATAAATGCCTGGTAGCGAGGTAAATATTGAATTATCATGGTATCTGATGGCAGAAGTATGTCACTATATACCAGCGTATGATCAAAGTTAATCTTCCCAGAAGTAAAATCTCGTATAGTTTAAATTATTTCACGACAAAACCTGTCATCGAACCAGCATTGGTTGCAGACACACGCGGTGCTATGTAGTTTTCGCAAGTGAAGGTCGCTTTTTAAAATCTAAAAGTACACTGGCTTTAGGCAAAGTACACGTTGTGTGAGGACCGTTCGAAAAACATTTGCACCATAATGCATTTCATTTTCTTAAGAAAAGCCAAATCGTATTCTCAGGGAAAATAAGATATGGCTTCCCTCCATAAATAACAGTAAAAATGAATATAATGTCTTCTGCTGCTGTTGTGCCTCAGTTTATAGCACTACGAAAACACGCCTATTCAAATATACTGAAAATTTTACCACCAAAAAATGAAACTTTTCAGATAAAAATTCTGATATTTTTCATATTTCTGCTCAAACCATAGATTGTAGTACTCGTTAGAACCGCCTCGGTGAGGCGGTTCTAACGAGTACCCACAATCTATGTATTTGGGCAGAAATAAGGAAAACAATTTATACCCCTGTAAACCCCAGTTTTACTATCTACGAGGGAGAGTCAATAAAAAACCAGCCTAACTTATTTCTGGGTGAGATCGATCTCTTCTTTTTCGATGTAATTGCCCTCTAGAATGATGAACTTGGACCAACGGTGTTCCAGTGCCATCAGCCCAGAACTGAAGAAGCCAGGATCATTGTCTCTGACCCACTCCTCAACTGCCACCACGATTTCTTCGTTGGACCGGAAATGACGTCCAAGGATATCCTTTTTCAAGTTTGGGAATAGGAAATAGTCACTAGGAGCTAAGTCCGGAGAATAGGCGGGGTGCGGTATTAGCTCGTACTCATTCCGCTCAACAACATCCATTGCAATTTTGCAAGTGTGGACTCTCGCATTGTCCTGTTGGAGCAGAATCCCTTTGGAGAGTTTACCTCGCCGTTTTTCACGGATTACAATTCTCAGTTAGTCGAGCAAATTTGTATATTACGCAACTGTTATTGTACTTTTCTTTGCTAGAAAGTCCAACATAATAACGCCTTGTGCATCCCTAAATACAGTTGCCATCACCTTGCCAGCAGAGGGTTGCGTTTTGGACTTCTTTGGCCTCGGAGACCCCGACTCTACACTATGGCGACTTTGAGCTTTATTCTCTGGCTCATAATAATGGACCCAGGTCTCATCTACAGTCACCAGACGTGAAAGAAAATCATCTTCCTTTGACCTCAACCGCTTCAACAATGCGCTGTATACTGACGCTCTGGTTGCCTTTTGCTCATCGCCAAGGGATTTTGGGACCCAACCGGCTGTTAGCTTGTGCATACCCAAGCGACCATGTAAAATTGTTGAAACGCTACCAGGTGAAATGTGTAATGCATTCGCTATTTCTTCCACCTTAATTCGCCTATCAGAGTACACCAGATCCCGTACTTTGTTACATATTTCTTCATCGGTGGCATCTGATGGGCGTCCAGACCTGGTTTCGTCTTCTAAAGACGTTCTACTGCGTTTGAATTCCCCAAACCATATGCATACGATGGTGCAGAAGACCCATAAACATTGGTCAACTCGCAATGTATTTCCTGACCTTTTTTCCCTTTCAAATACAAGTACCGAATTACAGCACGGTACTCAAGTTTTGACGAAAAGCTTACTTTTGCATCGCTAGCCATGTTTGACATTCAATAGCTTATGAGTGAATGACACGATAAGGGTGCAATTTTGCCCTGAGGCATAAAACGTGTATTGAAACAAGGCATGAAAATCTTGGGTGTCTCGGTCAATTGGAAATGGGATAGGCTGGTTACTTATTGACTTGCCCTCGTAAAAGTGGGGTTTAAGGGGGTCAAAATTTTATAGGCATGTTTTCGTAATGTAGGCTGTGTTTCGTTATTGTGGCCTTTCCTGGGTAACTTCGTTTATACTAGACATTTCTTGTGAATTGTCTGCTTTCTAATAGGTGATTTAAATTAAATTTCAATCCAAATTTTCCCTTAGAAAAATAAAAACGAATAGAATGTCTTCTGCTACTCTGCAACTACAAAGCGGGCACACAACGTTGAAAGAACGTCGATTCAACGTTAATTCAACATCTTGACGTTGAATCAACGTTGAATCGAAGTTGTTTCAACGTTGTGTGCCTGCTGGGTATTATGCCTGGCACTTCAACTTTTACTGCTCATTGGACAGATTCAGCAGACGACAAATTGATGATATTTGTCTTATTTTTCCCAGAAAACAGCTTTGACATTTCACGCAAATTAGGGGACAATTTACAGCAAATGTGAAATCCTTTTTCTGAGAAAATCATGAAAAATATTTCAAAATGTTATTTACTGAACTTTGAACACAGCACGCTAATCGTTAATGGTTAAAGTTCTAGGTTTACTCCGCGTACGCGTACTTTCCTTCAGTGTAGTTGATATTTTATGGTCATTTGAAATCACCAGGCTCAACTGGATTTATTGAAAATAGAATATCCTGATACCGCTCAACAATGAACTAGGAGGGTTGAGCAGGGATACACATTACATTACTGTTTATAAGCAGGCTCAATAAAACAGAACCTGCTATTTTTGTGTATTCAATGTCTTCTGTTTTGCTTCCAAAGAATCTTTCTTTTCAGAATTTATTAGCCAATTTACAGTCGAACCTTAATGACTCAAACATCTTTGGGACCATGGAAATTTGTTCGAGACATCGGTAGATCGAGCCACTGAGGGTTAATCATGGCACCAGTTCAGGAAACAAATAGCGATAATTTAGGGAAATCTTTTCGATTTTCTACACAACGATTGTATGTTGAGTGTACTCATTAGAATCGCCTCGAAAAGAGTTCGAATCATCCACGGTAATCGGGCCATCCGTGTTCGAGCCATTGAGGTTTTACTGTATGTCTAAGACTCTTCTATTACTCTCTTTGGACAGGTTCATTTCCAATTTAAGGTGTGCTTGGATGGTTTTTATTATTACCATATTCTACAGAAATTCCTGTATTTAATGCAAGCAGTGTGAACCCTGGTCAGGCGCTGCGTTCTGGGGTCATAGTGTTTGCTAATGTCCCTTGTATGGGACGCTAGGCATAAATGGATAAACCTACACTACAGCTGGTGTTTTGCAAGTGTCTGTTCCCATGTTACTGACTTTGGCAGTCAGAATAAAGTCCTTGCTTCAAAACTTCTTAAACAGGCTATGTTATCACAGACTCCGTAAGCTGTTTTCAAGATTTTATAGACGACATTCTGAACTGATTACTAAATACAACATTCGTTTATATGCGCTTCTGCAACTAATTATACCGTATTAGTTTTATACTGATCTAGTTCATATATTTAGAAAAGCAGTTGGAAATGCTATTTTTTTAACAATTGAAAAGAATTGTTAACCGTTATAAAAGAAAAGATACGAGGTAACAATATTGATATTATGCCATCGCGTTTAAACGCGATGGCATAATATCAATATTGTTACCTTAACTGATCAGCTAGTGGTTACCTTAACTGATCAGCTAGTGGTTACCTTAACTGATCAGCTAGTGGTTACCTTAACTGATCAGCTAGTGGTTACCTTAACTGATCAGCTAGTGGTTACCTTAACTGATCAGCTAGTGGTTACCTTAACTGATCAGCTAGTGGTTACCTTAACTGATCAGCTAGTGGTTACCTTAACTGATCAGCTAGTGGTCCTTTTTTGTTCTTGCTATCTATGTATATTCGTCACGACTTCCATTTTCTGTGTATTCGCAGTAATTTTAGTACATGTATTTAATACATGTATTATTTTATTGTATTTCTGTGGTGATAAATTGGTTGAGTTAAGAAGCCTCTACGCAATTCGAATAATGTCGGAATCTTGGGTGAAGATTTGGAACTGTAAAACTGGTTTAACGTCCACCCCTGGCCGCATGTGTGCATTTTAAACCGCTGACCATTCTAAGGCGGTGGTTCTGGTATCGTTTTATTCTTTGTATTACTTTGTTTACTGTTTAGTTATTTTGTTCCATCCCGTGTTCTTGTGTTTTTTTGTTTTTTTTTCAGTCTTATCTAACTTTGTGATCAGATTGTTT
Organism: Anodontia alba; assembly: GCA_964016985.1. Taxonomy (NCBI): domain Eukaryota; kingdom Metazoa; phylum Mollusca; class Bivalvia; order Lucinida; family Lucinidae; genus Anodontia; species Anodontia alba. Next base: position 53,810,044 of record OZ024833.1, read on the forward strand.
AGGTAAGAGGGAACTGGTCGCTTAGGCTAAATAAAAAAAAAAAAAGAATGTGCGTTTAGGGTATTTAGGGTAACCCTACCCTACCTAATTTTCCTGGTGAAACCTATCATTTTTTTTTACGTTTTCTCGAAGAAAAAAAACAAAACAAAAAAAAAACAAAAAAAAAAAAAAAAAAAAAACATTATTACTGGGAAAATATTTATGCTAAAATTTTCGGGCAAAGTAGGTATGAGCAAACAGTTTAGACCCACATCAAACTATTCCTATACGAGCAGTTTGATCAGGGTTTATACTGTTTGCCATTCTATCAGTACTTTTAGATACATCGAAGGACAGTCAAACATGGTAAAATTTTATGTGAATTATGGTGCTAACTCAAACTATATCTGATAATTATGGTATAATCCTATATTAAAAAACAAGTAAAATAATAATAATAACAGTTTCTACTTACCGAGCCTATTTTTTTTCTAACATGTTACCCTAACGCACATATTTTTTTTTGGCCTTAGCTGATCATTGTTATATGTTCTGGCTGTGGGTATTACTGTTCGTTCGCCCTTCCTCTCAGTGTCGGGGGAAGCCTGCACTCTATGTGACACTTCACGAACTTCTTCATTAACTTTTAAAGGGCTGTGCGGCGGCCGTAAAACATCTCCCCATTCTTCACTTAAGTGTGTGTTATATTTGCGAGTTGTTTGGGATCACTAAGCCTATTTGGATTTATTTGAAAAATAGAATATTGCTTAACTATGGGCAAGGAGACATAAGCAGTCTTGTGCGTTTCATTGCCGTTCTTGAACACATTCAGTTAAATCGAGTCTGTTTATTTGATGTGATGTTCGCATTCAAAGAATCTTTTATTATTATTTTTTTTTTCAGGCTGTTTTTCTGAACTAATGTATATGTTTATATATTGAATGTTATTGGTTTAATGCTGTCTTCAAGTGGATTTTATTATTGCTGCTTTTACAAATATAATAGATTAATACGGAGACGTTCTGGAAAAGCGAGTAATAGCACACAACCCTCCCAAAAACACCCGATAATTCTTCGCTTTCTGCCGTGGTTCAACTATGGGTTTTCATTTACTCTGGCATACAGTAGAATTAGCCATGTGTACTCATCTTTGTTTATTATAGTGATTAATTTGATTTTTATGTTTTCGCTTTGATGCATTGACTGAGTTGGGAGCCTTTATGCGAACCGAATTTTTATGTGTTTCTGTATTAAGAGTAGCATCGGGACCCAGGGTGAAGTTGGCTATATAGCTGTAAAAGTGCTATAAACCCCAAGGTGGTTTACTCTGCTGACCGTTCCAAGGCGGTGGTCCGGTTGTTAGTCTTACTTTTTGTTGCTTTGTGGTTTATTCTACAAGGCGATTTGTTTCATGTCTTAATCTTGTGTTATTTTGTTCTTGTGTTTTTCAGTCCTTTTAGCATTGCAATTACCTCGCTTGGGGAAGAGAGAGCTAATCTTAGCACTTTTCGTACGTTTGTTCGACTTGTGCTTGTTTGGATTTATTTGTTTCCTCTTCCTCTTGGTGTCTGGGAAGGGCTGCGGTTTGTGATTGTGGCACTCCCTGGACTTTTCTCTTAACTTTTTTTTAGATTCAGTGAACTACCTTGCAGTATTCGCACAAGTTGTTAGAATGAATCCTATTGATTTTATTAATGCGCTGTGGCCACCATAAAAGGTCTCCCTCTCTTTCAGTTTAGCGTTTACGTTTTTGGTTCGTTGTGATCATTGGGTTCATTCCGCGATTTTGAAACTTTATATGCAGTCACTAATGAAGCCTTATTGGCCAAAACGCGCTTGTCAGACAAAGAAAACGACGCCAGATATTTTCAGGTTTTTTTTTTTTTTTTTTTTTTTTTTTGTTTGTTTGTAAATGGCTCTTAAGGTTCATACCTTTTATACTAGAATTTATTTGCCTCCAGTTGAGGTCGTTGCTGTCGTGAAAAACACGACTCTTCATTTTCACATTAACCTAGTCCTATATGGCGACCCTTTATTTTTACATTTATTCACCTGGTTCACATTTTATTAATCTGGTTCTGTCTAGACCAGTGCAATACCATGCAGTGTTCGCACAAGCTGTTCGAACTTGTCAAATTAATGTAGGTTTTCCCCTACTGATTCATTACGTTAACAAGTCTATGTAATGTATACCCCTACCATAACGTATAGCAGAACAAGGAGTATGTAGGAGTCAACACTATCAGAGGGATTTTCAAATTTTGTAGTTATTTAACCAAGGGTTTTCATCTTATTTGTTACTTCTAACAACATGTTTACTGCATAGGTTTGTTTCAGTTTTCTTAATAACTAATCCATGCCCTTAACCCTTGTCATGCTCAATAAATTAAGATGCCACACCCACTTCTAATTTCCAGCCAACCAGATTACTTGATCTGGGTTTTTGATAAAAATTCACATATTTAATGACAAACAGTGCAGATCCAGATCAGTTGGCATCTTCAGAGGCCAACTGATCTGGATCTACACTGTTTGTTAAGACAAGGCATGTCGTGTTCAGCAAGAGAAGGGTTAATTCTGGCGCAGCTCCAATCATATACACGTATATGTTCAGTCCGCATCTGTCTATTCCGTGAAACGTCACAAACAACATTTTTCCACAACAACTCATGTTGTGGTACTTATTAGAAGCTCCTAGCAGATGGAAATTTTTGGAAGAAATAACAGAGAAAGGTAAGATTCTAATAAACGCACCCCATTAGCTGGTAGAAGTATCTCACTCACCAGTCAATATCATGTCGCAGCGACATTGTCAGATATTACTGCATACATAATAATAGACCGTATAATATTTTTAGTGAATTAAGCGTTGTTTATGGTTTTGTGACGTTTTGCAGTCGCTCGGAAAGAATATTTGAATACTGAGAATGTCATATGGCAATAAAAGTAAGCAGTTTAATCATACTAATTAAATTTCCCACAAACCTATCGCTCGGTGAAAACCAATACATTGCTGGCCATAATGTTATATGCGAGAGGATCATTCAACAACTGCAAAAAGTCATTTTCGGCAAATGTTCGAACACTTTATTCCATCCTTTTTATTGTTAAATTGTATTGTGTCGTATGCCTTTGTTTTTCAGTGTAATGTGTACCCGTATGTTCCACCGTAGTATAAACGTAGTAAAAAACGTCTATATGCAGGAGTCTGCATTGTAGAGATTTTCAGACATTTGCGGAAAAAGCTTTTTTATGTCTCCGTCTGCCGAATGCGGGAGTGTGACATATAACAGTTCGCCGTGATGTTACGTCCGTAAATGCGTGTCACATTTGTAACCAGAGTCATAACTTGAGTAGGAAGTTGAAATTTTGTATGCTACTTACCCAGACCAAAACCTTCAAAACTGTGCTACAGTTGCCCCTGGGACATGCCATGTTGTGGGACTAGATGTCAATGCTTAAGTTTGTATTCAAGTTTATATTGACATTAACGTCCGCGCTTCTTTTGGAGGTCATAACTTAAGCACCTTTTATGCTAGGAGGTTGATATTATGTATGCTACTTACCCATACCAAACCTTCAACTCTGTGCTAGAGTTTCCCCTGAGCTGTTCCCTGGAGTGGGGCTAAGGGTCAAATATATAACAGGTCAAACTTATGTACTTTTTGTACTAGGAAGTGGAATGTGGTAAGCTACTTTGGTCATAACTCGGGCACCTTTCATGGTACGAAGTTGAAATTTGGTATGCTACTTGTCCCGACCTAAACATTTAACTCTGTGCTTTGTTGCCCCTGGGTTATGCTCTGGGGTAGGGATAAGGTCAAAATGTATAACAGATCAAACTTAGGCCCCTTTTATGCTAGGAAGTTGATATTTTATATTCTACTTACACCCAGACCTAACCTTTAACTCTGTGCTGGAGTTTCTCCTTGGTCATGCCCTGGGAGGTGAGGCTGAGGTCAAACTGTGTTCGGTCAAATTTTACATTGACATTTACCTCCGCATTTCTCTTGAAGATCGTAACTTGGGTACCTTTAAAGCTAGGAAGGACATTTGATATGCTATTTACTCTGACCTAAATGTGCTAGAATTGCCCTAAGTCATGCCCAGGGATAGTGTTAGGGCTCTAAAGGACAGGATAATTTGTGTACTTTTGACACATGTCTAGTACGTTCGTTTTTCTAAAGTTCTTGTCTCAACCACCTCTTATCAAAAAGCATTCATTTTGGACTACATGTATCCTGGAGGGTCGACTTTTATTCCATGACATAGGCCCAATGGTTTTTACCCCGGGATGGGGTTAAAGGTCAAAATCTAGGACACCTGTAAGACGTGTTTTTTTTCTTTGTACTTTTTTATTATGAAAAAAACTTAGACGTTTACTTGGTCAGACATCACTCAACCTTGCGATATTGACTTATAGGTCATAAAGCATGGCCTATATTTCACGGTCCAGTAATTTTCCTTTGTATCTTGAAGTTTTCATGGTCCAGTGATTTGATTTTGCCTTATGTTTTGAAGAGTATAAATGTAAAAATGTATAAACACCATACTTTCTGATTATATGTCCTTATGACCATAAGTTTGACTCAAAGTAAATGTAGGTCACAGTGACCTATATTTCATGATCTATAAACATCATACTTTTAGATCAAGAGTCAGTATGATCCGAAGTTTGATCTCAAATTAAATGTCGATCACTGTGGCCTACATTTCACGGTCCAATAATTTTGTCTTATACCTTGAAGAGTATCTGACGTACAAACATCATTTCTATGGATTATGAATTAGTATGACCAGAAGTTTGACCTCAAAATAAAAGTAAACCACTGTTACCTACATTTTACAGTTATGTAATTTTGCCTTATATCTTGAAAACCGTTGGATGTATAAACCTCATACTTATAGAATATGAGTCAGTATAACCCGAAGTTTGACATCAAAATAAATGTAGGTCACATTGACCTATATTTCTTGCGCCAGTGATTTTGGTTTATATCTTGAAGACGATTTGATTTATAAACAACATTCTTATGGATTATGAGTCAATATGACCCGACGTTGGCTGGGGATGGTGGGTGTGGCGAAGGTGTTGTGTATCTTACGTCGCCGGGGCGTCCAACTAATATTGGCTTACAGCTGGGCAAGGCCTGCTATCCTTGTAGCAGGTAAGGGTATTGGGGGAATTGTTTATTTCTTCTGTTTCTTCACTTCCATTCATGTGCCTCTTTCTTCCCTGTCCCTCTCGTTCATCTCCTCTACTATCTCTCTATTTCTTTTCTCCCTCTCTCTGGGAGACAAAACAAAATGACGTCCAAGGGTTGACGTGTTGTTAAACCCCACCACAACCAATCAATGATCCGAAGTTGGTCAGGGTTTACATTGACATTTACGTCCGCGTTTCTGTTGGAGGTCAATACTTGGGTACCTTTTATGCTAGGAAGTTGAAATTGGGTATGCTTCTTACACAGACCTTAACTTCAACTCCGTGATAGAGTTGCCTCTGGGTTAGGTCCTGTGGTAAGGCTAGGGATCAGAAAGTACAGTCGAACTTCAATGGCTCGAACTCCGATGGCTCGTTTACCATGGCTTCTTAGAACTCATTTTTGAGTTCCTACGGAATTTTTCCGATAGCTCAAGAAAACAAATATTGAGGGAAATTTTCTTATTTTATTATGAAATTGTATGTTGAATGTACTCATTTGAATCTCCTCATTGAGGCGATTTTAATGAGTACACGCAAAATACCATTATTTTGTTGAAGATGGAAAACATTTCCATAAGTTATCGCCATTTGCTTCCTGACCTGATGCCATGAATAAATCTCATTGGCTCGAACTACGCATCTCCCGAACAAATTTCTATGGTCACAAAGATGTTCGAGCCTTTGAAGTTTGAATGTATAACAGGTCGGATTGAGCATTTGGAAAATAGTTGTTGCCTTATGAGCAAAGAGCAAAGGGCGGTGGCATTTGTGTTTGTTTTTTTTTTTTATTATTATTTATTTATTTATTTTTTGACACATGTCTAGTTTTTAATTTGTTTGTTACTTCTAAAACCAAAATATTTGAGCCGCAATGTGAGGAAACGTAACTTCAGACATGAGCGCCCAACGAAACCTGCGCACCCGGACAGTTTGGTCAGAGTATTCGTTGCTACATGGAGGAACATTGCATCCTTGGCTGTTCAAACGCGCACAGTGAAGATTATGATCAGACTGTACACAGGCTGACCTGAATGTTTGCTGGGTGCACATATCCGAAGGTACGTTTTCTGACATTTCGGCTTATTTAATTTGGTACACATCTGATTAGCCTTACTTGTCCCATACAACATTTTGAACAACCCTCAGACCCTCAGAATACGTCTGTAATATTTATTGTCAACCTCGTCTGGTATCTCAAAAAGATGTTTATGGACTCTGAGGGGAAACAAACCTTATAAATTCGTAATTGCTCCCTGGCCTGACATGAGAACTACTGTGCTTTGACATCGGATACTAGATTGAAATCTCTTTGCATTCACAGATTGAACGGATGAGAAGAGAAGTATGCACTTATAGCTTGTTTCTTGATTTGAGAAAGAACACTTTCGTTTTCTAATATCTAAATAACTTTAAACGCGCTTTATCATACAGTCGAACTTCACTGGTCTTTTTGGGACCATGAGAATTCATTCTAGATATAGGAAGTTCGAGCCACTTAGGGTCAGTCAGAGCGCTAGGAAGTTGGAGGCTAGGTCAGGAGGCAAATGAGAATAATTTATAAATGTCTATAAATAACGGTATGTTGAGAGTGAGGCGATTCTAATGAGTACACACAACATACATTTTCATGATAGAATAAGAACTAAAAATTGCGTTCGGATCATTCATCGTATACGAGCCAGTGGGTTTCGAGTCACTGAAGTTTGACTGTGTATAGTTTATAAGACTTCATGATTTATTGTAGTTATTCTGCATTTGAATCATAACAGTTGACTTGTGAGACTTCAGTAAATCTGCATAACAATTCTTATATTTGTGGACATTTTGGCAAGTGTATTGATACTGTTTCTGGGTGGGGTAGACGGGAAGAGGAATCTTTTATGCAATGTGGGAGACGCTGAGAGATGGATTATAAAACATACTTACATTAAAACATGAAAAGTTTGCGGGATACAAAAAATTTCTTTAGCGTAAAATTATAATACACTTTCAAGAATAGCGGATCTGTCCCACTTGCTTTTTGCCTCCTTTCTGAACAGTAGTCTATTCTTAAAGAAAATGATTTGCTGGTCCTGGGAGCCACTTCTTTCCTTTTGGAGTAGATCCCTTTTGATAAGGGATTCGGTATGTAGGAAAGCAAATAGGCATAAGAGATATTTTTAAGTATATATTATATAGAAATATATATAGAAATATTGATACATCATGCATCGTAATTTCAATGGATCGTATAAAATTCATTTTTGAGATATGGGATATTTTTAAAGAATTTATTTTGAGGTTTGAGTTGTTGTCTTCCACTCGATACCAGCCTCAGTTATAAATAATGATATACTTGCTGTCTTGTATTTTTTCTGTATTTTTTTATTATAATAACGGAACCGGCATCATGTCATTTAGTTCGCAAACAAAATTATCAGTAATAGATTTTTCACCATATTTAGTGGACGGGATATACACGTAGTATTTTTGCCTCTATTCTTACAAAAGAGGCGCTTTTGTGACCTCCTGTTTGCTTTGCCGCAAACAAAGTTCATTCTGAAAATTGGTCTACCCTAAAAGGAAATAATTTGCACCAAGGGGCCAAATCATTTCCGTTTAGACTAGACCGCATTTCTGAAAACAGTTATAATACAATTATAATAATACCAGTAACGGCGTCGACAACAAGAACAAAATTTTCAGCTGTTTTCAGGTCTGTGAATATGTTAATTAACCCTTATCCTGCTGAACCCGGATATATCCTGCCTTTGCAAACAGTGCGGATCCAGATCAGTTGAAGAAGCCAACTGATCTGGATCTACACTGTTTGTCAGTAAGTATGTGAATTATTATCAACAAGTATCTGGATCAAGTAAGCTGATTGGCTGAAAATCAGACATGGGCGTGGTATAATAATTTATTCAGCAGGACAAGGGTTAATTGCTCTCAGGGATTATTACTTTTAGAATCTATTTCCATTAGTTAGAAATAATAATAGTTACAATTATAATAACTTACATGCAGAGCGAACAAACTATAGACAGAATATTTTTGTGACTTGCCTTTGCGGTGCGTTGCTGGGGATATGGGGGAGTAGTAGTTGGGCGATTTTTAACCTGGTTTACCCAAGGCCCTCCTCGGTGTTTTTTCAAACCATTGACCGTTCTAAGGTGATGGTTAACGGTATTATTCGTTCTTTGTTATACTTTCAACTTGGTTCCTTGTTCTTGTGTTTGTTCTGTCCTAAATATCTTTGTAACAATCTCACTTGTGGAAGGGATAACTGGTCGCTGGGGTAGCCATATTGCTATAATTTCTGGCAGCGGATGTATCTGGTCGTTCGCTCTTACTCTAGGTATGGGACTGCGATCTGTGTTTGTACTTAATTCTTCATTCATTTTTCCCATACTACAGTTCGTAGCTACTACTAATTTTACTACCACTGCTGTTATAACTATTACACTTACGTATTATTATTAGTAGTAGTAATACATTTATATAAATTTGACAACACACACACACACACACACACACACACACACACACACACACACACACAAACACACACAGAGAGAGAGAGAGAGAGAGAGAGAGAGAGAGAGAGAGAGAGAGAGAGAGAGAGAGAGAACTATCCTTTTTTTTCTCCTTCGAATAAAAATCATGAATTGAATTCCTCTGAACGTATCTAGCATTATTCGAAGTAACAAAAAATGAAACAATATTCATTTATTTGCTTTCTTACATTTTAGTCACACACTAGTTCGTAGAAAGCCAGATTTCACTTTTATGGAAATTGAGGACGGGATCTATTCTTTTCTTCGGAGGTCAAAATAACTCATTATATAATCCTATTTACTTAACAAAAGCGAATGTCTTATGTCTTTACATAAGAACAGCAAACGGAAACATTTTCTAAGATTAGCTATTTATCGTATAGCGATACCACCCAAAGGTCAAGAGATAATTTCAAATTGTCTGCTTAAGTGTAGAACTATTTTAATACCAATCAGATGTCCTTTTCATGCATGAGAAGATTTGTAACACATCGTCTTGTATTAACTAGATGGTTACTGTATCTCACAAAAAACAGAGATATCTCTCCAAATACCTGACATCTCAATTACCTACAGTCTACTCTCGTTATCTCGACTCTGCTTATCTCGAATAACCTCTTATCTCGAAGTGACAGTCTGTTCCCTGTTTCAACATGGAAATCTAACAACAGAAAACAAAATATTGTGGAACAGAGGAGATATTGCTCCTTTCTCCACTTTTCAACAATATTTTCAATATATCTCTAACTCAAATTACATATTCATTTGTGAAATTTGGCTGTTCGATTGATTTTTTCCTCAATTCTGCAAATCTGACATGCCGAGGTACGGATATCTGGAAGTATTTAAGCGAGCTCCTTGGACTTCGAGATAACGAGAGTCGACCATATATGTAATGTAAACAAAGAGCCGCAACGTCAGAGCACGCGCCGTCGGACATGTGCGCCAAGCGAAGATTCAGATCAGCCTGCGATTTGCGCAGCCTGATCAGAATCTCCACTGGACGCATTTTGGATAGCCAAGGATGCAGTGTTTCCTCACGCGGACAGCGAAAATTCAGATCAGACTGCTTAGATCAAAATCTATGTTGAGTCACGTCAGAAGGTATGTTTTCTTACGTTGCGGTAAACAAACATGTATCATCATACATAACTACATATATAAAAGCTAACACACACACACACACACATACGTTTAATATTCGCACACCCGCAAAAAACGCCTACCCAAATGTTACTAAATCGATAATGTCTGCATTTAATAAACCCAATTACATGTTGGGTTAAGTTAATCGTAGCCCTGTCTAATTTCTTGGACGCAAAAAATTTCTTACATGTATTTTATTATGAAAATGTATGTTGTGTGCACTCATTAAAATCGCTTATCGAGACGATTCTAATGAGAACACTCAACATACCATTATTATATAGAAGAACAAAAAGACTTTCCTAAATTATCACCATTTGCTTTCCGACTTGGCGTCATGATTAACCCTCAGTGACTCAAACTACCCATGTCTCGAATAAATTTCTATGGTCCCAAAGATGTTCGAGCCATTGAGGTTAAACTGTAATAAATGCATTTGGATACTGGCTAAGATCGCATCATGGCGTGAGGGCCATTGTCTCTCGTTCTGCATTCTGGTATGTTGTTCACACATATCAAGTTCATTATATTAAAAGTTTACAAAATGTGTTAGCATCAAAGAATAAAATAGTATTTTGGTCTGAATTTAAACTGATTACGTCAAATGGATTTTTTCTCCGAACAGAAATAGGTGGTTAAGCGAGCATGTCTTTCAACGACCTTTCATTTATATCTAAACGGAGTTTTGATGTGACAAAAAGCTCACATTCCATTCACAGAGGTCTCTCACGCACGCCAAAATATCCTCCCAGTTACCTTTTGCTGACACCGATAGAGCGTCCGCTTTGTGAGGTTTTGCGGGTTCGATCCCCGGCCAGGTCAAACCAAAGACTTTAAAAATGGTACTAGCTGCTCTTTCGCTTGACGCTCAGCATTAAGAAATAGAGCTAGAACTGGTCAGCTCAATGTCAGTATAATGTGACTGGGTGGAATATCATGTCAAAGGGTCTGGGGCGTGATATTTCAGTGAAGCAGCACTCTAAAAGTGAGCATTGAGCTCCCTGACTGAAAGATTGTTGAAAGCGACGTTAAGCCCAAATCAAACAAACAAACAAACAAACAAACAGTAGAAGAAGTATCTGGTTGTTTTATTATTACCATGTTTTAAAGAAATCCATGTATTTGGTGCAAACGGTGTAGATCATGATCAGACGCTACAGAATGCGGCGTCTGATCTTGGTCTACACTGTTTGCTAGTGTCCCTTAGGACGCTAGGCATAAATTAGTTAAACAACTCGCCGTTGTAAGGCAGTGGTTCTGTGGGTTTGATTACTTTATGGTCCTTGGTTTCGGAGTTGCTTATTTTCCACCCTGCTTGGTTCCTTGACTTTGTGTTAGTTCTAGCCTATCTAGCTTTAACATGTCACTGGGGAAAATGAGCAGGGCCCAGTTGTTCAAAGTTAACGACATCGTTAGTTAACGATTCGTTAAAATTTACATCGAGTGATATGCAAATATGCTGAAATTTTTTGCTGAAAAAATGTGAGTAGCTTTTGCAGTGCAAAAGCTACTCACATTTTTTCAGCAAAAAATATCAGAAAATTGTATATTGAATCCGCTAAAACAGTTAACGAAATGACCCTTAACGAGCTCGTTAAGCTAACGACGCTTTAAACAACTGGGCCCTGGTCACTGGCTAGACATTCAGCTATAATTTCTGGCTGTGGACATACCTGTTCTACAGCTCTTTCTCTCGGTATCGGAGGTACACGGCGATCAGTGGAACTTCCTAAACTTCTATTAAATTATTTTCTTTTAACCCATATACGTCGAGAGGACTCTTCTACCACAACTCTTTGGACCGGTCTAATTCCAATATCTGGGTGTCTTGTTAGTTTTTATTATAACTATGTTTTAAAGAAACTCCTGTAGTTAATGTAAACAGTGTAGACTTCTAGAAGAAGATTTCACATAAGCTATTATTAGCTTGTTATCTGATCCTTTATGTCATTTGTGTATGTTTGTGTTGTATATATTATATTCGATAAACTATTGTTTAAAGCAATAGTGTAGACCCTGATCAGATGCGGCGTCTGATCTGAGTCTGCACTGTTTGCCAATTACACGTTTTGTATTCTCCAGACTTAAACGGGTTAAAATCTAAATTCCAGGAGCTGACTAATACAGGCACACCTTTATTTCATTTAACACTTTCATGTTTAATATTACGTTTATTTATCACTTCTAGACAGAGTGCTTTTTTCATTTTATCACATAGTTCTCCCATATCTATGTAGGCACACCCAGCACTACGCAGCTTTAAAGGAAAGTACCTACCTAAAGCAGTAGATTTTTTCTCAGTACGGTCACATCAAGGAGTACAAACCAACAAAACGGTTGACAAACATTTGTCATGAGAAATTTAGTAACGTACACATGCAATTTTATTAGAAATAAACTAAACGGTAAGATATTCATTTCTTGTATTAATGCCAGTAAAAATAGAACACGTCACTTTAATGAGAATTTTACGGGTATAATAAATGATGAAATCATTATGAGGAAGCAATTTGTCTAAGGGAAATTTGACAGTCAGACATCGGATTTTTATTTTAAAAGGTAGACGGCGATCTGTAATTGTAGCACTTCCTAAACCTCTTCATTTTTTTAATCCGGTAGGGGCCAGGCAAAAAAGCGAAAAGAAGAGAAAATATTAGAATATTCTAAGTGTATTATTTTGCACAGTGGTTGATACAAACTCTCCTTGGGTTTTGGTTTAGCGCTTTGATACGGACCTAAACATGGTCCATGATATACATTAAAATAGTTTCCACACAATATTTACTTTTAATCTAATTCATATGAAATTCAAAATTAATATAACTGGTTATTTGTCACTGAAAATAGGTTCAGATAGGTGATTTTAAGCGTCATTTTTGTCATGTGTTTACGTCCCTTGTTACTCGTAAACAATAAACTGCATAACCTGACCATGTTTCATCTGATTCAAAGGAACAACAGATTGTGGCTTAAATGTGTCGAAATACGGATTCTGTTTGATAATTCTGACATGAATCACAAATAAATGTTAAACATTTAAAAATCGGTTTCTGGTCAACGACTACGCCGAAGATATGTTTGTAGTTAAGGGCTAGGTTCCGCGCGAGTACATGTAAAACTGGTTTGCACCCCATTCCACCCCTCCCCGCTCCCCTTCACACACACACACACACACACACACACACACACACACACACACACACACACACACACACACACACACACACACACACATTTTTCTATTGACCGTAACAAGACGGTAGTTCCTCTATTGTTGTCCTGATTGTGTCGATGGTTTCACAATTGTTGTTTGGTTTGTCATTATTTGTTCCTCTTCTCTTATTTCCATGCTTCGTGGGAGGTGTGCTTCCTCATCGTGTCGTTTCCTGGGTATCATCACTTATATTGTTCAGCTTATTCAAACTTTAAATGAAAATAACAATTTATTAAATTCAGGTTAAGTTTCTAAACGGGATCTACGATTAATCCACTTCCAAAGGTTTAGGTCGGCACCATAACAAAGTCTCAGTCGCAGAAGTGTTTGATAAGGGGAACACATAGCTTTTGACCGGACCCTGAGGTTATAAAATTTTTTTCGTGCTCAACTCAGCTGAGCAGAAAATTTGTCCTGCTAATAAAATCAGCATACTAACAATTGCTAATTCTTTCTTGCTAAACATAGCTGAGCATGAAAATTGCAACTATTGTTGCAGAGAAAGAAAAATTCATGCTCAGCTGAGTTCAGCATGAAAAAAGTTTTTTTTTATTACCTCCGGGCCAGGCTTTATCAAGACTTCTAATTTTCATAACATTTTCATAACAGGTAGAATGGAGCGTCAGTGCTGTGCTGCAATAATTACAGTTTTATTAGTGTTCCTTGGATTGGTGTCACATTGCTATGGAAACCCCGTCAGACCGTACCAAACATCTTTAAGTGACGACGAACGCCAGGTTTGTAGATTTAATTATTGAAATTTAATATTGGTTCGAAAGCCAGTTACAATGTAAAAACGCTGCGCTTCTTCCGCCGTTACCACGTTTTGTAAGTTTGTCATCAAAGTTGTAATTCTCCTAAGATACTAGTATTTTATTATACATCGTCTGAATTGAAAAAAAAGGGAGTCAAAGTCAACTCCACTGATAAGTAGGTTGAAAGCATTTTCTCATTTTTATTTTGTTTCTTGTTTATATCAGTAGCGCGGTCGAAAAACTTACGTTACAATAAGGTCTCCTGCACATGTAAGTATAACATAGTTGATGGCCCGCTCCAAACTTCTGATAAGCTTTAATTATTAAGTAATGGGCTTTTAAGGGGACTAGAGACACCTAGAAGATTTCCCGCTACCTTTTACAAGAGAGCTAACTGTTGTAACATCCTATCTGCTTCTGTATACTAAGCATCTTCTGTTTTCAAAAACAAATACAAAGTTAGTTCAGTTCAGTTCAGTTTTTAAAAACAAATACAAAGTTAGGATAAGTGGTGTATTTTTACAGAATCCACATTATTGTCATGAATTTGACAGATTTTCTATTACAGTCGAGCTTCGAACTGCCCTTTTAGCTCTCTGCTTGTAGTGTTTTGATTGTGGTGCCGTTGCTTTAACCCTTAAAGCGCCAATCACAACAATTGTCGTCTGCTTTGTCTTCTGCCGGTCATTATTGCAAACAGTGTGGACCACACTGTTTGCCTATATGCAAAATGTAAGTTTGAAAAGTTTGCAAGAAGATGCAGCAGATGACATAAGCGGACGACATTTTCAGATGCAGATTTTCTTGGCGCTTTAAGGGTTAAGTGCGCCCTTCTTTCCCTTTGGTGTCTTGGACGGAAGGTGTTAGGTAATTGTTTCAATTCCTGATCATTGCCTTCCTTTCTATTCAATAGCTCGAGTATCTTTGGGACCATGTAAATTAGTTCTTGAAATGGGTAGTTCGAGACAATGAGGGTTAATCATAGCGCCAGGTCAGGAGGCAAATGGAGATAATTATGGTGTCTCTTTTCGGTCGTCTATAGAATAATAGTATGTTGAGTGTACTCTTTAGAATCGCCTCGACGAGGCGATTCTCATGGGTACATTCAACATACATTTTCCTGATAAGATAAGAAAATGTCCCTAGAATATCCCTAAATATATTTTTCTTGAGCTACTGGAAGAATTTCCTGGGGACTCAAAAACGAATTCGAATCAGCCATGGTAAACGAGCCATCGGTGTTCGAATCATTGAAGTATTACTGTGGTCTGTTACTTCTGGCAACATTTTTCACTACACAAAACGTGTCTTAATGTGTTTAATAACCAAAATCATTTACATTTCCCATTTTAAATCATGAAACTGTAATGGCTTACATAACTCCAGAACCGCACTGGCATAATTACTTAGTCGGGGAGAGAGGGGGAGTTAAAGTCTGTAGTGTTACAGTCTAAACTTAAATCTCCTCGGTGATGCATTGGTAGGAGACCAACAGAGATTGTTTAGACTTGTAGAAAACATTTTAAATAACGATTGTGATCGATTTATAATTCGGGATGATGTCTGAACACAGTGCCAAAACGTAAAGAAGTCTTTAACCCTTTAAGCGCCTATCACAGCAGATGTCATTTTGAAATATGTGTTCAATAACTTTTCAGAGAAGTCACGTGAAATGTGTGAAGCAGTCGGCTGACATGAAACGCCACGCCTTGGTATCCCTGAAACGTCAATAAAACTATTTAGACTGTCGTTAGCTACAATGTTGCCTTGCACTTTAAGGGATGAAAATGAATATGTCCGTGAAATATCGATAAGTGTTTCTTTCCAAAAAGATTTGGAAGCGGTGTTACTCCTTAAAAGTAGTGGACGT
Source organism: Anodontia alba (assembly GCA_964016985.1). NCBI lineage: Eukaryota > Metazoa > Mollusca > Bivalvia > Lucinida > Lucinidae > Anodontia > Anodontia alba. The sequence goes on from OZ024833.1 coordinate 53,825,750, forward strand.
ACTCTCGTTATCTCGACCTCGCTTATCTCGAATAACCGCTTATCTCAAAGTGAAAATCTGGTCCCTGTTTTAACATTGAAATCTAACAACAGGTAACAAAATATTGTGGAAAAGAGGAGAAATTGCTCCCATGAAGCAATTTCTCCTCTTTTCCACAATATTGTCATTATATCTCTAACTTAAGGAGTCAAATTACATATTCATTTGTTAAATGTGGTTGTTCGATTTATTGTTTTCCTCAAGTCCGCGAATCTGATATGTCGAGGTATGGATATCTCGAAGTGATTCAGAGACTCCCTTGGCCTTCGAGATAACAAGAGTCGACTGTATATTTTCAGGTTCAGACTATACCGCGTCTCATTCTGTGCTGCATCAATTCACAAACCTGATATTTCTGTTCCAGAAACGTTAATTGAAGTGCTCCTGCTGTCTGTTGTCTTATATGGACAATAACGAACAACTTTTTAAAGGGCCCCTTCAAGCGAAACAGTGCCTTCGAACATATTCAAAATGCGCAGATGCAGATCATCCTGCGCATGCGCAAAGTATAATCCGGGCCTTTGCTCTCTGTTCATACTTTCTGTAGTATCCAATGATTCTGTTAGCGGACAGTGTAGTCCTGATCAGACTGCGCGTAAGCGCAGTCTAATCAAGACCTTCACTGTCCGCATCTGCGCGAATACATGTCTTCGAAATGATAACGCCTCTGTTAATGACTTGTTTTTAATGGCACACCCTCCATTAGCAAACTTAGTTTAGATAACCATGAATCTTTCAGTGAACAACGGTTTTGTGAGTCACTTCGAAGGAAAATATCTGGGCTAAAGATTTTGCCTTCCTCTGAAATGTGAACCATTGTATCAGAAACATTTTGATTCCATGGTATGTAAAGCCTGTTTTAAAGAAGGGTAGCTCTTAAAGAAAAAAAATGGGGAAGGAGTGGGGCAATTCTTTCTTCTATGTGTGTGTGTGTGTGTGTGTGTGTGTGTGTGTGTGTGTGTGTGTGTGTGTGTGTGTGTGTGTGTGATTTATTCAAGGAAATAGATTCATCTAAAAGAGAGATCACTCTAACTTGAACGTGTTTCCTCTCTTCTCTTCTCAGATGCATCCCTGAAAAAAAAGGAAACAGTCAGGTCTGAGTGATCTTCCTTGAAGATGTACCTTAACAAATTCCTTGAATAAATCTTCCAACTGAAATCTAGTCCTAAAGACCTAATCTATATTTTTTTCTCCTTTTATATCTCAACATGAATAGAAATTGTTAAAATTATGGCAAAATGTAACTTTGACCTTATAGAGGCAACATAATATTTGTCTGCGCCAATGAGCCCTTTACTTTGTTTCGTCAACGTGTTTATTATTATATATGTTTCACATATGAGGTAGAGGACCCCTATGCGGACCCAACATATATTCGTAATTTGGAGCTGCATTAAAATTAAGGGCGATGTTTCGTGCGAGTATAACAGGTTTAAGTCCCCCAATTGTTTTCATGACGAAAACACACCTATTCAAATATATTGAAAATTTCACCACCAAAAATTGAAAATTTCAGATAAAAAACTGATATTTTTCATATTTCTGCTCAAAACATAGATTTTGGGCACTCGTTAGAACCGCCTCGATGAGACGGTTCTAACGAGTACCCACAATCTATGTTTTTGAGCAGAAATAAGAAAAATAATGTATACCCCTGTAATCCCCAGTTTTACTATATAAAAGTGGGGTTTAAGGGGGTAAAAATTATATAGGTATGTTTTCGTGATGTCTACTGACCGTTTCAAGGCGTTCTTCAGTTGCAGTTTATCTTTATCTATGTGTCTGTGGTTCCGTATGTGGCTTTTGTGTTGTTCTTATTTGTTGCTCATCTGTCCCGCTTTTGGTGCCTCGGGAAGGCTGTGCTTTGTGATTGTGGTTTTTTCCTGGGTATCTTCATATTTTATCACTAAACAGACAGCTGTATGTGTGACATCTTTCAGTTGCAAGTTCACACTTGCAAGGTCAAGGTCACGAAAAAGCTTTGTTGGCTTCGGTAAAAGAAACCAAAATGCAAGCCACTTATTGCGACAAAATTTCTGTGTAATTACCAAAATACATATTTCGAAACGAAAATGACCTGCAGTTGATAAAATAGGAGTCCAGTTATGTTTTGTTTACAGAGGACGGCAAGCAGAAATGTGCATAAGCGCAAACATAACGTTTGCATACCTATGAAAAACCATTTTTAAAACCCGGCATGCACTCAACGTTGAAACAACGTCACGCAACAGCGAAACGTCAATGCGACGTTGCTTCAAAGCCAAGACGTTGAATTAACGTTGATTCTAACACAACGCGCCTATGTAGGCGATTTATTCTGCTAAAATCACTGGGCGGAAGTCTGGCGCCGTTCCGACGTCATTTTGATACTTTGCTGATGTCACTCTTCGTTTCCACGACGTTTTTTTTTTTTTTTTTTTTTTGCGTTAACAACGTAAGAAATGTATGTAAACTTCAGCGTTAATCAAAACTGTTGGGGGGATTTCTTTATTTGATGGCGGAAAGTTGGAAGAATCTGAAGGATACAATTACTTTTCGTGTTTTGCTATGTGTTAGAATCGAAATAGATCAGCTCTTGTGCGTGATTTGTTGAGTAATTAATCTCAGTTTGTCAGTCAGTTGTAAGTAGATAAATTGCTCGCGTTCCGCGCTCGTGATTTAATCTACTTTAAAACTGACCTCCAAACAGTGATTTACTCAATAAATCACTGCTAGAGCTGATCTATTTCTTAACTCGACGTTGTTTCAACGATGTTTGCCCACTGGGAAGGCCTTGTTCTAGAAAAGGTTTTCTTTTTCTTTTTTTTTCTCTCTCTCACAATAATGTATTGATATTTTATGATCTCTTCTTGAAAACCTATATTAAAACCTATATTGTAGGTGCCGACAAGATATGTTTTGTTGAGAAACAAGAAATAAAGGGAGATAGAATAAAATAAGAACAAAAAATGAAATCCGACTTAACATTATAATTCTAAAATTCGCTAAATAATGTATACCCTAGAATAATCATGTTTCTTCATGTAGTATGAAGGAATGAGGGTGCACAACAGTATATGTACTTTTTGGCGTAATGTGCCACCAGCAAGGGTTTGATATAATGATGCACACACGTACTCTTACTTCTGTTTGTGTCAAAAAATAGCCAGCCTGTTTTGTATAATTTGAAGGTAGAATATCGAGAAGTCGGTGTCAGTAGGCGTGAACAACGTTGCACACTACAAAATGCTGCACATTACAATACCGTTCATGAACAGACTTAATAAACCGAGTCGTCCATTTTAGTTACATTAACATATTCTATGTTTCCGAAGGATCTTATTTCTTCGGAATTTATTTAGCTTTACAAATCTTGTAAGTGCCGTGCGGCGGCTATAAACATCTCTCCTTTCTTTATGATAATAATATTCATACTTTCTTTTGGGATCAGTGAGCCCATTTTGGTTACTTTAAAGGGAGAATATATTCAAAGCCGGTAATATGAGGCGTGAGCAGTGTTGCAAATTAAATTAGTTTTTTTTTTTCCCGTAAACCGATTCTGCCATTTTAGCTTTCTTTCACCGCGTTTAAAGGGTATATTGTTTCATAATGTTTCCATCTGGATGCCCTAGACTACCAGGTGTGCTTGCATATATCAAAGCGTACTTCATTAATTAGGCGTTTAACTCAAAAGCAAAGCTCAATGACATGTTGTCTAAATGGCAAACCAGAACAGAGTCCAACGTCTTCGAAATTGTCTACGACAATTGGGCATTTCTTTGCTTCCTTTAAAATTACGAATCAGTCACGAACCTTTTCGGTTTGCGAAAGTATGGCGTATAACATAGTTAATGTGGCTAATTTAGCACGCCATTTATAAGATTCTCTGCGTGGGGCGGACATGTATAAGCGACTGAATGTATGTGCACGGAACAATAATACGATGGAAACCACGTAAGCCTTTAAGGGAATGTGGGGTAATCAAAGCCCCCCTCCGCCTCCCACCCCTCAGCTGCGCAATCCCGCGGTCAATTTAGCGAGACAATAGTTTAGTGCAATAGTGTCGTCTTATATTATAGAATATATTGACAAAAAAAAAAAAAAAAAAAAATAATAATAATAATAATGAAAGTACGCGGATTAGCCTGCGGATCTACGATATTTGCTAAAGCGATGCCAGTGTTATACTTACAAATATCATGGTCTAACCTGTTTCAAGCATCTCCCTTCCTGTTTGATCACGCGTACTATGAACTATTTAGCAGAACTACATTTTGGAGATTTAGTAACATTTTGGTATGTAAGGAAATGGCTGTTATTAAGATATGCCGTTCATGGTAAGTCCGTTGTAATTCTAAATCATTATGTTAACAAGTCTTTAAAAAGGGTACCCCATGCCACGCCCCCGTCCCCATTCCGCCCCACCCCTGATTATATATAGCGAGAAAGGGCTTTCTAGGGTCCTACATTATAAGGCGGAATTTCAGAATTTTGTAGTTTTTGAGTCAGCTTTACGTTTTAGCTACACTTTGTATTACATAAATTAGTCTTGATGAGCACAACAGCCAAACTCTTTCTCATTATCCATATTATATCGTGAAACTGTCATCTTAGCAGGCACACAACGCTGACACAACGTCGATTCTTGACGTTGAATCAACGTTGAATCGACGTTGTTTCAACATTATGTGCCTGCTGGGAAGGCCTATATAGCGCTAAATAATACGGTTATCAAGATAAATATTGTCTTAGTTATACACAAAAACATACGTAGTGGGTACTCATTAGACGCGCCTTTGCAAGACGGGTCTAATGAGTCACATCACGAAAACATGCCTATATAAATTTGACCCCCTTCATCCCCACTTTTATATACATTATTTTTCTTATTTTGTTTTATAACATAGATTGTGGGTACTCGTTAGAACCGCCTCGCCGAGGCGGTTCGAACGAGTACCCACAATCTATGTTTTGAGCAGAAATATGAAAAATATCGGGGGTTTTATCTGAAAATTTTTTAGTTTTTAGAGGTGAAATCTACTATATATTTGAATAGGCATGTTTTCGTAATGACCACAACATATCTTTTGATGGAGCAATGAGAAAAATCTAGTGGCTAATCTAGTGCTTTTGTTAAGCAGCATACACTTTACATAGATGTTTTATATAATGGTTCTGATTGTTTTACTTCAGGAAATCGCCAGTCTTGCCGCTAGAATGTTGAGAATGACCTTGGCAGGAAGTTACCTTAGTGAAGAAAAACGGAACGCTGGGACAATTGACTCGCTTTATAACCTTCCTCATTTATTTGCTGCTGGAAGGAGGTAACATAAATTAAGACCTTTTACAGCACTGAATTTTACATTCCATTGCAACTAGGGTTTCAGTCAAAAACCAATAACAGAATGGCAAGCAGTGTAGATCCAGATGAGACGGCTCGTTACGAGTCGTCTCACCTGGTCCCGCACTGTTTGCAAATTTATCTGTATTGGTCTCTAGGGATAAAGGGGTTAGTGTCTTATCTGATCCGAGGTTTGAAAACTTTATTCGTGCTCAACTCAGTGAATATGAAATTTTTCCTGCTAATGAATAACTTACTGACAATTGCGAATTTTTTCTTAAAAAACACAGCTGAGCATGAACATTTCTCTGCTGATATTTGAAATTCCCAACTGCATTATCATACTTATTAGCAGAGAAAATTTCATGCTCAGCTGAGTTGAGCATGAAAAATGTTTATAACCTCGGAGCCTGGTGTACATGGTTACCAAAAAGATTCTAAAAGTGGGAGAATGGCACTTTTATTCATTTCTCACTATCCGGTCTGTATTTGTTAAACCTTTTCTTTTACCGCATGTTGCGGGGACCCCGGCACATAATACTCAGTTGAGGGTGTATGCCGTATTGAGGGGTAGATAGAAAGAAACACACAAGCGAACACAAAATGAAAATAGTTGAAGTATCGAGACTTCCTGAGCCGCACTGGGTAGTTTCGGTCAATAAGGCTTCATCAGTGGTCTAAATTTAAAAAATCCCGAAATGTTTGCAAAGATCACAAAGGACAAGAAAATGCTAACTACACTATAGTGAAGTACGGGAAGATGTTTTACAGCTACCACACAGCAGTAACATTAGCTGTAGTGAAGATAGATTCTAAAAGAACTTACCCTTAAGAGCAAAGAATACACACACATGCACGCACACACGCACGCACATACACAAATTGAAAACAGCTGATGTGTGTGTCGAAGTTTTCTGGGCCAGACTAGGTAGTTTCGATCAGCTAGGCCTCATTAGAGGCCCTTATATAGTTTTCAAAAAATACGGAAGGGATCACTGCTCACAAAGAATCAGAAAATATTAACTATACTATAGAGATGTACGAGGAAATTTTACGGCCGCCAAAGATTAGTATTTTACTAATACCAACTGTAGTAAAGATAAATAGATTCTGAAAAGGAATGACCACACACACGCGCACGCACGCACGCACACACACACATTATTTGTCATAAAAAGAGTGCCCATTTCCTTTCATTGGTGAAATAGTTGTCATTAAATGAATGTCTATTCCCTTTCATTGGTGAAATATTTGTCATAAAATGAATGTCCATTCCCTTTCATTGGTGAAATATTTGTCATAAAATGAGAGTCCATTTCCTTTTATTGGTGAATCATTTTCATAAAATGACAACAAAAGGAAAACGTGTGACCTTTCTAATATTATTCAGTATATGAGCCATGTAATGAGAAAACGTACCTTCTGACATGTGCAGCCAGTGGAGAAAGATCAGCCTTTGCATCCACGCAGTCTGATCAGAGTCTTCGTTTTTGCACATGAAGAAACCATTACGAAAACATGCCTATTCAAATATCTTGAAAATTTCACCACCAAAAACTGAAAGTTTTTCAGATAAAAATTCTGATATTTTTCGTATTTCTGCTCAAAAGATAGAATATGGGTACTCGTAAGAACCGCCTCGCTGAGGCGGTTCTAACGAGTACCCACAGTCTATGTTTTTGAGCAGAAATAAGTAAAATAATATATATTCCTGTAAACCCCAGTTTTACTATATAAAAGTGGGGTTTAAGGGGCTCAAAACTACATGTATATAGGTATGTTTTCCTGATGTTTGCATCCTTGGCTATCCAAAATTGGCAGTGTAGATTCTGATCAGTCTGTGCGCGTGTACAAGCTGATCTGAATCTTTGCTGGACTCACTCCGAAGGTACGTTTTCTGCCGTTACGGTTCATTTGTTGTCATTATTGTTCTTTCTTTTGTATTTCAGATAATATCGGCACCTGCGTAGAGTTCCAGCCTTTGTGGAAACTTCTGTCCTGTTAGCTCCTTAATTTTACCTAGCTGCGAGCCAAAATTATTCGATAATTTTTTTTGTCTTCGTTTTATTTGTTTATTCTTCATTTTCCTGATGAAAATACGGTTTAACATTTCTTACGAGATTGTTTAATATTAATGAAACGAGAAAGAGAAAGAGAAAATTATCATTCAGTTTTCATTTTTTAAATTTTGCTTGCAGCTTGGTGAAGCCAAAAGGAGAATGATCAGGCTCAAACAACTGCTGATTACATAGCTTATTTAGTTATGCGGATTAATGAATGACTATTTCTGTTACTATATGTGAGCCACGTCGCATGAAAAGATGTCTTTGGGGCATTTGTGAACAAAAAATACATATTTGCATTACAGTAATCAAAGCTCCAGCTAAGAGGGGGGTAACATGTATTTTTCTTATTTCTCCACTAAAACATATGTTGTGGGTACTCATTAGAAGCGCTTTGGCAAGGTGCTTCTAATGAGTACCAACAAAATATATTTTCGTGCAGAAATAAGAAAAACATTCATACATTTTTTGTTAAAAAATGTTATCTGAAGCTATGAGATCTCACACCCTGTGTCACGTAAAAAGGAACTTCTTCGTTGGGGGACACACAACATACTTACGTCGTGTGTGATCCGGAAGTATGGGGACATCAGCGAGATGTGATACAGCGCGTCAAATCACGATGCCGCAGTGAAGTGTCCGGATTATCGGGCCGAGTGGTTAGCGCTCCGACTTCAGACCACGACGCCAAGGGTTCAAATCCCGTTCATGAATGTTCGCCGATCGATTGAATGCTCAGAGCCTTTCATTAACACCCTTCTATCGTCTCAATATACCTTAAAGCATGTTGAAAGGGACGTTAAACACCAAATCATCTTAATCATCACATTACTGTAGTAATAATGTATTTATTAGCTATCACAAAATCAGATGAAATTGTAGCTGACGACATTCTATTTTTTTTTTTTTGTTATTTCGAGAAAATGAAGCTTGCTATTTCATGTGAATTATCTTCTAAGCCTTAAGTTCTTACTTAAAAGAATATCGCATGCAATAATTTTGAATGGCGCTATAATAGCCGCTAAAGCAGTTTAAGACGCTGAACTTTACATGTATGTCGCTTCGACGCCTTGACCAATGTATACACACCTTACTGAATTTAGATCTGGAAAATTGAGACTCAACTGATTCAGCTTTTCGGATCAGACTGTAAGAAATTTAACTTGACAATATCATAAGTAGATTAATAGGTCCTGATCAACATGCACAATTGCATCAATAAATGACATTACGAAAACATGCCTGTTCAAATATACTGAAAATTTTACCACCAAAATATGAAAAATTTCAGATAAAAAATTCTAATATTTTTCATATTTCTACTCAAAACATAGATTGTGCGTACTCGTTAGAACCGCCTCGACAAGGCGGTTCTAACGAGTACCCACTATCTATGTTTTTGAGCAGAAATGTGAAAAATAATGTATACCCCTGTAAACCCTAGTTTTACTATATAATAGTGGGGTTTAAGGGGGTCTAAATTGTATAGGCATGTTTTCGTGATAATAAGTACGCGGACAGCGAAGATCCTTATATGGCTGACTAGACTAGACCTTCACTGTGCACATGTGCTCCGAATACATCTTTTCCAGTCGTGCAGTTCTTACACAGTAGTCAACAACATTTGACAGTCTTGGTAACCAGTTAATCGGTGTTTATTTCCTTTTCCTGTTGTCTTATTTTAATACTAGCATCTGATTATGTTGTTCTGTGAATTTAAATTCATATTCTGTTGAACACTAATTCTGTGACTCCATTTATTTAAGTGATTGATACAAATTGTGTAATTCACTGAATTCAGTTCACACTCGTCTAATAATGCTTCTTCTGTTTTGTGCACATAAATTCATATTCTGAAAATACTAATAAAAGGACTGTAAATTTTAAGTTCATATTCTGTTTACACTAACTAAATTAGTTTAAATTCACATTCTGTTTTAAAACACAAATGATGCGATATTCAGTGAATTTGCATTTACATAGTTCATATAATGTTAACACTAATATTGTGACTATATATGGATTTAAGTTCACCCTTTGTTAATCTAAAAGGTGTAATTCCGTGACTTTAAGTTTATATTATGCTAATACTGATAATGTTACTCTGTGAATGTAAGGGGACGGAATACTCTTTCAAGAGAGGCAACTGTCACAATTGTTTTACCAAACTACTTCTGAAATGGGGTCTACTTTAAAAGGAAAGAATTTGCTCCCCATGGGAGCAAATTCTTTCCTTTTAAAAGTAGACCCCTTTTCAGAAGTAGTTTGGTAAGCAGTAAACCAAACAGGAAGTCACATAAGTTGTCTATCTTGTAAAATATTGCGGACAATCTACCAAGTGTATCCAGTCTCCTTAAAGCTCATAGTCTAATAATAGTAATGATGTGATTCCATGGAATTAAGTTCATATTCTGCCAGTAGTGTGACTGTGAATTCAAGTTCATATTTTACTAATCAGTAAGAAACTAAAGAATCACCATTCGGTAAATGTAACTTTTTTTTGTTCTTAGGTTTCGACAACAAAAACAACTCTTCATTTCAAACAAATACCGAACTTGCACATGGAGGCAAGAAATGTGCATCCGTTTGCAAAATTTTGTAATTTTACAATGCTCCACTCGCGAGGACAGACAACAAATTTAGAGTTATTAATTTCATCTGTTCGAATTTTACAGAACATTTACCATTATGAAGTGGACGAATTATTACTAGGTTGAAAGCATGGTATTTGGTATTTACCATTACAAAACTAAAACAATGGGATAGATGAGTTGTGAGAATAAAACATAAAAGTCAAGGTTATTTTAATATAAATTTAAAACTTATATGAAGTTATTTGGACGTTATTATGGCGACTAATACAGATGACGTCAGCGTTTGTTGATTATAAACAAACAAATAGTATACGTCTTGGAAAATAACTAGGACTGAATCTTGCATTTTGTTTTTATTTCGTATTTATTATTTTGTTGATTCCATATTTCCGAAGAAATTATTAAATGCTGAATACTCTTTCAGGAAAGCTGATTGTGGTTTATTTGTATTTATTATTGATACGTCGAAGAAGCTGGAGGAGCATATTGGTTTTGGGTCGTTCGTCCATCCGTCCGTCTGTACGCCCGTTCGTCAGTGTGTCATGCTTTTTTTAGTGAGCAAGATATCTTGATAACAATTTGACTCGGGACTTGGTGAGCTTAATGGGGCTGAGGAGTAGGTTACCTGATTAAGTTTTGCAAAGCGAAGATTGGATTTTTTTCAGAGTTATTCCCCTTTCCAACTTATGCATTTAGTATGGACAAATACATAGTTGGGGGCATAGTGTTTTACAACACATTTCTAATTTTGGTTTGTATTGCCAAGTAAGAACAGTGAAGAGCATGCAACCTTTCCGAATGAGCACTCCTTGTAGACCATATATTATTTGATTCTCATCAGATCAATACAGGTCTTGTTCTTGTATCAATACATTATTATTTGAAACAGACGTACGCATAAGTATCATTTAGTATTTTTCCTTCTTGTCTTCTTGATAAAAGCTTATTTGTGTCAAAGTAATGATATACGCAGCTTGTTTATAAATACCCATTAACCTATAAACGGCATCATTAAAGATAGTTTTTTTTTTTTTTTTTTTTTTTTTTTGACTTCCATGTTGATAGTTTTCTTATATATTGTATTCGTATTCACAGACATCCATCATGATGTGTCATTTCATATCTCGTTCCCATCACACGACCGCCATATTTTCTGACTGCCCCAACCCCCACCACCACCCCCTGCCCCGATTCCCCTATTTACAATATACAGTCGAACGTCACTGGCTCGAAAATCTTTGAGAGTCGGATCAGGAGGCAAATGGGAATGAATTAGTAATCGATGTCTTTTCGCTCTTCTAAAACATAATGGTATCGAGAGTGTACTAATTTGAATCGCGTCGACCAGGTTCTGAAAGGTTGAAAGCTTAACTTTCACCTGCTTACTGTAAATAAAAGCGGGCAATATGTAAAACCCAACTAGCATTCTTTATAAATCTACAGCGGACCGTCATCGGCCCGTCAGCTACCCTGACGGGCCGATAACGGCCCGCTGTAGATTTATGTAGAATATTTACTGGGAATATATTGTTGGTGAAAAATAAAAATAAAATATACAAATATCACTAATTGTCATCTGGTGATTAAGCCTACAGAGTAATAAAGCTTCAAATGCATATGAAACAGAACCCGTTATGAAAAGCCAATTTGGTAGAGGGTCTTGCGAATATCCGCCTTCATTTTAAGTTCTTTCCATATTGTATAAAATCTTCAATATAATGGACAATCGCGTGTGAATCTCAGTAGCCTTAATTACCGTCTAATGCTTAGACGTTGCCAAAGGAATTTCAGTTCTTTTTTTACCTTTTTCTTTTTTTTTTCTTTCTTTTTTTTAAATTCAATTAATTTTAGGGGCACTGCCATTTTGAATATTTAATGGCGCTTATTTTTTTTTATAATTTGAAATACATGTATTTAGAAGCACTGTAAATTTTCAAAAGTGCAGGGCCCTTGGCAATAGTTTTAATATCTTTAAACGCCATTTGCATTACTAGTTTTTGTCCGATTTAAATCAAGTTTGCATCAAAATGCGTAATTCGTCAAGTGCTTTCTTCTCAGATACTTTCTTTGGAAACGATCTGCTCTCATTAAAACAAATTTTATTTGTTTTTTTTAGATCTGGTTTCGTTGGTGTGTTTTTCTATGATGCTATCTTATTTATTCTAATCTTACATCACGAAAACATGCCTATATAATTTTGACACCCCCCCCCCCCCTAAACCCCACTTTTATATTAATAAAACTGAGTTTTTTTTGCAGGGTACACATTATTTTTCTTATTTCTGCTCAAAAACATAGATTGTGGTTACTCGTTAGAACCGCCTCGTCAAGGCGGTTCTAACGAGTGCCACAATCTATGTTTTAGCAATAGAATGAAAATTATCAGAATTTTTTTACCTGAAAATTTTCATTTTGGTTGTAAGATATATTTGATAGGCGTGTTTTAGTAATGTTCGGAGCATTGGAAGGGCTACAGCCCATGTCTGTGGCTTTTTCTCGGTAACCTTATATTTATATTATTAAAAAAAAAAAAAAAAAAAAAAAAAAAAAAAACCTTTAAATTTAATTTAGCTATTAATATATATCAAGTTAAACATTATTAATGTCATTTTGTTTCACTGATTTGCCATCAAATCAACATAAACTATAAACCAACCTGAAGGGACATAAAACCAAGTACATGGTTTTAATAAGTGTCTTTTGGTAAAACAAATCCAAGACATACTTTCGGTTTCCTCAATACTAGACCACTTTACATTGGAACAATCATTTATGAGTAAGGCTCATATTTAGAATTTGATTTTTATAAATACATGATTAAGTTATAGAATGCTTCATTTGCTTGAGATAATCTCACAAATGCCAAATGATTTAGAACATAAAATCCTAACACAACCGCATCACGCACACAAATAATGTTTCAGGGAACTTGGTACACTTGGTAGACTTTCTGCCATTTTGTTTACAAGAGAGACAACTTTTTGTGACTTCGTTGGCTATCCTGCACACAGACTTCCTTATGAAAAGGGGTCAACCCTAAAAGGAAAGAATTTGCTCCCAAACTGTACTCACATGATATTATCTTTGGAACAGATAAATAAGCCAATACTAAATTTCCTCATTACATCACGAAAACATGCCTATATAATTTTGACCCCCTTAAACCCCACTTTTATATAGTAAAACTGGGGTTTACAGGGGTATGCATTATTTTTCTTATTTCTGCTCAAAAACATAGATTGTGGTACTCGTTAGAACCGCCTCGCCGAGGCGGTTCTAACGAGTAAGCACAATCTATGTTTTGAGTAGAAATATGAAAAATATTAGAATTTTTTATCTGAAATTTTTCATATTTTGGTGCAGAAATATGAAGAATATCAGAATTTTTTATCTAAATTTTTCATTTTTTGGTGGTAAAGTTTTCAGTACATTTGAATAGGCATGTTTTCGTAATGAGCCGCTACCTGTCTACCATTTATTGGCCGTATACTAGGCTTTGTTGTGCCCGGTCTCTTATCAGTGATAAGACAAATGACCCGAGACATATGTTTATTTTTTATGTCTTTAATAAGTTCAACTTACACTAATCATTTATTCTTTAGATAATGCTTTGACTCTCATTGTCGTTCATCATAGATAATATTTTCTAGTCTTTTGGGACCATATAGCCAGTTTCATTTGTAAGGAAACTAATAATTAAACAATAGATCAAAAAAAAAAAGCCACATTCACAACATATAGCCTATCAATGGCACCAAGAGGAAGAGTAAACAAATTATGACGGACAACACATGAACAATGGAAGAGGGTAAGGAACCAGCTTTCTCTTCCCGAACGAGAGGAGGCCCATCCAAACACAATAACAAGAGTTCTACTCAGCTCGAAACAAGAGAGCGTGTAGCGACGTATAAGATATAAAAGACTCATTCAAACCGAGTCTCTTGTTTTTTTCCTTCAGTGTTTCCGTTGTTTTCAAAGGATGCCTTTTTACAGAACATATTTATTTGAATGACTGTTACGTTCCTAACCTTATATTGGTTTACTTACCGCATGTTGTTTCTTTATTAGACGGGCATTTTATCATGTTAATTTTAGCAATTGTGCAAAAATAATAACTACTTAGAATAGTAATTGGTCGAATAAGACACAAATAATGCGTGCCCAGGCTCAATTAACTTTGAAATAGAAAAATAGAGCCTGATTGTGCGTTTATCGCATATAAGCGACGCAGTGATCAACACTTGACTTCTTTTGCTATTGTTCCACCATATGTTTCTTTTCTGTTTTTTAGGCTGCAACTATTATCTCTGTTGTTACACGAAAGGTTGTTGTACTGTAGCAGTCTAGCTGGTTCTAAAGGAGTAACTAATATGAAGACAAAACAGAAAATTGATTTGTTCCCTTTAGATCCCTAATCGTTTATTGAATTTTGATCTGATCTAGGGGAGATAACTCGTTATAGATTTTAAAAGGAATGATGCTTGAGAGTAACAGAGAGAGAGAGAGAGGGAGAGAGAGAGAGAGAGAGAGAGAGAAAGAGAGAGAGAAAAAACATACACACAAAAACACACAAACACACATAACACACCAGCGCGCGTATAAAAACAGCCAAAGTTGACTTTGATATCTTCCAAACGACAGAAATTGGTTCAATCACCACAACCGGTCGGAAAAAAAACTTCACTATAGTGAAGTATTGGGAGACGTTTAACGGCCACCACACGCCACTAACAACAGTTATAGTGAAGATACAAAGATTTTAAATTGGAAAACCTTTTTGAGCAAGGGGCGTACAAGGACACACACGCACAAATGTAAAATGTATACTTCTAAGCCATAGTTCTAGATTAGGCAATGTTTTAACCAAAAATAATATCTGTTTATTTCTTCACAAAAACGTAATTATATTCTGGGTACCCATAAGAAGCGTCTTGCAGGCACTTATTGGAAGTGTATCCGTGAGGCGCTCCTAATGAATATCAAAAGGATTATAAAGTAACTATTAAGAATAATGTTTATCTTGATATCTGTCTTATAAAGTGGCATTTTCACCATACGATGTGGCAATGATGGAAGATTTTGATAATAAAGCTAATAAGGACAGATTAATGCAGTAGAAATTCACTAGAAGTAACAAATAAATTGAAAGACATGTTTAGAAACTGCAAACATCTGAAAATATCCCTATTACTGTAGACTTCTACATGCCAATGTTATCAATATATTGTCGGAGTACTTAGAGCTACAGCTTACAAAGAATTGTTAACGTAATGGGTGTATTATTTTGTCAAGACATAGCTCGATGAAAATATCGGAAACAAACAAGATGCCCACGGGCCACGGCTCACTCATCTTAGTGAAATAGCCACTGGAGATATGCTCCAGATATTATGCAACATTTTTCCAATCCCGTCATTGCAACTAATAAAAGGACCAGCATTTGAGCAGTTCTTGGGTTTGAAAAAGAAGAATATTTTATATTATTATTTTTTTACTATATATGGCATGAAAGTCGATGGAGCGTGATCAATTGAACAAGCTCTCAATCCCATTTCAACAGTAGGATTGACGTAAAATTGGTGGAAATTGGCGAAGTGGTTTCTGTAAGTAAATTGTTTTGCAATCTCATGATTTTAAACATGTATACAGCACAGGGGCAGGGGAAGATTACCCATGCAAAAAAAACAAAAAAAACAAAAAAAAAAAAAAAAAAAAAAAAACGACTGTACCTTAACGCTTTTGCTACTTCAAACATATTCAAACACATATTTAAGTGTTAGACACTTCAGCTTTGTTTGTCTTTGTGTTTGTGTTCAATGATCTCAAGGGTCATTCTTTTTATAACCTATTTGTCTTTGCCAGAGAGCAGTGATTTGCCAAGCTCCTATCTCCATTGAATAAGAAAAAAAATGATGGGAGAAGATTATTTCAATTGCATGTTGCCACTCCCACCAATGCTACACGTCATATGTCGCTTTAAAAGGCCAGACAATAAGCAAGCTCAACAGGGTCTTCTTTCCCTGCTGGTGTTGTGACAGGATTTGGCAGCAAGAAAAGTTTGCCATGACAACCAAACAAAATGGTCACTAGTCATAAAACACATAAGCTTGGTAGACACGCATCAAATGATCATAACTGCCAAATATGGGTCACATCACTTCACCCCGGTTATAGAGAAAATGCAATTTAACCATTTTCCCATTATAAGTCTATTGGAGCTTTCTGTTGCCATGACAACCAAAACAATACGCAGATCACGATAATTTTAGCTATTTTAAATCACCCTACCCAAGTAACATTCTTACTTAATAAGGAAAAATCGCTCCAATGGCTTTGGAGGAGTTGTCGTGAACGTATTAACGGACTGACGGACGGACGACAGACAAAAAGTGATCACTATAGCTCATCTTGAGCATAGCTCAGGTGAGCTAAAGAGGCAAACTACAGAATATGTAATATTTCTTCATTATACGTTTCCTCTCATAATCAATTTTAAGCTTTTAAGCATTTTGTAGGCTAATTCATCAGATGAACATTACTGATATTTTTCAAAGCAATTAAGACTCTGTTCTTTATTCAAACCGTCTCCTCATTACGAGACAATTTAATTAGATAGATAGATAGATAGATAGATAGATAGATAGATAGATAGATAGATAGATAGATAGATAGATAGATAGATAGATAGATAGATAGATAGAAGGAGAGCTGGCACCATAAACACATAAATACATGCATACAAAAGACAAAGCTTTAAGCAACAAAGAAGCAAACAGATAAAAACAATTACATATCTTCACATATTGTCATGCTTTTGAAGCGTGTATATATAAGTATTTGACCTGTAATTCCCATATAGTCCCACATAGTTAAATAGTCCTAAATAGTTGCCTCGCATCTAACTCAATGCAAGAACGCTTTGAGGGGTTACTATATCTCTGCGTATCAGCAACCAGCATCGCACTCTTTGTCGACACGAAACACAAAAGATCATTTCCAGTTGAACTCCTGGGCCCTTATTTTTGTCTGAAAGCAACATCTCATCAGTATCAACATTTATACACAATATGAAAAGATTCCTTAAATTATTTCGGATGATAGATAGCAGAAACAAAAACTTAACAGATGGACGTACAGACGGACAACTTGAAAACAGTATAACATAACATATTTTGCGAGAAGTATGATAAACTTAACAGTACGAGTCTTCAGTTTGTAAATTATACTATTATAAAACCAAATTCACAGGAAACGCAGCACATTGTATATAATAATGTTTTATTACCAGACGCCCACGCTATACTGTCTGAGTAATTCTATGTGTTTCATTACGAAAACACATCTATTCAAATATATTGAAAATTTTACAACCAAAAAAGATAAATTTTCAGATAATTTTTTTTATATTTTTTCATATATCTGCTTAAAACATAGATTGTGGGTACTCGTTAGAACCGCCTCAGCGAGGCGGTTCTAACGAGTACCCACAATCTATAGTTTTAGCAAAATAAGAAAAATAATGTTTACCCCTGTAAACCCCAGTTTTAGTATATAAAGTGGGGTTTAAGGGGGTCAATATTATATAAGCATGTTTTCGTGATGAACAGCTTCTTTCTAGCAAGAATTGTCAAGCTTTTCCTGGTTATTATCATATTTATAAAAAAAAAAAATAATAATAATAATAATAATAATAAAAAGTAAAATAAAAAAAACAACAAAAAACAAATAACTAGTGTATGCATTCCTTTAGAGTTATTTTCCCTTCGTAATTCTTGATGCCGTCCGTCCGTTACGTTTTGGTATATGCTTATTACCTTGCTAAATAATTCAAGAATTTGCTTAATAATTTGCAAAAATGTTGGTATTGAAGAGATGTTGCAAAAAATAAAGGCTTATGGATTCATTCCTTTATAGTTATCTTCCTTTGTTGTTCTTCAAAACCCGGTTTGGTTTATGCATCTGTCTTGCTAAAACATTCAAAAAGTCTTTTCATGTTTTGCATTTAAATGTTGACATTGATGAGATGTTGCTGTTATAGCGAGCACAGCTCGCGACGCGCGAAGCGCGTCCCGAGCGAAGTGAGCTCTACGGTAGAGAATATGATCAGGAAAAGTAACATACAAACGATATATACTTTCAGCAGTAATCGCTCTGACCAATTTTCTTCCGTTTTTTTTCTTCCCGGAAGTTGTCCCCAGAAGTTGGCGGACTTGATTATGGGTCTCACTAATAAGCATCACGAAGTGACCAGAAACCTGTGTCAATAAGTGTCACAAACATATTTTGCTGATTATTTTTATTATTTATTATTGATTTACATCATATTTTTATACTGATATTCATTCTTTTATGATGCTGTGAAGGACTTTTGAAGAGTGCCTATTTTCATATTCATTAATAGGGGCCTAGGGATAAATTCCTTAAGAGTTATTTCCCTTTGTTCTTCTTGGAAAAAAAGTTATGATTTCTGCTTCTTGTCTTGCTAAATAATTTAGAGAATCTTTTCATATTTTGCATAAATGTTGAAATGGGTGAAATGTGCGTGTTACACACAAAAATAAGGGCCCAGGGATTCATTCCTTTAGATTTATTTTCTTTGTAATTCTTGAAAAAGAGTTTTGGTTTCTGCTTCTTGTTTTGCAAAATAATTTAAGGAATCTTTTCATATTTTGCATTAATATTGGATATTGATAAGATGTTGTTACTAGAGATAAATAAGGGCCTAGGGTTTAATTCTTTTTCAGTTATTTCCCTTTGTCCTTCTTGAAATGTTGTTTTGGCATGACAAAAATGCTTGCACGGTGAAATCAACTCTTCTCAAATTATCTGTTGAAGCAATCTGATACTTTGCAGACTCATTACAGACAAAATGAACATGTGCAAGGAAAAGTTTGCTACTGGAAATAATCATTTTTTTACACGGTGACAACCACTTTAAAATTAGCCATTATGCCCACCCATATGTCTGTCTGTCTGTATTAGTTTCTTAAATCTCATACAACCTGAAGCAAATATTCATTTTAATACATTGCTTTTCAGTGCCGAGAATGCTGTCATTACCTTGCGGGGGTATCTGATAAGCACTGCTTATTCACACTTCGTGTTTAAAATTGGTAATACTGCTATATCAGAAAGAAAGACTGCGGTGTGGAAACGGTCATAAAATTTCATTAAACATTAACTCATTGAAGACTGGAGACCCCTAAACGAGTAACAGGCAAACAGTGCAGACCCAGATCAGACGCCGCAAAACGCGGCGTCTGATCATGGTCTCCACTGTTTGCAAATAGATCAACCAATTGTCTTAAGGAATATCTATATCACATAGCCTGACACACCTAAAATCAAAAATGGACTCTTCCAATATATAGTGTTGGAAAGTTTATTCAGTCTTTAATTGGTTAAGCTTTCAACCTCGGAACCTCTGTGTCTGCTTGTGCAAAGTCAGGCGTCACCGCATTTTTGTGGGCGAGTTCAATAAATTATTCCTGATGCAGTCATAAAACTTATTTTTGCAAACTCCACAATTCGCCACCTTATATAGTAAATATGGGCCAAATGGGAGGAGGGGTAAAATTATAAGGATTCGCAAGACGTGGCATATGTTGCAAACAATAAAACATTGAATTGTGCAAAACCTGCTAGAACGGCTTTGCAGTCAATGCTAACGCAGCACAAGTCTTTGATATAAGTAACAATTTCTTTGCAAGACATTAAATGACATGTTAACGCTTGTTTATGCTTCTATTCAGTTCGATCTGACCACAGTTCTCCTCAGTAAAACCCATCATATGAATATTTATACAAAGCAATAAAAGTATTTCTGTAGTCTCTGACCGCTTGAGAAGCTTTACAGTTAGAAAGAAAAGGCACACCGTCTTACTTCCTGAACACAAAAATGTCCTGAGATATTATCCCAATTATACTTAGTGGATATTTCTACTATAACTCTTTGGAACGGTCTATTTCCAGTAGCAGGGTGTCTGGTTAGTTTTTACTATTACCATGTTAAAAAAAAAGAAAAACATAGAGTTTTGCGAAAAGGGCCCGTTCAAATCGGTTAGTGATTTTTATTACTATTTTCGTTCTTTTGATAAAAAAATAGAATATGCTCGGAGTATGTACAAAGGATGAAAGTACTTTTATTTGCAGATTTGATGTACTACCGTATTGCTATCGTTAAGAACACTCAGGCACAATAAAATTCATAGCCTTATTAGTAATTGTATGCGAGTGGTCTCAACAATGACAATACGGTTATGCATCAAGTTTGCCAATATAAATACCTTGTTTCTTGTTACATTCTCGGAGCCTATCCTGTTTTGTCAGAACAATGCAATAATAAATAATAAAAAAAAAAGAACGACGTCAACTTACCGATTTGATCATGCCGTTTTCGCAAAAAAAAAAAAAAAAAAAAAAAATCTTTTTCAGTGTTACTTATGACGTGCCCCCCCCCTCCCCCCGACTTGATGATTTATAGAAAATCCTGTACTTAATGCAAACAGTATAGACCCTAATCAGACGCCGCGTTCTGTGGCGTCTGATCTGGGTCTACACTGTTTGTTAATGTCCCTTTTACGAGACACTAGGCATAAATGGGTTAACCGCAGAGTCACTGCAGACAAACTCCTTGAAAGAAAAAAAATACAACCAGATTTAACAAATCTACTGACAAAAAGCATATAAACATCAGGAGCAAGACAAACATACGAGTATAATGAACACAGAAGCAAACAGAAGAAAACATTACCTATTTTACGTATAACCATGCTTTTAAAGCGCTTACATGTAATCATTGGATCTGTTATGTAGTTGCTTTGCATTCAATTTAATGCAAGAAAGCTTTGAGAGGTCACTATACTTCCATCTATCTGCAACAAGCGTCACACCCCTTATCGAAACGAAACACAAGAGATCAATTCCAGTTGCATATGCATGTTGAATTTAAAAAAAAAATCAAAAGTATGCTAATAAATTTAAACGGCTTAACAATTTTTTTCCAGAAAGTATTTGTTAACACATAGAAGTACGAAGACAGTATACATATAGCGTGGACATATATGTATAATGCATAAAACATGACCATTTACAATGCACTGCATTTTTATTGAATTTGGATTTATAACTATGATTTACAACTTGAAAAAGTATTGTTAAGATTATTCGAATTTGGTAACACTGCCATATCAAAAAGGGAAGGCTAGGGAGTAGAAATGCTCAAGAAAATTTCTGTATTGAACCCTAATCCTGAGCCCTAATCTCTCTACTTCACCCTGATGCGCGTGCGGTAAACTAAATGCTATGTGTGAGCAACCAGATCACACCCTTGCCGAAACGAAACACAAGATATCATTACCAGTTGCATAGTTACTCAAGTAAAATTAACAATTTTTTTGTAATTATGCTAATAAACAAAAATGGCTTACCAGTAAGAACGTTTAGCGTAAACATTAATACATAAAGAATGGCCATATACAATGCACTGATGTTTCAATGATTTTTGATTTACAACTATGATTTACAACTCGAAAAGTATTATTGTTAAGATTATTTGATTTTGGTAATACTACAAAAAAACAAAAAAAGACTAGGGATTGGAAATGCTCATAAAACATCCAGCATTACAGATTGTTTTCACTTTCTCTCTAATGCGCTTGCGGTGAATAAACAAAACAATTCCGTAAAATTATTTCCGAATATAAAAATGCAGTCATAAAAAAGAAATGTTTCATTTATTCATAATTCATACAAACCCCAATAACGCATCAATTTATATAGAAAAAGGGAGTCAAAATGGGGTGGGGCGGTGTGGGAGGGGGTGGGTGGGGGCGGAGGTACGACAGTATGTTGAAGTTCGCGTGATAGGTCGCTTGGTGCAAATTAAATAAATACAGTCGACTCTCGATATCTCGACCTCACTTATCTCGAATAACCGCTTATATCGAAGTGAAATTCTGGTCCCTGTTTTAACATGGAAATCTAAGAACAGGTAACAAAATATTGTGGAAAAGAGAAGAATTTGCTCCTAAGGAACAATTTCTCCTCTTTTCCATAATATTTTCAATATATCTCTAACTTCAGGAGTCAAATTACATATTCATTTGTTAAATGTGGTTATTTGATTTATTTTTTCCTCACTTCCGCAACACTGATATGTCGATGTACGGATATCTCGAAGTGTTTCAGAGAGTCCCCTCGAATTCGAGATAACGAGAGTCAACTGTAAATAAATAAATAAATAAAAATAAATAAAATAAAAGAATGAACTCTGCAAAACATGCAAAACGACTTTTCCAGTCATTGCTACTAACACAACACAATTGGTTGGTATAATTAACAATTTCTTTGCTAGATTCTGACATGTTCACGATTGTTAATGCTATATTCAATTCGATCTGACCACAGTACTCTTCCATTACATCCATAATATGTATTTTTATACATAGCAATAAAAGTACGTCTGTAGTCTCTGACTTCTAGCCCAGCGGGCACATGACGTTAATACAATATCGCCTCGACACAGATGCAACGTCATGACATTGCATCGACGTTAAGGCGACATTGTATAAACGTCATGTGCTTGCTGGGAGTGAAACTATAACCTACCATCATGAAAATATGCCTATAATTTTGACCCCCTTAAACCCCACTTTTATATAACAAAACTGGGGTTTAGAGGGGTACACATTATTTTTTTTATTTCTGCTCAAAAACATAGATTGTGGGTAACCGTTAGAACCGCCTCGTCGAGGCGGTTCTAACGAGTACCCACAATCTATGTTTTGAGCAGAAATATGAAAAAATATCAGAATGTTTTATCCGAAAACTTTCGTTTTTTGGCGGTAAAATTTTCAGTATATTTGAATAGGCGTGTTTTCGTAATGCATTAGGAAACAGACACGTTACCATATTTCTTGAATACACAACTGATCTGAAGTATTAACTGCATCCAGCGTCACACTTAAAGACTTCCAAGCAGAATGAGGAGATAAATTTTTTCTTGAAATAATATAGGAAAAATGTTCACGGAAGCCTGCTTAACAAGTTATCTTTAATTAAAATATTAAGAAAATAGAAATCTAAAAGGTTGCCTTTAGAAACAAAGAACACACAAAGGAATGAAAATTCGTTCCATTAAGTCACTTCATATGCAGCAATGTAGTTGCAAGACTGCATATGCCCCGCCTAACCCTCCCCCCCCGCCCCCCCCCCCCCTACACACACACCCAGCTTAAGCGGTATTCGATTTTTCCAAGTAACCAGAATAGGCTGAATGTTTCCAAAGGAAACAGAAATAAAATCGTCACTATGATGAACTATGGGGAGACGTTTTACGGCCGCCATACGGCACTTAACACGAACTTCAGTGAGGTAAAATAAAAATCTAAATGGTTGCCTTTTGAAACACAAGACCATGTGACGTCAGTTGTTTGGAAATTAATTATTTGATAAACATCACACAGTTAAATTTAATCAGAAATATGACGTTCTGTACAATTCCTCCTGTCACAATGCTGCTAGGTATCAAATCGTTTGTTGGCACAGTAAAGCCTATATCGGCCACTTCAAGCGAAAAGTGTCTTAGAACATGCGCAAAATATGCAGATTCAAATCACCCTGCGCACGTGCAAAGTATCACCCTGGCACATGCTGTCCATTAATATATTCTGTAGTATTTTATGATTATGTTAGCGGACAGTGAAGGCCCTGATCAGACTGCGCGAATGCGCAGTCTGATCAGGGCCTTCTCTGTCTGCAAATGCCCGAAGACACGTTTAATGGAGGGGCCTGTATAAATATTTTCTCTCAAAAGAAACCAAAGTAGCAAAACTATGTCTTTCTTTTCGACCTGGGTCCCGTCTTCAGAGGAGGTAAATGCAGTGTCGTTGCATCGTCAAGCTCGTCATCCGACTCTACGTGAATTTCTGGTTTCTTCCTTCCCATCCATTTATGTGGGTAATTTACTGCAATTGACAAAACAGGTCCAAGAAACGCATGACTTAATCGACTATTTGTCATTGACAAAACAGATCTGGAAACATCATGTATTAACGACTATTTACCGAAATTGTCAAAGTATGTTTATGTTGACTATCTATACATTTATAAACTGTCAGTAAAATTTAATGAAAAGTGTGTCTGTACATTAAGGGGATATGGTAAACCACCATTTGTGAGTACCCACAAACTAATTATGTTTTCATGCAGAAATAAGAAAAACAGTACTTTTGGGTTGACTTATTTAATTTTATCGTTTTTTTTTTTTTTTTTTTTTTTGTTTTTTTTTTTTTTTACTTTTATTGACCACAAATCTAGAATGACTCAAATAGACAGCTTAGAATTTCATTTTTGTATATAAAATGTTTCTAAAACTAGAATTTTCCGATTAGTCGAGTATAAAAGTATAAAAAAAAATTCCGCTCATCAGTCACAAGAGGCAAACGTGACTGAAGATCGATTATAAGCGATCATCAGTGGAAAGACTAGTGGGTAGCCAAAGCTCCAACACATCTTCAGGTGGACAGTGTAGATTCGGATCATCTGAGTATTCGCTGGGCGCGTATGCAATGTTGTAGAATGCAGAACCCCGGCTCATATACAGTCGACTCTCGTTATCTCGAAGTTCAGGGGACTCTCGGAAATAATTTGAGTAACCTCGTACCTCGACATATCAGCTTTGCCGAATTGAGGAACAAATAAATCGAACAATCACATTTAACAATTTAACTGCTCTCCTCTTTCCCACAATATTTTGTTACCCGTTGTTAGATTTCCATGTCACAACAGGGGCCAGATTTTCACTTCGAGATAAGCGGTTATTCGAGAAAAGCAAAGTCGAGATAACGAGAGTCAACTGTATCATCTTGGTCCTAACCTGATACTTGTGAATCCGCTGCAAAGATGTCCACTCCTCTTGCTCGTCGGCTTCCATAATTGGACCAGAATTTCTCTATATCACCTTGAGTCTTTAATACACCTTTCTTCTGTAAGTCGTCTGCCAACTGAGTTGTCTAGGAATTAAATGAAATGAAATTAAATTCCACTACATTAACCCATTTATACCTAGTGGACTCTTCTACTATAACTCTTTTGACTGGTCTTCTTCCAACAGCTGGATGTCTGGTTAGTTTTTATTATGACTATGTTTCAAAAGAAATTCCTGAATTTAAGCAGACAGTGTAGACCCTGATTAGATGCCGCGTTCTGTGGCGTCCGATCTGGGTCTACTCTGTTTGCCAATATCCTCTTTATGGGACGCTAGGCACAAATGGGTTAAAGAATTTTCTTTCTTTGTGATAACTGGAGATATTTATTCTCTGGGCTCAGTTGAAAGGGCCCAATAACTTCTTTCTTTATAATTGTTTTGGCATTTTATCAGAATCAGAATTTGAAACGTAATAATAATGATAAATAAGCTAGTAAAAATAATAATAATGATAAAAAAACAACAACAACCGAATTCAGATATTTTATTGGAAGACGACTCGCATGAAACTTCTTACATGTATCCTCTATCGCGATAAAAAAGAATGACGAAACATCTTGTATCACTGTAAATTTGTGTGAGCTAATTTTTAGTTACGGTAAGTGGGTCCCTAGACTAAATGATGGCCCCGTCTTCAATCTGTTTCAGATGGTCGGTACCTGACTATCAATGTCTGTGGTCGGGCTCATCGTGGTCCTGCTTGTAGTTTTCTTGTGTTCTGGTTTCAGATCGCCATTGAGCCTTTTGCTTTGTTTCATCACTGTGTTTGTGATTATGTGTGTTTGTTTCAGTGTAATGTTTCACTGATGAAGTAGAGGATCCCTATGCGAACCGAACATATGTCTGTAATTGAGCTGCATCACAATTAAGGATGAGGTATCGCGCGAATAAAACTGGGTAAACCCAACCTCCCCCTCCCCACACCCACCACCACCACCAACAACAAAAACCTTCCCCAAGCTTTTTTTTTCTTCTGGTCGTTCCAAGGCAGTTCTTCTGTTGCAGTTCTTTGTGCATCTTTGGTTTCATATGTGGCATTGTTTGACACTCGATTGTAAACAATCGGCCCATACTGTCGATTGTAAATAATCGGCCCAAAAATGGTCTACTCTAACAGAAAAGAATTAACTCCACTTTGGACCTTTCCTTTTAGGATAACCCCTGTTCAGCAGGTGCTTGATGTGGAGGAAACAAACAGGAAGTAACAAAAGTTGGCTCCCTTGAACAGAACAACGGAACATCTACCCAGTGTATCCAGTCTCCTTAACTGTGTTCCTATGTCGTAGATGGAAAGGTTTTGTATGAAGTCATGTGGGCTGCGTCAAGCGAAAAAGTGCCTTCGATTATGCGCAAAAATTCAGATCATCCTGCGCATGCGCAACATATCATCCGGGCCTTTGCTCTCCATTTTCATACATTCAATAGTATCCAGTGAATCTGTTAGCGGACAGTGAAGGCCCTGATCAGACTGTTTGGAAGTGCAGGCTGATCTAGGCCTTCGCAGTTCGCATATGCTCGAAAACATGTTTTTGCATGGCGCGGCCCACATCGATAAGCCCATAAACATGCAATGCATAAGGGTGGTGGCTCATATGAAAGACACAGCCCTGAGATCAAGAGAAATAACTGTAGTTTGGCGTTACTTGTGGGATTTGTTTCCCTTAGAACACCTAGATTATAGTGTACAGTGTCCAGTTGCAGAGTTTGCCAGGGAATTGTGTCATTCTAAGTGTCTGCTAGTATGTGCAATTAAAGTGCTGGTTTACAGAACGTTTTGCACAGTTTCCTGGCATAATGAAAATGTTTCGCAATTGTATGGTTTATTACATCAGGGTAAGTGAAGACATTGTCGAATTTTGACATCTTAGCTACGTCAAGCATTAAGTGTCCTCGAAAATTTGTAAAATATGCTAACATTTAGATCACCATGCGCATTTGATTAGTCTCAGAGTCATATCACTTGAACTTCATCGTCTCCATGCCGATTACCCCTTCTCAATATATAAAATGACGAACTGAGTGGGTTGGATGTGTCTGTATTCTGAATACCTGATTCTTTTCTTTTTATGGCTGTGTTTAAAATGTCAGAAACAATTTATGAAAACATTTTGTTTATTAACTTGCACATTGAAAAGTGACGGAGCCTAACTTTGAGCAAGCACATCAGATAATTACACTAGTTTTTTTTTTTACAATAAAAATGTAAGAAGTATTGAACAAACTGAAAAAGTGTTTAAAAAATGAAAAAAAAATGAAACGCTAGAAATCCCCTTTATATCCCTGTTTTTACTATATACTATGGGGAACTTTGGAGTACTCATTAAATAATGATAGTACAATTCTCCAATAATTACATTTGCATTTCGGAGTTTGTTTTGATTTTCAAATGTGGAAAAATATATCCTACATTGCTGTTTCAGTCATGTTTCATTACGAAAACGCCTATTCAAATATACTGAAAATTTTACCACCAAAAAATGAAAATTTTCAGATAAAAAAATTCTGATATTTTTTCTTTTCATATTTCTGCTCAAGACATAGATTGTGGGTACTCGTTATCCATGTTTTCGAGCAGAAAAAAGAAATATAATGTATACCCTGTAAACCCCAGTTTTACTATATAAAAGTGGGGTTTAAAGAGGTCAAAATTATTTAAGCATGTTTTTGTAATGTGTACACATGATCCGCAGCAGGAGATACCGTACTGTCGGACATATCGCCTATTGAGGACACAGATCAGGCCGCTCATCCGCGTTGAGGCAGTTGGCTGGGCGCTTTGTAGAAACTTGGGATCCAGGGCGTCTATAGGCGAACTGCGAAACTACTTATCAGACAAGGATGCGCATATTACAGAGCAAAGGATGCGCAAATTTTAATTTTGGGCTCTCTGCCCGTACGTGTGCTTAAGATATTTACTGCGTGACTCAACTAATGTCTGTCAACACTATATAAATTGTATTTACAATTTGTAATTACAACTAATATGAAAATGTTCGCTTAATTATTTGATTTAAGGGGAATCGATACACGTGCAGATCTGTCAAAATAGTTTTATCTCCCTTCTGAAAAGGATCTACCTTAAGGGGAAAGAATTTGCTCCCAATTCGCTCCTGTTAGAGTAGACTTATTTTCAGAAGGAACGAGAAGCGCAGGAAAGCATATAGAAAGTCAAAAAATGTCTCCCTTGTACATAATAGCAGAAAATCTACCAGGCCCCGGGGTTATAAACTTTTTTGTGCTCAACTCGGCTGAACATGAACTGATCTATGTTTTGAGGAGAAATATGAAAAATATCAGAATTTTTATCTGAAAATTTTCAGCATTTTCAATAGGCGTGTTTTCATAATGGTTATCTCGACTTCGCTTATCTCGAATAACCACTTATCTCGAAGTGAAAATCTGGTCTCTGTTTTAGCATGGAAATCAAAAAACAGGTAACACAATAGTGTGAAAAAGAGGAGAAATTGCAATTTCTCCTGTTTTCCACAATATTTACAGTATATCTCTAACTTCAGGAGACAATTTACATAGTCATTTGTGAAATGTGTTTGTTCGATTTATTTTTTCCTGAATTCTGCAACTCTGATATGTCGCGGTATGATATTTCGAATTATTTCAGAGAGTACCTTGGACCGAGATTACGAGAGTCGACTGTATTTCACATAGATGTGTGAACGTAATGTACAGCTCCAAATAAGAGGGCATATCAACATAATACTGTTCTTATATCCCCATAAAGGATATGTTGTTGTCGATGAGGCGCTTCTAATGAGTACTACAACATATATTTTCGTGGAGAAGTAAGAAAAATATCAGTACTTTTCGGTTGAAAAAGTGTCTTATATGGAGCCATGGTAACGTCAGTACGATGATTTTCGCAGTCTGGTCAGATTATTTTCTTTCTGACTGAAGTAGTCTAGTATCCTTGGCTACCCAAGAGTGTCAGCTAAGACTCTTACCAGATTGCGCAGAATCGTAGTGTAATCTGAGTCGTTGCTCGTCGCACATGAGTCACATACATACTGAAGCATCTGCGAGGCCGAGGGATTACATGTAGCGCTCCTGACTTCGGAACACATGTTACCGAGTACGAATCCTGCTTAAAGCGGAATTAGCTCATGGCTGTACGGTTCTTTATTGCATAGACCCTTTCATAATCACCTTTTCATCGTTTCGATATTGTTTAAATAATGATGTTGAAAAAGACATAAAACACAAATCGTCGTCATCATTACATTGTACATACATACTTTACAATAGTTTGACTGTGGTAGTGACTTGAGATAAGCCCGGTCATGAATGTAGGTGTGTTTGGGTCCTCGCTGAAGTCGTAATTTCTTCCGCTCCTGCAATAAGGAAGATTTATATACAAATTATATAATAATAATAATAATGATAATAATAATAATAATAATAATATCATTATTTTTATTATCAGTTTTAATAATAATAATAATAATATCATTATTATTATTATTATTATTATTATAATTATTATTATTATTATTATACAATAATGCTACAATTTTGAATGACGTTTTAAAGACAGTTTTGGGTAGCCGAACGTTACATGTCGCCTTCTTCACTATCAATATCACCGTACTGATGTTATGTCTGCTAGTGACTATTGAAAGCATTTATGCACTTCTTGTGTATAGGTACATGCAGGACTTTTGCAAAATAGGGTGAATAACTAGAAATATATTTCATTACTAAAACACGCCTATTCAAATATATAGAAAATTTCACCTCCAAAAACTGAAAATTTTCAGATAAAAAAACTCTAATATTTTTCATATTTCTGCTCAAAACATAGTTTGTGGGTACTCCTTAGAACCGCCTCGGCCACAAAGTCTCGTCTGAGAAGAGGTCTACTCTCAAAGGAAAGAATTTGCTCCCAAAGGGAGCAAATTCTTTCCTTGAAGTGTAGACTCCTTTACAGAAGGCATACAAAAACATTTTGACTGGCATTCCTGAAAGTGTATCCATATCTTTTAAGACTAATACGTTCTGGAAAGGATGGCCCTTAAAAGCAATGCACACAGTCAAAAAATGACAAAAACATATTCTCTTGATGTTTGGGCCATACTAGCTGGTTTCAGCCTTTAAAGCCTCGTCATTAACTTTTAATCGGACAATGAAGTGCAGAGGTGGTAACTTGGAACGGAAATTAAGACGTGTACTTTCACAATGTACAGTCACTTGAAATAGAATCTTTAGAAGTTGCCCTTGGAAATTGTAAAGACTGCATGTATCATTTTACCTGAAGACACCCGAAATGTCAATAAAACTTATATAATAATAATTATGATATAAAAGTCATGGACAAGCCTCATCAACTGAATATATATCTTTATACTTAAGTTTACACCACGAAATTCTGAAAGGACGCAATGATCTCAAGACCCAGAAAATATAAACAACAATTCCGAGTATGGTGAAGTACGGGGAGACTTTTTACAACCTGAAAAGCCACGATGAGTATTTTCTCCAACGTACAATAGGCCGCTGGCGAGCTATGGTTTACCTCCCACCTCCCTGCCCTCCCCCACGAGAGATTTTTATAGACCATGTTTTTTTCTTAAAGTCTATTATTTTGCAAGTATTTTACAGCATGTTAGTCAAATGGCGATGGGGGGCGTAACCTAGTACCAGCCTGCTGCATTCGTTATCCCTACTAAACGTATAATATCATAGAAAACTATTAACCCTGTGAAAAATGGAGCAAAAGTCATTATATGTTCCAGTTAAATATAAAAAGATACAGAACTGTTGACTAGCTACAAAACGTGATGTTTGAAAGGTCTTTGTGGACTTACATGGCGTAACGCATGTTACATTTTCTACTGTACCTTTTAGAAATGATATTTTAGCTCATATAGTTCATTTTCATAGATTGTACATTGCCCTTATGACCATAACTTTGTAATTTATAATTAAGTATTTGAATACTATTTCCAGTGATGCAGACATTATCCAGCTTTTTATACTTTGTAAGTTATTGGGTGTTAAGCAGTCACCCAACGTTGAAAAGTTTTATTGAAAAAAAAATCATTTTTACATAATATCACAGCAAATGCAGCCTAGAAATTGTACAAATAAAGTGAAGTTTTATTATATCATTATATTTAGTAATATGAGACGCATAGGCGCATTAAAACATGTCCCTTTCATATCATTTAACCCATAATAACGTAGTTGATTCCTAAAATATCTACATACTGTGGACTGGTGGTTTTCTGTATGGTATTCTGCACTAGTACTTAGTGCCTTTGTTTTGAATCCTTTAGAAGTTTTTGTAAGCATTTCCAAAAACTGTAGATTTAATGCCGCTATTCTTTGTCAGTTATATAATTCAAAACTGATAACAGTAAAGTTGCAATCTGCATCAAGACATTCTTTTGCATAAAATACTTAACACTGTCCTGACGTTTTCAAAATATGGCAAATGCTTATAATTCCTTTCTGTCGAAATAAAATATCTACAGTTAGTTTTAGAATAATATTTTTCAGAATAAGAGTATAAAAATGACACTTTCGCCTTATTCATTCTGTTACATTATCAGGGCCCAGTTGTTCAAAGCTAACGACGTCGTTAGTTAACGATTCGTTAAAATTTACATCGAGTGATACGCAAATATGCTGAAATTTTTTGCTGAAAAAATGTGAGTAGCTTTTGCAGTGCAAAAGCTACTCACATTTTTTCAGCAAAAAATATCAGAATATTGTATATTGAATCCTCTAAAACACTTAACGAAATGACCCTTAACGAGCTCGTTAAGCTAACGACGCTTTGAACAACTGGGCCCTGGTATATAATGTCTATAATTCATTTATCTGCAATCTAGCTTGCCAATGCATATCAACTCAAGAATTTAATCGGTATATTAAAAAGATCCAAATCATACTTGCTATGCTAATTTTTGCTTTTGATCTTTATTTATGACCTTCGAATCTATTTAAAAACATGGCACATTATGAAGTTAATCACAAAGTATTTCTGTTGCATGTTTAATGTATGTAACATAAAACATTATTTCTTTCTGATTTAACAATATTGGTACAAGTATATTCTCATGCCAAGAAGTGCATGTATTTACCAGAGTTGTATTTACATGTAAAAAATAAAAAGATAAGAGAAAAGTCCAGGGAGTGTCACAATCACGAACCGCAGCCCTTCCCAGACCCCAAGAGGAAGAGGAAACCGACAAATCCAAACAAGCACAAATCGAACAAACGTACGAAAAGCACTAAGATTAGCTCTCTCTTCCCCAAGCGAGGTAATCGCAATACTAAAAGGACTGAAAAACACAAGAACAAAATGACACACGGAAAGACATACAACAAATCGCCTCGTAGAATAAACCACAAAGCGACAAAGAGTAAGACTAACACCGGAACTACCGCCTTAGAACGGTCAATAGAGCAAACCACCGGGGGGTTTAAAGCATTTTTACAGCTAGCTAACTTCACCCTGGGTCACGATGCTACTCTTAATACAGAAACACATAAAAATTCGGTTCGCATAAAGGCTCCCAACTCAGTCAATGCATCAAAGCGAAAACACAAAAAAACAAATTAATCACTATAATAAACAAAGACGAGTACTCATGGCTAATTCTACTGTATGCCAGAGTAAATGAAAACCAATAGTTGAACCACGGCAGGCCAAGCCAAAGACACTGATAAAAATACAATTTTCCCTATCATAAGCTGCGGCAGGACATATAGGACATATGAACACATTGATGAATGGTCAATGTCTTCTCTGTGCAAAGGCTTTCTACATGCAGACTGCAAAGTCTGATCGAACTAAGTGGATAACCAGGCCGATCAGAGTCTTCACCAGGAAACCTGGTGTAGTGAAGTGACAGAAATGATGTGTTTTCATGGTTATTATAGGAGTCCAAGTCAATTGCTAGTTTTGTCATGCTGAGGCTAAAATACATGAAGACAACATGAAGTAAATCATACAACACTTTGTCTTACGGTAATATGGTTTCCCCCAAAACAAACATTGTTGTTTTATTTCTTAAATATACAGAAAACAATAATCCTTAAAGATAAATGTGTATCATTAGGCAAATTTAGAAACATACATAACACAATGAAATTGAACATATATTAGAGTAATTCAGTGCCTTTAGCACTTTTAGAGATTAACTCTACTCTTGTGTTGAAAACCAAAATGGTATTGATTTTCGTCCGTTCCATGCATATATTTGTACATTTTTCTGTTAAAACATAAAGTAAAACTCAGATCAATATTATTGGATATAATGAGTTATTATAAGCATTACATATTTACATTTGACTTTGAAATTTATTCTATGAATGTACCCAGAAAAGTTATTCTTAGTGTCAAAATATGATTTCTGAGCAGCAGAAGTTGTATTCTAAGCACCAGAGTATGCTTCAAATATGTAAATTAGAAGACTGAACAGTTTCTGGGCAGAAGGACAATGGCCTTAAAGATCATGGGACTTTACTAATAGTATTAAAAATACATGTACATTGTTTTGTCTTATTTTGGTAGGGTCTGTCTTTAGAAGCTCAAGAAAAGTTGTAACAGTCTAAGTGGAATTATGCAAGGAGTCTGTTTTAGAATAGCAGTAACATTTGTGTTACATACGTTACCAGATATGTTAGGTAATAAATGATAATATTTGGTAATGGCATTTTATAATGATAGTAAACTATTCACCTTAATAGAATCATTGACCATCAGCAGGTACTAGGTAATTGTCATGTCTGAAATTGCAATGGGAATAAAAGGTGAGAATAAAATACCTTATCGTATCTTGACAGAGAATAATCTTGTTATAAATAGTATATCAGGGGTAGAGATTAGGTTTTCTTTATCTCAATATAGTCTGTCTGCAGCAAATCTAATTCAGGCTCTTTCGTAAGGCATATAAGGCTCTGAGACACAACCAACCCTATCAGTTGTTTTTATACGGTCACCATTTTGACCATCAAGAACACATTTTGGAGATCCATTGTAAAGTAACAAAGCGAACGGAAATCGTTAAGATAAATGTTGTTGTGTGCCTTTTTAATTACTCATATCATTAATAAAATTTATAACAAGATTTTTGTATAATTTTATATCTATAATGGTTTTCGTAGCATTATATATAGATGATAAATAATAGTAAATATTTATTTAATAATGTGTATGTAAGCAAAATAATTTATGTATGACTGACCTATATGTGTTTTGTTTACATGGTATTTCATAATAAAGCAGATTCTGTTGAAGCAACCTGTCTTCTAGCCAGCATAAAAGGTTTTATTTTATACACCTTTGCAACAGAGAACTACCAGAGGATGCATGCTGTGTATTTGGCTGCATCTTAGAAATGACTTAAATTACAGTGCAGTGTTGATATATATATGTGACGTTATCATCATCATGATTACCATTGCGTTTTTTGTGTAAACTTAAATAATGAAATAGTTTTCCTTGAATAATTTGTACCTTAGATGTTTGTTTTCACTTTATATACGCTTTTGAGTTGATATTAGGAAATTATACAGTATTTTCATTGATGGAGCTGTATTGGAGATTTCTCCTGCAAACACTGTCTATAGGAAACAGTGTTCTGATATCACAGCACAAAAACTGACATAAAACGTCTGTAACAGTACTTATGTATTTATTATAGGGGACATTTTACTATTTTAAAGATAAAATTATCAATCGGATACACCAGCAGAAGATTGGCGAGGATTTTTATTTCCCTTAATTTACCAAATTATAAAGATATCTGAGGAATAATTTTCTATGTTTGTTATTAAAAAGAATTTTAGAGCCGATTTCCCTTCACCTTTATGCACGAAGTATCAACAGCCATTTATACAATGTAGATAAATTATCACTCATATAGTAACATATGTAACATTAAAAAGTGTATAAAGCATTTATTAAAAGCCTATAGTGCATTAAACCAATCATAATAGTTAAATACATTGTACTAAGTGCAACCGCAGCAAATAAAACGAAGGTTTTTAGAAAAGAAGTCTAGGCTGTTGTAAAGTAACAACGTTCCGTATGTCATTTGCTAAGTCAAGCTGGTTTGTTTCCATTTCTTGATTTACAAAGGAGGAAAAATAGTGTTTGTCTATTGTAAAACAACATTTGATTAGATTTCTACTCACTGACTGGTCATAGTCGTCTTAACCGTTGTATCAGGAAACTAATATATGAGGTTTATAACTTTAAGTAACGTCTGTAACAGTTATATCATAAGCCATTGATAGTTCAACATGCTAAGATACCTGTCTCTATAAAACCACAGGTATTGGTTGCGAATAGAATGCTTATAAGTAAGAATATGGATACTTAAGTATTTACACCAAAGTATTTTTATTGTTTTGAGGGTAACGTTGGTAACATGGCTGCTATATGCAAACGTCGTCATCGCCAGAAATATAACATATGTTATTTTGTTTCTTATACAATGTTGTTTTAGAAAACTATTGTGTACAAAAAAAGTTTGAGTTGGGAGGTGGTTTATAGCCGGCCTAAGGTCTAAACGAGAATGAGAGTTTCAACGTACCATCTCCTCCTGCACTCGCAGTCGTTCTTGTAGCTCTTCATTATAGCGCCTCCTATCCTCTCTCTGACGTTCTACCTTGGCTTTCATCATACGGCAATATTCATCAAACTTCTCCATCTGTTCTCGGGCCACTGTGTGCATTCGTATCCTCCGATGCTGAACATACAATTAGGTTATCGATAAATGTCGATAGTATTTTGAAAAATAAGCAAATAAATAAATAATCGCAAATTGTGAAAAAGATCCTCATGATGTGTGCAAACAGAGAAGGCCGAGATCACTCGAAAGTTGTAAAATAATAATAATAATAATAATAATAATAATAATAATAATAATAATAATAAAAAATAGGAAGGTTAATCGATAAATTTATTGTCCTTCAATGCACTAAATTTAAATACATGTTTTAAAAGGCGGTTTGATAAACAAAACAAACCAAATCATTTTTTCTAAGGTTTTAAAAATACCTATAAATATAAACACCGCTTTTATTCCGAATCGTAATATTCCCCAAAGTTAAAAAATTATATTGTGAAAAGATTAAATCAGAAGATCTGGAAATCATAATGATCTAAATGTGGTCTGTAGTTGTTTGCATTTTGTCTCTGGTTATGTACTGCGGTGCCGAAAGTGATAAGCATAGTAGAGAATGTATACGCTGTGATTTCATAAAATATGGCTTGCCAGTCAGAGCATGTGTATGTAACACATTTATGCCGAATTTCTACCTTAACTCTTTGCACCCTTCCGTTTCAAATAGAATGGGTGTCTGGTTAATTTTTATTATTACCATATTTTATAGAAATTCCTGTATTTAATGCAAACAGTGTAGACCCTGATCAGACGCCACGTTCTGTGGCATCTGACTTGGGTCTACACTATTTGGCAACGATAGGATTCTAGGCATATATGGGTTAATGTTTGAAATCTACAAAGCCCCACTATTATCTAGATAAACCGAC